>CM041777.1:108704021-109040780 GCA_023374045.1 Limonium bicolor | reverse complement strand
CACCAGTTCCACCACATTCAGCACACGCATTCCAAGAGGAAACTTTAATCACCCGTTCACCACCAAAAACTGCTTCTTCTAAGCTCAAATATAGATCATGCCTGTGAAATAAAAAAGTCAATAATAATTAGGTAATTTAACCTAGTTTCTAAAACCTTAGCTAGATACTGATGAATACACCCAAGTAGGGGTCTCCTTCTTAATATCGGCATTATTGAAATACCAGAGACAACAGATGCTATTGTTAGCATCATCTGGACAAAAACAATCCAACCAAAAAGTATTAAAATTCTTCTTGTAGCTTCAGGGCATTCATTTTGTGCTTAGTGTATTATATCCTGATGACCTGATCTACTTCAACGATGACCATACTTTCTTCTCTGATTCATTTTGCTCGGCTAGTGTAAAAGCAATTTAGCATGGCTCCTCCTCTTAATATCTCAAGTCATACTACAAAGGTCCCGTTCGCGGGTTCCGCTATTGACCATAGATTTATATGTTTGGGGTTAGCGATTCAGCTGGCAGATTTTTTAAAAATCAGCCATAAGCCATCTGCTACTTTTCGTAGCTTATTGATGACATATTGGGCGAAAAAAAATCACAAATCAGCTAGCGATTTCATTTAATTTACCAAACACTCCTAAAATTTAAGTCGATAACAGTACGCTACTATATATCAGCTGTCAGCCATCGGCTAACATCCAAACTGGGCCAAAGCTAACCAGATGACAAAACAATTAAAATTCATGCACGCTTAAGCTTAATAATCTATGCTGGCACTTTTTCATAAATTAAAAATGCAACAATTTACAAGTAAAACTCTCATCTCAAGTATAAAGGTCAACTAAGTTTTGAAAGACCAAGGAGCTTGGCACCTTTGATCTCATGTGTAATTGGTGTAAATGGTAATACCTTCCCTAAACTCAATATAATGTATTAGTCCTATTAGAATGCATGAAGAAATCCATGATTTCTCATTAAAAGACTCAACAAATAATTACCGAATGTCAAGATCTCTGCTGCTCTGGGACCTAACATTGAAATTCGTACCTCCTTGGCCCCTTCCAAAAAATCCATTGGAGTCTCCAAATATAGAGTCAAAGACTTGAAAAGGATCCACCTACAAAAACCATACAAATCACTAAACAAGAGATGTGCACAAAATCATTCACAAGCTATCGCTATGAAAAAGTAAATACATGTCTAAAACAAGCCTAAACAATCTTTCTGGTTTCAAAACCAAGCGCTGACCGGACAAATGATGCACCAGAGTTAGCTGGGGCATCCACAGTCCATAGTAAGTCCTCTTCACTTAACGCCTAATACAATCTTATAAAACAATCACTTAACACCTAATAAAATCTAATTAAACAATCGTTTAACGCCGAATAAAATCGTATAAAACAATCTTGCAAAGTAAACTAAAGAGACAAAGATAGATAGCAAATTTGGCATAGCTTGGAAGTGGAGACCAACAAATTAATCACCACAAGCAGTACTGCATTCCATATTATCACCACTGTACATCTAGATATGATGTCTCTCATAGTAATCCAACTATGCAAGCCCCTTCAACAATATAAAGCAGGGATTAACACAGCAACTTTCAAATAGCATGCCTATACTAAATAGGACGTAATGTAAATCACAGGTGATGGTCACCCAGAATATGTTTTCAGGTTTCAGGTGAACTTAGAACAAACTTTACGCCAAATACAAGAAACTGAAACAAAGTTCATTCTCCCTCCTGTTATATTTTCCCTACGCATAAAGGATGTTAGAAGTGACTTCAGTGGTACCTCTGGTCGACCGAAACTGGCCCCATCGTATTCCCCTTCTAAACCAGCTTCTCCGTAACGATCATACATAGATTTCTTTTCTTCATCTGACAGAACCTATAAGACATTATTAGGGATAAACAAGATATTTTGCTTTAAGGTAAGTTTATATCCTTGTATTTGTGATAAAAATGAAGCAAGGCTTGAGATTAAATGGATACCTCATATGCAGCACTGATGTCCTTGAATTTGTCCTCTGCACCGGGATTCTTGTTCATGTCAGGATGATACTGCGCAATTAATTTTTTATATCTTAAATTACCAAATGAATGGAAGTGTTATCAGGGTAAGCAAGTATCTCGTCCTACTTGTCTATACTGACAACTTGGAAACCAGCTTGACGCGCACGCACGAGTCTAGTGGTGCAGCACTGGCTAGTTATGGTTCTGTGCAAACAGACGAGAGAAGCTATTGAGATTATGGTTCTATAAACAGACAATAAGCAACTATCCGATGCATAAAGGCTTAGCCCCAAGCCTTACCCCCTCCCACCTCAATAATGAGTAAATTCAGGACAGGCGGGAATTGCATTTCGAATACACAGAAAGATTGTACCCTCAAACAAGTCCCACTGTGAGAAGCAGATAGTCAGAAGTAATGAATTCGACTAAGCAGCTTCATTCAAGAACTCGGTTCTGTGATTCCACACAAGACATTTCAAAGTGAATAAATGCAATGGAGTGGAGAGTGGTGAAAGGAACCTTGCGAGCAAGTTTTCTGTAAGAACTCTTAATTTCATCCAGGGTGGCATTCCTGTCGACATTCAAGGCAGAATAGAAATCAGTTTTTGCCGCCCTGACCATCCAACTACTGTGACCATGAAGGCGGTTTCTTCGATAGCGAAGACTCGCATTGTTATATCTATATAGGGAGAACGAGTACTCCCCGCCGAAAAGAAGGCTCGTACCACAGCGGCTGGAGAGAGAGCACGGGCTGGAAGTGGCAGAGGGTGAGAAGGAACTGGAATTTGCGGATGAAAGCAAGGAGGTTGTTACAGGAAGGATGTGAACATGGACGCAAGGCGGAGCAGCGCCGCGACTGAAGAGGGATACCATGGGTACTAGGCGTGCGCGCCTCCAGGAGCAAGTACCCCGGGGAAACAAAATACCGGTGCCGTGAGACTCTCGTGTCCTAATCTCGTCCGCGGCCAGTGCTCTGGAGCTGAGCTCATAGCCTCATACCAAGGTTTCTTTTTTCGAAAGTAAGCTCATACTAAGGCTTCCAAATGGTTACGTTTGTAAAATATTTAATATAAGTAACAAAAGTTTATTTTGTAACATTAATAACTAATCTACAAATTCTCTTTAAGCAGACATAATTGAGTTGTCCACAAATTACAAACCTAAGATCACATAAAACTGTAAAAGTATGAGTTCCACATAAATTAATAAAAAATATGAAACCGTGTTCACCACCGAAGTATTTCCAAACCCATGTCGAGATAATCAAACTCACGCAAGCCCAAAAGAGACAGACAACTAAGGTCAACCCCTATTCGTAAGGATGGTTGTCTATCCAACTATGAGTAGAAGCATCATAAAAGAGGGGTGCAATAAAGAGCGGATGCATCGTAGATGCTAAGCCCAGGACGTAGAGGTACATTAGTGATGAAACCACAAGTTTCAAAGAGAACCAAGCCAAAGACAACTTCAAACGAACTAATCTAAGGACCCAAATGTGGCCGACCAACTAGGATACCTAAAACGGACTAACATTGAACCTGAAATCAGGGGGATTATTGAATTGAAAAAAAAAATGCTAATTAAAAGAAGCGGATAGTTCAATATTAGGAGAATAGTACAACTATAGATAGAAATAAATAAAGGTAGAGCGTAGAACCCAAGCCATGGTTGTGCAGTTACTCTGCAAAATTAAGCAACCATGGAGATCCAAGCTCATTTCTTCTGGCAACTCCCAGTTGACCCAGGGGTCGCCGCTTCATCTTGCTTATCAGGCTCCTTCCGAGTTGAAACCACCATCATGTGAAACAATTCTATCACCAAGCAGAGGTACTTGTAGAATGACTTATTTCCCCGGTTTCACCTTCCTTCTTATAATCTACCTTGCGCACAAAACCCACATTGAATCTATAAACCTTTAAATCCTAATTTTAAACTGTTTCCTTGACATATAACACTCTCTCCAGAATAGTGCTCTCTTCAAATTAGCACTTTCCCCAGAATAGCGCTCTCTCTAAAATAGCACTTCTCCAAACTAATGCTCTCTCCAGAAACAAAATAGATAAAGAAGACAATGGTATACGTACGTACTCATAATAAATGCAACTTAATAAACTTGGTACATGATACTAGGAATATGACTCCTCACTTGACAGTGAAATAACCGATTTATACGTACTACAAGCATCACAAAAGCTTTTCTTGTCGAACTTCAATAAATTGTCTCTCTTTGGCGAGAAGGTTTTGTGATACCTCCCATTTATCCTTAGGAACCATGCAGGTGACATTTCTAATACTTTTTTTTGGGAAGCCAAATGTTCATCATTACCTTTTGCAAGTGCCTCATTCTCCTTCCCCAAACCCCAAAATCCCTAATCCTTTCCTTCCTAACTTCGCCCCTCCATCTTCCACACCTATCTCATCCTGTCTCATCAGTTGCACTTCTTATCCGGTTATGGCAAACCCACACATGGAGGCTCAAGTGTAGGAGATTGCCTCAAAGTGTGTAGACCTTTCACTTACCAAAGAAGAGGGCCTCTCGATGATCTGCTGAACAACGATGATTGGTGTTTTCTTGGTAAACTCTATTCCTCTTGATTCACGGATGTTAGAGCCTAGAAGGGTACTTTCGACAAAGCATGGTATCTTAATGGGAAAATTAAGATTAGGAATGTGGGCACCAATATTTTAATGTTTGAGTTGGGCAATGATGGAGATATCAATGAAATCCTACATCGTGAGCCTTGGACCTTCGATAGTTCACTCATGGTTCTGAAATGAGTTGAAGCTTGGAAGTCCCCAAAAGACCATGACTTCAAGTTTATCCCAATTTGAGTCCGGATCCACGACATGCCCCTTATCTTTCGACACAAAAACATTTGCACTACTTCTCAGCTTGAAGTTTGGGACACTATTGGATTATGCGAGGTAGAAGGAAGCTTTAGTATAGAATTCGTGAGGATTGAAATCAAGCACGATATTCTCAAGCTAAACTTGTGTTGCCTCTCTATCTCTCTAGAATGCAAAGAGTCGGTGCTTCGTTTGTCCTATGAGAAGGTGCCCTCGGTTTGTTTTCAATATGGCTATTTCTTCATGCAATTAAGGACTATCTGAGTCCTAAGCACTCAAAGGAAGGTACCCACCCTTATGGACCTTGGCTTAGGGCTTCAAACCTACGGATCGGTGTAGAGTGGCAGAGCAGAATGATGGTGGGATTTGGAAAATCCTGGAAGAAGCACGCATGAGTCCTACTCCAACTATTGTTGGGACCACGTCACGAGATCAAGGTAAATCGTATAGAGGGGAAGCAAGTTCTCATGAGTACAATTCACATGCCCAGAATGATCTAATTGGATAAAGGTTTGAAAAATCGGATGAGGACGCTGACCTTGATGGAGGAACTATCACACCGAGCGATCTTGGACAAAGTCGCTTTCCAACCTCATCACCCGCTTCGAAGGTGTAACACCCCTACCCTACCCACCGCTAATCCCTTACTTACATCTAATTGTCCCGATTATCCTACTACTCACGCGGGATAATAAAAATACTCCGGCGGGTGATACAACGCAGCTAACCCCCCCATACGGCTAGCAAGACTTACACTACATACAGTAACGTCTGATAATCATAGAATATACCGAGCTACTAACATTACTTCCCAAATACACAATATCACTCTACTTACAATGCTTGATTACTGAGTATCCAAAAGTATAATTAATTACATCCCTTTTCTTGAGTTTACAAAAATAATGAGTTTAACAACCTTACTCGTTCTAACCAACATCACATACTTCCAATATCCAAAAGGGTGTACCCCATGGTACACCGGCTAATAAAAAAGGCCTACAACCGTGTACAACTTGGTACACCATTCATAATCCACTAATTACATAAAAAGGAAATCACTCTTGATCTCATCACAATCTTCACCCTTCACGAGCACTTGTAAAATTAAAAACAGTGCCCCAAGGGGCTCAGCAACACGCTGCATATAAATTTCGCATATACCGCGTGCTAACTAGGGTACGCTGACTAATTGGTCGACTATACATGGAGTTTGTTTTATACATGCATACATGCTATTACATTTAACAAAATCCATACAAGGTATAATACATACAACCGGAGGCAATACACAAGCCAAACAGTAATACAATACCATTCACAATTCTTGCTTCTTAAATGGTTAGTCAGTTACCCATCCGGGTTAATCGGATGTTCTTATACTCTTTTACTCAGTACCACAATACTTACACAATCTTGTTCATACAATACTTACTTACTTAATTCTTCTTACTTACTTACTCTTACTTACTACTTATACTTATGTTAAGTCGGTATGACCCCGGGCAGGGACTACACCCGTCCCACCACCGGGCTTTAGGGTGGCTCACTAATCCAGGATGCTACCTATTTAAGGGGTTTGGTCCATGGAAAAGATTAAGGCCAGGATTTGGATCCAACCTCTTGTGTCTCTTCTTCTCACGCGTGGCCGAAACTATATCGGACTTCTACTCTCATTCCAATTTACCATTACTTATGTCATAATGGTTAGCTAGTTAGGAATCAGTTAGAAGTCCTATACTACATTACTTGGTTAATACAATACACAACAAGGCACACACACTTCATTCTCATTCATTCATTTCATGAATTAGCAACAAACTAAGAGTTAAGATAAACATTCAACAAGGAACAATATCATATAAGCACAAGTAAGTGCAATAAATCTGATTCGTGCGTTTTATCTTATTTAGGTGATCAATTAGCACACAAACACACAAATCAGAGTAGCCAAGGTAGCATACAGGACATGAGAAGTTCATACCGTTCACCGTTGACTTGGACTCACCTACTCCCTTCGGTGTTCGACTATTAGAATCCTATCACATACATGCGATCGAGCGGTTAATTATCTATAATTAACTTAACTCATTTAATCTTTTACGTTTCCCGACTTATAACTACTAAGTATTTACAATTCATATACTTTCACATTGTTTACTTACTCTTCATTACTTTTAAAACTTGTTTATACCCTTAATGACCATTAAACATCATTAATCAAGTACTAATTATCTTATACTATCATTACCATTCATTACCTTTCCTTAAAAGCCACTTTTTAAACTAATTTTCAAAGCTTTGGGCTGGTCCGGGACCTTGTCCGGGTCTTAAGTCCCAGACCACCTGTGGTCTGAACTCTCAAATCGTTTTTCTATATGGTCCGGGTCCTTGTACCGAAACCAAGTCCCAGACCAGAACTGGCTTGCACTCTCGAACTGATTTTTAATATGGTCCAGGTCCTTGTACTCTAACCAAGTCCCGGACCAGAAGTTTGGTATTCTCTCAGACATTTTTAATGGGGTGGTCCGGGTCCTTGTATGGGACCTAAGTCCCGGACCACTCAATACTTCTACTCTCGGCCTGTTTTTAACATGTTGGTCCGGGACTTAGTCCTGGACTTAAGTCCGGACCCTGCTACCATTTTGACAGTTTTGACATTTCAAAATCTATTACACTCATCTCTTTGCCTAATTAATTCCTCATTGTTCCTACACTTAATCCCACATGTTTAAGCACCTAATTAGCCTTCTAAAATATCTAAATCCATTACTTCTTTTCATACTAATTCACACACATTATTTCTAAACTTTCATTTCAGCTCTAGCATTAACATCGATTCAGATCTTTAAGTCGATGACTATCGTTGAGAAGGGAAATCAAAATTCTTTACTTACGACATATAACTCCCCCAAAGAAAACAACAAGTTAGCGCCTTTAGTAGATTAATATTTCATCCCATCTAAGACGAGGATTGATGTACGGGTGAGGACGATGACCACAAAAATGTGTCGCCTGTGCTTCTAGAATCTATGAGTACCTCTGGGCCAAGGAGGTGAGAAAAACTAACGCTGCATTCTTTGATAATTTGTTAATGTCTATAGTTTGGAAGCTCAAGTTTTGAAGAAATTGGTTTGAAGCAGTGCTCATTTTGCTATTTTTCTGGATCTCATTGTGTGAAGGTGACCAATGCGTATGCTTATTAAATATGAAATTTTAAATCTACAGAAGGAATCAAAGAGAAGAGCATTGTCTGTTGTCGGTTTTGTTGAGAATTTGTACTCGTTGACTTGACACAATCAGGGGCAAATTCAGCGAACATGGTAGTCCTCATTCCCTTCACTCACTATAATTCTACAATGAAAACCGGTCGAAGATGAAGAAGAGGAAGGAGATATACAAGATGCCATGTCACCATGTAAGTAACAAGTTGAAAATGGACATGTGGCATGAACTAATGGACACAAAATAATAGTGCGAACGTAAAACATAAGAAAGTTGATGGGCGGGGAAAATAATTATCAAAACCACATGGGTGATTTACAAAAATATGTCAATTTCATAGATATATAATTTATTTTATACCAAGGATCAGTCGTTGAACATAGCATTTGCTGCTTTACTTTAATGTTCCTTCAGCGTGTTTTTGTTTACATTAAGATCCAATGATGAAGTCATTCCTGGACACCATACTCATAATACTTTTTGAGCGGTATTAGTCAGTGAATGTTGCAAAAGCCCAAAGCCACTGATCTCTATGAAACGGAAAATGGGGCCTCTTTATTTAATAGTTCTATTCGGGGACTAACCTTTATTCATCCCCGGCCCAATACGGTTGGTCTTATTCAAGCGGCGCACCACCATCGTCCCCTCACTAGCTGTAAGTCTGTAACCTCCGCAGCACATCCAACCCTTCCGATCCGTTTCAAGGCATCGTTCTACTTTCTGCTGTCTCTCTCCTCTCTCTCCCCCTCTCTTCCGTGTGTTTCTTTTTTCACTTCTTTTTGTCGAGCGTTGCATATCAGTCGTGTAAGGTCCCATTCGCCCCTCTCGATTGTTCTGGTTAATAAGCAGCTCCCCTTCTTGTTTCTTTCTTACTAATCTTTACATATTGATTAGGGTTTCTGATCTTCTGAACCTTTTGATAGCTGGTTCGTTACGTTCCGGTTGTTGTACATAGCCTGAATATTAATCAGTAACTGAAATTAAAGCTCGGATCTAATCAAGTTTTATATGTCCTCTATAATTGCTAATTTTGTTCCAACTTTTGATGTTTAGTTTACTTCAAAAGTTGACGGGGTTACTCATTGATGTTAATGCTGCAGGAGCATCATCATCTGCCCAGATTTCAGCTGAATCGTATTCATAGATGGGAAAGAAGAAGAAGAATGTTGTTATAGATGATGATGAGTACTCGATCGCCACAGAAGCTTCTGAAGAGTCGACAGTTGCCAAGGTAGAGAAGATGGCGCCAACTGGTGGCAAAAAGAAGGGTAGAAGGGCAACTCTAGTGTGGCGAAGTCTATAGACGAGGACGATGATGATAAGAGTTGGAAGACGAAGGTGGAGTCTCTGATATTGCCTTTTCTGGGAAGAAGAAATCCAAATCCAAGAAGGGAAGTGCTAGCGGATTGAGCAAACCAAGTTTTGATTTATTGCAGAATGACGACGATGATGATAAAGATGGAAATGATGATGATGCTCTGAGTGAAGATGATGGTTCTGTTGGGACTATTGCTGGTAAGAAGTCTGCAAAGGGTTCTAAGACAAGTTCCAGTAGCTTTTCGGCCTCTGCATTTGATGCTCTTAATGATGAGGAAGATGAGGAGCTTGATGAAGACGACGACGCCCCTGCTGTGAATTTCATAGGGAAGAAGAAATCATCCAAAAAGTTTTGAAGAAGGTGCTGGTGGCTTTTCAGTTCTGCTTTTGATGCTCTTGGTGATGAGGCCATTGATGAAAATTCTGAAGAAGAGGTGCAGAGGATGATACTCCTGTCCTGAGTTTTTCCGGAAGAAGAAGCCATCCAAAAACGCTTCAAAGAAAGGTGGTAAAACTTCTTTCTCTCAGCATTTGATGCTCTTGCAGATGAAGAGGGGAGCTTGAAAGTACTGTGACCGAAGAAACATCCAGGGAGGATGGTCATGAATCAGATAATGATAAGGATGATGCTCCTATCTCCTTTCATGGGAAGAAGAAGTCTAAAAAGGTAAAAAAGTTCTGGGAGTGTCTTTACCGCATCAAACCTTGACAACTATGACGAGGACGAGGACAAAAAGGCAGATGACGAAGGTGATGTTGATGTTGAAAATATTAGTTTCACTGGAAAGAAAAGAAATCTGCAAAGGCTTTAAAACCGAGTAGCAGTTTATTTAGTGCTGCCTTGTTAGATGAAGGGGAAGCTGAAGCTGTTTTCTGACACTCATGATGAAGAGGGATTCATCCGTGGTCAAGTTTACTGGCAAGAAGAAGTCACTAAGAAGAAAACTGGCACTGCTTTTTGCTGCACTGGGAGATGAAGACGAGGAAGCCAATCCTGAGGATTCCAATATTTCTGCAGCTGACACTGAGTTGGACCACTCCCAAATTCCGAATAAAGAAGTGCCTGGGACATCAAAGAGCAAGAAGAAGAAGAAGAAGGCTGGAAGAACTGCTCAGGAAGAGGATGAATTGGACAAGCTTCTAGCTGAGCTTGGTGAAGCGCCCGTGATTTCCAAACCAGAACCTACCAGTGTTCCGCCGCCTCCTGCTAAAGAAGAAAAAGATGAAATTCAGCATCAACCTGCAGGTTTGGATGAGCATACTGTTGGGAAGGATGAAGGTGAAGAGGTTGTGGAGTCTGCTGCAGCAAAGAAAAAGAGAAAGAAGAAGGAAAAAGAGAAGGAGAAGAAGGCAACTGCCAAGGTTGAGGTGAAAGAAGAAAAACCAGATTGAAAAAAGGGCAAAGGAGGAGCAAAAGTACCTAAGCACATCCGGGAAATGCAAGAGGCAATTCAAAAGCAAAAAGAAGCGGAGGAAAGGAGACTGAGAGAACAAGAAGAGAAGTTGAGAAAGGAGGAGGAGGAGGAGGAAAAGGCAAGAAGAGCTTGAGAAGCAACAAGAGGAAGCCAGACAAAGGAAAAAGGAGAGGGAAAAGGAAAAAATCGCAAAGAAAAAACTGGAAGGAAAATTTCTAACTGCGAAGCAGAAGGAAGAGCAGCGTCGGCGTGAGGCAATGAGGAACCAAATTCTTAACAATACAAATTTGACCTTACCAGCTCAAGTGGTCAAGGAGAAAAAACGGCCTATCTATACAACAAAGAAATCGAAGGCCACACATCATGGGCAGACTAATGGTAATGGTGCTGCCCCTGCCAAGGCTGAGAATGTGGTTGAAGAAGAGACCGAAGATCAGGGTGTTGCAGAAGTTGAATCTGCGGAAATGGATAAAGGGGATGTGACAACTGTGGTGGAGAAAGAGGAAGCTCATACTGAAACTAAAGAAAACGGCCTAATGAGGAAGAAAATGAAAAAGGCGATGATGATGATGACGACGATGATGATGAGTGGGATGCAAAGAGCTGGGATGATGCTGCTCTTGTTTTACCCGGCAAGAGTGCATTTGAGGATGAGGAGGTTGATACTGAGCCTGAAGATGCAATATCTAAACCCTCTCGAGATGCTTCCTTTGCTACAACCTCCAAACCAACAGTGCTACAAAAGAAAGAAAATCCCTCCCAGGAGACCCACTCCCGTCCGGTTGGTGCCAAGAGAAAGGTTATTGCAGAGAACAAACAAGATTCATCTGATTCTGTCAATGAACCTGAGCAAGACCTTAGGTCTCCAATATGCTGTATTATGGGTCATGTTGATACTGGTAAAACCAAGCTGTTGGACTGTATCAGAGGTACCAATGTCCAGGAAGGTGAGGCTGGGGGATCACTCAGCAGATTGGTGCAACATATTTTCCTGCTGTGAACATTAGAGAGAGAACCAGGGAATTGAAAGCTGATGCAAAGCTGAAGGTTCCTGGTCTTCTTGTAATTGATACCCCAGGGCACGAGTCATTCACAAATTTACGTTCTCGAGGTTCAGGGTTATGTGATATAGCTATCCTTGTTGTGGATATCATGCATGGGTTGGAACCGCAGACCATTGAGTCACTAACCTTTTGAAGATGCGTAATACAGAATTTATTGTTGCTCTGAACAAGGTCAGTACATTTGTGGCATATATCTTTTGTTGACTATGCTTCTTTGCTTGTACTGCTAAATTTTTTCTTTGCATGTTGTTATATTGGATTGGTGTTGAATTTTTTTTGTAAAATAGGTTGATAGGCTGTATGGGTGGAAAACATGCCGCAATGCACCAATTGTTAAGGCATTGAAACAGCAAACCAAAGACGTACAGAATGAGTTCAACCAGAGGCTCATTCAGGTACTCCATCTTCCTTGTGTTTTTCCTTTCTCCTGAAGTTCATATTTTTGAGCTCTCCTATGGTCTTAATCAGCTCTTCGTCCGGTATTTTTTTTCTTATTTGTTTTGTTTTTTTCATTTCAGATTGTCACCCAGTTCAAGGAACAAGGGATGAATACAGAACTGTATTACAAGAACAAAGAAATGGGTGAAACTTATAGCATAATTCCAACTAGTGCTATTAGGTACTATCAGATGTTTGTGAATGTATCTGTTGTAGCATTGTTTATGGTTGTTCCTAACTGTTACATTTTATCCTTGTGCAATATTAGTGGTGAAGGCATTCCTGATATGTTGCTATTGTTGGTCCAATGGACTCAGAAGACAATGGTGGAGAAGCTTACCTACAGCAATGAAGTGCAGGTAAACTTTTGGGGTTTTTCTTTAACATGTATCTAGAACTACGATGAAATAAGTTTTATGTTTTATTTCTGATATTGGAGTTATGATTTTTTCTTCCAGTGTACAGTATTGGAAGTTAAGGTTATCGAAGGGCATGGAACAACAATAGATGTTATTTTAGTGAATGGGGTTCTTCATGAAGGAGACCAAATTGTTGTTTGTGGCATGCAGGCAAGTTTTATTTATATTGAATTTGCCTACTAATGCCACTTTTGTATGCCAACTTTCTGATATTTGTATATACTTTGCAGGGACCTATAGTTACAACCATTCGAGCTTTGTTGACTCCACATCCTATGAAAGAGCTTCGGGTTAAGGTATAGTGTGTCTCTATGTCCAGTTGTCCATGATTCTTTTTTACTACCCTTAATGACTTGTAGAAGATTCTATCCAAATCATGGTTTAAGGTAATATTTTAGGTAAACAGATCATATCATATTGGACTATGGAATGGTTGGTTATGTTTAGTGAAAACTGTAAAGCCAGTGGAAAATAACTAGTTCACTGTCTAGTTTTTGGGTGTGAGGCAGTTTTTAAAGAAATTTTGAGCATGGTTTCTTCATTCTTGCCTTTTTTGCTTGTTGGGACTTGATGGAATCAGGAGTGAGTTTTTACTTTAATTGGGGGTTGGCAGATTTTACCGCATAACTTGTGCTCTGTGTTAACCTGTTCCATCCAGTTATACGAGACACATTTGACATGTCTACAATGGATGTCAAGACTGTTGTTCTCACTTGGGCTGAAAGTAAAATTAGAATGCCTTATTGTTGTTAACTCTTTTGTTTCTTTATAAACTAATCACACTGTTTCTGATGTGGAATTTGAATTTTACAAATGGTTGTATCTTTACACGTAAGTGATTTGGGTGCTGCACATGATTTGTGTCGCCATGACTGAAGAAAAGTTCCAAGCATGTCAAATGCTGTTTAGTAGACTGTAGTACTTTTGTAGTGAGAAACACTTGGTGGTGTGAGATTGTCATAATTGTTCACCAAACCTAAGATTGTGGGTTTTGAGCATTAAACTATTCTTGGGAGTTTTTATTTGACCTTGCATCTTTTCACATAAAATCATTCATATAAGATGCTGTTCACCGAATTCTGTACTTCATTTTGCAGTAAAGAAACGCTTCAGTGTGAGAGTGTCTTAGTTCTCTGAATTTAAGATTTGGTGTTGATTTAACTTTTATCAGAGACCAAGCACCGTAGTTATTTATATATCTCTTGATTCATGTTCCAGGGAACTTATGTGCACCATAAGGAGATCAAAGCTGCTCAAGGTATAAAGATTACGGCTCAGGTAATGATCATGTCAGTCTTAAGAGTTGGAAGTTGGCCGACTCTAGTGTCCTCATCAGTTAATATATGTAACACGCGTCTCTTATATAGAAGAATCATACCTAGTAGTTCTAATTTGATTAAATAGTATCCGACGTTTGATTTTATTAGGGCCTCGAGCATGCTATTGCTGGTACAAGTTTACATGTTATTGGGCCTGATGATGATTTGGAAGATATCAAGGCTTCAGCCATGGAAGATATGGAGTCTGTCATGAGCCGAATTGATAAAAGTGGAGAAGGAGTTTATGTTCAGGCATCTACGCTGGGATCTCTTGAAGCACTTCTTGATTTTTAAAATCTCCTGCAGTTAAGATACCTGTCAGTGGAATAGGCATTGGCCCTATTCACAAAAAAGATGTCATTAGGGCTAGTGTTATGCTTGAGAAGAGGAAGGAATATGCTGCAATACTGGCGTTTGATGTCAAAGTAACGCCAGAGGCTAGGGAATACGCTGATGAGCTGGGTGTGAAAGTTTTCACAGCAGATATAATCTATCATTTGTTTGATCAGTTTAAGGCCTATATTCAGAATCTCAAGGAGGAGCAAAAACGGGAGTCAGCTGAAGAAGCAGTTTTCCCTTGTGTTCTTCGGATCATACCAAATTGCGTGTTCAACAAAAAGGATCCCATTGTTTTGGGAGTTGATATTCTTGATGGCATTCTTAGGGTAAGATATTTTGTGTTCACTTTATTGGACCGAACGGCTCTGATCCCTATTACCATCTCACCTTAGAGTTGAATGATCGCAGGTCACTTATTTGGATTTTTGATATTGCTGGGGCATCGACATATTATGTAATTTTCCTGATGGCTGTTTATGAGTTGTATGTTGCATTGGTGTAGGTGGGTACTCCAATTTGCATCCCCTCGAGAGAATTTATATGTATCGGTAAGATTGCCTCTATCGAGAACAATCACAAAGCAGTTGACGCGGCCAAGAAAGGCCATCAGGTGGCGATAAAGGTATGCCCAGCAGTACCTTTGTGGATGTAAATTTGCGGCCTCTTATTTTTTTTGGTCTTACATTAGAGATTGATTAATGGTACAACAATGCATTTAGTACACAGATGGTATTTTGATTTTGAGGATGCTTGGTTACTCTAAGCAGACATCGTTCCGTGAAACTGCTCCACTCTCCTTTCGTATGACATTTTCTTGTTTTCTTTTCCACAGATAGTAGGCAGTAATGCAGAGGAGCAGCAAAAGAGTTTTGGCAGACATTTTGAGATGGATGATGAGCTTGTCAGCCAAATCTCTAGGAAATCAATCGATATCCTTAAAACTAATTATAGGGTATGCATTTGACCTGGCCCTGTTCTCTTCTTGGGTGGATCATGCTGTGCTCAGCTTATCTTTTAATGGCATGCCGTGTTCCAGCATTTGCTTTCTAAAATGCATTTTCTTGCAGGAGGATTTATCGATGGAGGATTGGAGGTTGGTTGTGAAATTGAAGACACTTTTCAAGATACAGTGAGACAGGAATTTCATGTTACACACTCCTGAGAATTGAACATCTTCTGTCATGTAAATTCTATGTTAGAAGGTGATATCAATGGTTGTGTCAGAAGCTGAACCAGGTTACTGGTAGTTTTTTTTGTCTTTGATCTTTGTGCTGGTATCGACTGCATACCCTGACGAATTATTTGGTGATATGCAGAATGGTTCTATTTTTCTTTGAACGAAGACTGGGAACACCTCCGTCTCAGACATATTCAGACAGGCGAGAGCTCAAATGTTTTGTAGAGGAACGAGTCCACAGGCAAAATAAAGATACTGGTTGAAAGGGGGGATGACCCGTGCCCCTAAGTTTTGCTACAAAATATTATTGTTGTTGGATTTGTTGGAAAGTGGTACTTACCATTCTGCCCTGTATATCAGGCCCCTTGTTGCCAGATATTTTGAAGGTTGTATCAAAACGCGGAAAGTTGCTCTTTGAGATGAAAGAGTTTTTTGCTAAGATTGAAAGAAATGGTATAATGACAACGAAGTGAGAGATTGCTTCTTTCTGTGTTCATGAGATTAGTTTCATTTTCCCTGGCATTGCTCTGGTATTTACCCTTCTTGCAGTTTGATGGCTTTGGTTTTGGGTGGATAGCCATAATTTTGTGATCAGTCGCAACTGTTATTTTGTTTCTTTCATCTTTCAATGTATGTATCGGCAAGTCTCTGTTGAGCTCACTAATGTCAATCCTATTGAATTATTGGAAGGCGAGCGATTACAGTGAACGAAATGATACAAATGAGGCTTCATACTTGTACATTTGCCTTTGTATGTGATGATCAGTATTACATCGTCAAGTTTTTTTAAGAAAATCATCATTATGTTTTCGTTCATTTTGTATACCTTTTGTTTCAAGGGGTCAGTTTTGCGCAAATATCTGTGTCTTGTCATTAAGTAATATAAGCACTGTCCATGCAGTAAAGCCCTTTTTTTGCAGTCTAGAATTCGCACAATTCATTTTATAGATCAAGGAAGCATCGGAAAGCTGTTGTAACACTTGCGTGCTTTACTTATGCTCCGTTCACATATCGATTAGCACTATTTTTTTTAATGTGCAACTCGCGGTTGCTTTTAGAGTGCTCAGTGTAAACTCAAGGGTGAAGCAATAGTCTATAAATCACACCAACCAGGTAAGTCAAACGAGATGACAGGCTCGAGATAACCTCTTGTTCGCCTATTCCACCAATTCAACTGCCCCATTCGGAGCAATTAGACTACCTTTAAACATTTTTTACCTATCTACTTGTGAACGAAGCCACACAGGACATCCGTTTTACGGTTTTCATTTTCTGAACTGAGAGTGCAAAAACTCTGGACTAACAAACACAATAGAAAAACATCGGTGATGCGCTCATTTGGGTTCCAATAAAAGGAGGTTAGTTGACAGTATGTAGGACTTAAAAGGGAGAGAACATGAAGGGGTTAGATATGAACTCACAACATGTTGCTTTTAGATAACTATTTTACACTAATAAGAATCCTTAAACTACACCTATAACAATACATAGTTCCATTTTCTAGATGTTATACATTGAATGGGGATAAAAATGTCTATTTTTCTAACCCAGCAAAATAGACAGGTACACTATGTTTTTCTCAGTTTTTTTTCTTCCAAAAACCCCAGCCAAAAAAAGGATTATACGCCTGAAAATGACTATCTTCATAATAAACTTTATACTTAGCACATAGTTAGAAAACCTAGGAAGTACATAACGCGTCAACACACTTACATACCTAAAAGCAAGACAAAACCCAACAATCCTACTTGCTATGAGCAACCCGTTCCCCATGGGAGGTTCCATGAGCAGCCAAAAGAGAGACCAATCACCACCTTCGATTGGCTATGCACTTCTGAAGATCATCAACAACACCTGCAAAAGTAGAACCTCCGACTACCCTAGTACTCAAAACTAAGTCAACAAAGCGAGAGAGGACTACACAAAGACCACTACTTAGATATATCAGAAGGCAAGATATATACATAAACCATCTAACCAACAAACTAGAAACTCAAACAAGTGAAAACCATAGCAAAGAGGATTAAGTCTAACTTCCAAACAAGACACAATCCAAACAGACCTAAATGCATGAGCAGTGTCCCTTCTCATGTAATTAGTGATTAAAACCCTCATTCTCCTTGGCAACTTGAGATTTTCCCATATTCGCCTACATACCCAGTTGCTACATACCCGTATTATCATCATGCATGCTTAGATATATTTAGGGCTTGAGGGAAGCATAATATTCTTACCTTTATGATCTACTTCACGTAATTGAAGGTCCCAAAGCTCCTCCCTTGATACATCGACTACAAGGTGATCAAACTTGTGCTTCCTCAACCCCCGAGTGGACACCAGTTGATCAATGTGCATGGCCTCGAAAAGAGGAGAGGGATCACCTTCTGCCACCACGGACCCATACTCCTTGTAGAATCAACACCCAAACAATTCTCAACCATAGCAGTAGAATTGCTTTGTCCAAGTAAATCAGATACCACTCCACACATATAACACCAAGATTCAAGTTTCGCATAGATTTCTTTGAACCTATTATTTGCCCGAAAGACTAGTAAAGACAGTATTACCATCCTCGACAACACGAGTGGTTGAGCAAGTTTCGGTTGCATGCACAAAGAGGCCGCACTTTGAACCGGGGAGGAGCCAAGAGGGTTCCCTTGGGGTCACATGACCCCATGTTTTTCGAAGAGGTCAAAGATTTGTATATGTACAATAACTAGAGTTTATACATAGTATAAATGACTATATATGTCATAAAACCTGTGATGGTGGAATGGATTGAGATAGAAGTAGTGATTGAGATGTCATGAGTTCAAATCTAACTAGTGACAATGGTGTTTTGCTTTTTAAAAAATAGTAGTGACCCCATATAGTTAATATTGTGGGCTGAATGTTGAGAACCTTGATACACATGTACCTATACCCAAAAGTAGAAGCGTCCTCCATAACACCTGCAAATCTGCCCATGCACCATGGTCGTCATCCGCTTTACAAATCGACTATTGCAGTAAGCACGTAGAACATTGTAGATGCGGACCCAGAAGGGTACCCGTCTGAAATCATGCTCCTTAATAGGTTTATTAGATTCTAAGATTCGGACCATAAAGAGAAAATTGTTGACGATTCAAAGCCCTTTAAACAGAACCGATTACATGGTTGTCAACTGTTCAAAGTCAAATCGACTATTGCAGTAAGCACGTAGAACATTGTAGATGCGGACCCAGAAGGGTACCCGTCTGAAATCATGCTCCTTAATAGGTTTATTAGATTCTAAGATTCGGACCATAAAGAGAAAATTGTTGACGATTCAAAGCCCTTTAAACAGAACCGATTACATGGTTGTCAACTGTTCAAAGTCAATCACAAAGAAGTCTGAACAAATCTTACAAAACCAAAATCCACCAAAGACACTCTAGTGCTAGTGTAGAGTAATGGCTAAAGAGCTCGTACTAATTTGGTGGGTAGAAAGATTTGCCCCAAGAGACAATGGATGTAGGATAGCAAGACACAATGGACTCTCAAAACCCTCATTTCGAAATAGAGAAACCCTAGTTGATCGTGACTCCCAAATTTTTTGAAATGTAGTAACCTAGATAGAACACAAAATATGGTAGTAAATAAAAGAGGCTCATAATAAAGGGAAGAAGTGAAGGAAAGTAAATAAAAGACACTAAGGTCGAGATTGATAACATGAAAAGAGATTGGTATGGAAATAGATGGAAGATACTAGGCCCTAGATAGATAACATGCACAACACAGATTTAAAAAATGAAAGAAACTAAGTGTAAGGAGGGACATTAAAGAAGAAATCTACCGTCGGGTGAGTGTGGAAGGTTAGAAAGACGATAGGTCAGAGAAGGAAGTGCAGAAACCAAGAGAGGAAAGAAGCTTATCCCTATTCTCATAAGCAAGCCCAAATCATTACTGGATGCATTTTTTTTTAAAAAAAACGGGAGATTTAAACCAAAGAAGAATCAATCCTAGAACAAAACGATAAAAGGGAGACTAAGAGACGCTACTATCTCGAGAAACTCTCATGCTAAAGGGAGACTAATGAAAATTGGGGCCAGAGATGAATCGATCGTCGCCTTACCAATTCAAGTTGGTCTTATGTTTTTTCAAAGTCGATAGTAAATAATAAGTTGTGTTTTTACATGGAGTTATTTTTCTTACAAATTTTACTTTCATGGGTTGAAATTGCTGTAAAGGTTGATAGAAATTGAATATCAACAAATAGTATTGATTTTTAACGTATTATTTCATCAAAAAGATTCAAAATAGTCAATTGTTTTGTTAAATCTTCTATATTATGTACATAGATGATATTACTTTTTAGAGCTTATAGTTTTATATAAAACATAGATAAATAATCTAGAGAAAAATATGTAAATTAATGAGTTGATATATCATTCAAATAACTTAGATGAGTAATCTATCTATTTAAAGTTTACAATACACTTTTTTTTTTACTTTGTTTAAAAAGAAGATATATAGCAGTTTTGAACATTTATTATTCTTGTATAATTTGTGATGATCTCTCAGCTCTTTATTCAGTTTCTCCTCAAACTATTTCATTCTAGGATAAAAAATGACATTGTCATAGATAACTAGTCATTCATGTTTACAAAGGCTTTTCCTGTAAAAAAAAAACCAGAAGTCCTTTAAATGGCATTGTTTTCAAACTGTCCCACGTTTTCTTTGATGTAACAGCCCCACGTTTAAGTTGATGCCACTACTGATATAATGATATTTTAAGCTTAATTAGACGTGTGAATTTGAACGTGAACTCGATAATAAAAAGATGGTCGTCCCAGATTATGACTTGACAATTGTGGCAGAGTCGACTTTGGTCCGATCGAGTTAGTCTGATTCTTCTAGATCGATAAACCTCTTGTTAATGGGATTCTGCTTGGTTCGGTATCTCGATCTGATGAGTTTATCTTGATCAATTTACTTTTCTCGTAAATATACATTAATTATCATCTATTTTTTATGTAGCCGATGAAACTAGTAACAGAATGGGCCTTAATAAAACATAAATGAACAAAAAAAACGAAATTTTCTTTTAACAGACTAGTGTTCGTTCATTTGTGAAGTCCTCTTTCTTAGTTAATTTACCGTCTTCTTTACTGTATTAGCTTATTCTAGTAGTTTATGAGAAAATACTACCCATAATTCATCCGTTACTTCTCATAACTTATTTGTGATTCATAGAAAAAAGTAAGGGAAATAAAAAATAACATCAGCTAACTATTCCAGTTAATCAACCCAAGTCCAACACTTTGTAATATTATTCTTAAAAAAACACTTTGAAATATTATAAATAGTTGAGGCTTGAAATTACTTAATTTGCATAAATATAGTATAATATATAGTGGTTGTCGACATTGTTTCTACAACTTCATAGAACTATCTCTGTTTAATTTTAGCTTTATGTTAGTGACCATTAATTAGCAGTAACAACAAGATAGATTGAGAAGAAAAAAAACACTAATGACCGGTTGGAAAAAACTTACTGTAATTTATGGCTTGTTTAACCTTCTAGTAAGTATCTATGGAAAAGTAACCTCGTATTGACATCCAGTCAGACAAACTAGATAACAACGGCCGGGCAGGTTGACTAGATTTGCAACAGAAGTTCAATTTAAATCCAGAACATGGAGATTGTTAATCATAATTTAATTTCCAGCTGGACTCTGGAAAATTAAGGAATGGAGAATATTCTTACCAACCAATGGAAGGTTCTTTCTTACTATTTTCAATTGAAAAAAAAGAAGTTCTTACTAAAAATGAAAAACAAGTGCGACAGCCACACAGGTTTCTAGATATACGCATTATTAATTGCTGTTTGCAAGTTTGTAATCCGCCTGCCGCTTTTACCAAACTATTCAGTGTAGGCCTGCAATGCATGCAACATGTGTGGATGTAGTAGTAAACTCGTCAATTCGCTCGTCATTTGACTTGTTACGTAGTGGCCTTATATTTCAAACTTGTACTCCCACCGTCCGAGTAGGAAGACTAATTTTGTTCCAGATTAATCTCTTGTTTGTATAGTAATACTCTTAAAATTTGTGTAGAAATTTGACAACACATATAATTTACAGCCTTTTCATGCACTGGAAGGGAGTGGCTCGGCTGCTGCAAGGGAGCAGATGCAGCAGTGGGTTACAGAAATTTCAAAATGGACGCGCAAGTGACATGACTGACGCGTAATATTTTTTTCTTTCGAAGGTAACTTATGC
The DNA here is from genome assembly GCA_023374045.1 of Limonium bicolor. Lineage (NCBI taxonomy): Eukaryota > Viridiplantae > Streptophyta > Magnoliopsida > Caryophyllales > Plumbaginaceae > Limonium > Limonium bicolor. Next base: position 109,018,958 of record CM041777.1, on the reverse strand, counting down.
GTTATATTAAAAACAGAATGTTATATAGTAATATCATCTCTTATGAAAGTAACTAATCGTAAATAAAAGTCAGTACTTCTACATTAATATTGATATATGAAACATTATAATTATTCCAATTCTCATTTTATAATGAATTTTGAAAAATCTAAAATTATTTAGGTATATAAAATTTTAAGTTTAAAGAAGAAAAATACTTACAATTATAAATACACCAATTTTTGGCTACATGTTAATGCACCTAGAGATAGCTACATCAGGAGGTGAAGGAGGAGCAGAGGGCGCGTGAAGTGAAGGTTTATTTTTTTTCTTTCATGCGAGTCAGGGTAATGTTTTTTTTTAAATAAATTTCTTTTTCTTATTTAATCATAAACACTTTAACTTATTGTAACTTTTATTATATAAGTCCAAAATAAAAAAAAATTATCATTGTTCATCTAATTCGAGCTCTTCAAAACAAGACCAGTCATGGATATGTTTTGACAACTTTTTAAAAATTATTTTTACATGTATAGTGCACAAAACATAAAAAAAAACTTGTACAGATGGTCATACAAACCTGTACAAATGTTCATTAAAACATGTACATCCACACATAAAAACTTGTTCCTTCGACGTTTTTTAGCTATCCTAGGGTGGGTTTTGGGGTGTTTTGGGGGTAGGGTAATCTATTTGGAATTTGTTTCGTACTTTATATTATAGCAACTAACTCGACAGGTTTTTAGGATTTGTGCCCCGCCACTATAAACCCTAATAATGTCCTCGATGTTTTAGCTATCATAGGGTGGGTTTTGGGGGGTAGGGTAATCTATTTGGAATTTGTTTCATACTTTATATTGTAGCAACTAACTCGACAGATTTTTAGGGTTTGTGGTAGCGGGTTTAGGGTCGTTAGACCCTAAACCTGCCACTACAAACCCTAAAACTGCCTTCGACATTTTTAGCTATCTTAGGGTGGGTTTGGGGTGTTTTGGGGGGTAGGGTAATCTATTTGGAAACCGTTCTATACTTTAATGTGATAATGTACATATTTTAATGTGAGAATGTACATGTTTTAATGTGACGATGTACATGTTCAAATGTGAGAATGTACATGTTTTAATGTGACGATGTACATGTTCAAATGTGAGAATGTACATGTTCAATTATGAGAATGTATGTGTTTTAATGAACATCTGTACATGTTTGTATGACCATCTGTACAAGTGTTCTTTTATCTACACGTTTTAATTTAAGGATGTACATATTTAATTAGCCGTACAGGTTTATATGACTATCTATATGTTTTAATGCGAGGATGTATATGTTTTTATGTGAGGATGTACATGTTTTAGTGAACATTTGTACAGGTTTGTAAGACAATGGGTACAAGTTTCTTTTACATTATGTGCTCCATACATGTAAAAATAATTTTTTAAAAATTGTTAAAATATATCCATGACTGGTCTGTTTTGAAGAGCTTGAATTTAGATGAACAATGATATAATTTTTTTTCATTTTGGACTTATATTAAAAGTTATAACTATTTAAAATATTTATGAAAAAAAGAAAAAGATATTTAAAAAATTCACTCGCGAACGCAGCTCTTTAAAAAAAAAAACTAAGACGGCGCCTGGGATGTAGCCATCTTTGGCTACACCTACACCCAGGTGTAGCCAAGACAAGCCGTTATAAATATGAGTTATGAATTTTTTCCAAAAGTAGTTCTGATATAAATTGAGAAACTCTATATTATTTTGAACTTTCTTGGCCTTAGTATAAAATTGGAAGAAATACAAAGTTATGAAATGTAAACTTTTGCTCATAATTCATGAAATGTCATTCTTGGGTGGTTTTGGGGTGGGTTTGTGGTGTAGGGTAGTTTTTTTAACTCTTTCTGTACTTTATAATGTCGCAAATGACTCGACTATTTTTTAAGTAATCTCTTCACTACAAACCCTAAAATTGTCTTCGACATTTTAATATTTCTAGGGTGGTTTTTGGAGTGAGTTTGTAGTATAGGGTATCTTTGTTAACCTTTCTCTATACTTTTTAAAGTCACAACTGACTCGACAATAAGCCTTTAACGTTTTAATATTTCATGGGGTGGTTTTTGGGGTGGGTTAGTGGTGTAGGGTAATCTTTTTTTAACTCTTTCTATACTTTATAATGTCGCAACTAACTCGACAATAAGCCTTCAACGTTTTAGCTTTTCTAGAGTGATTTTTAAGGTTTGTGGTCTAGGGTATTCTTATTTTTAACTCGTTCTAACCTTTATAATGTCGTCATTGACTCGACATATTTTTAGGGTTGACCATAAACCCTCCATTACAAGCCCTAAAAATGCTTTCGACAATTTTAGTTTTCCTAGGGTGATTTTTAGAGTATGTGGTGTAGGATAATCTTTTTTAACTTGTTTCATACTTTATAATGTTGCAACTGACTTAGCAATAAGTCAAGCCCACTGTCATCAACAACTACAAATTCCAAATAATTGATTAACAAAATGCAAGTAACAGGTTTGCAAAATACAAGTCACATGTTAACGAAACATAAATGACATGTTTACGAAATACAAATGACAGGTTAACAAAACATGAATGATATGTTAACAAAATGCAAGTAATAGGTTAACAAAATGCAAGTCACATGTTAATGAAATACAAGTCACAGGTTAACAAAACATGCATGACAGGTTAACGAAATACAATTGACAGGTTAACGAAATACACATGTCAGGTTAACGAAACATGAATGACAGGTTAACGAAATACAATTGACAGGTTAACAAAATACAAGTCACAGGTTAACGAAACATGAATGATAGGTTAACGAAATACAATTGACAGGTTAACGAAATACAATTGACAGGTTAACGAAATACAAGTCACAGGTTAACGAAACAGAAACAACAAGTTAACGAAATACAACGACAGGTTAACGAAATACAAATGATAGGTTAACTAAACACGAATGACATGTTAATAAAATACAAATGATAGGTTAACGAATAACAAGCGATAGGTTAACAAATTACAAACAATAGGTTGACATAATATAAGTCACATAAAACATTTCTTCTTTTGAAATTTATCATGTTAGCTTTGATACAACTGTATATCAGTTTTTCTTATACAAAATTCCATATTCTTACAATATTTTTTGGTTGTTGTATGTGTAAAAACTAAGACAAATGACTTAGATAGTAATGTCCATAGAGGTTTCACGATCCAAACAATGTCCATCCTTAGCTCAAAGATTCACCGTGAATGAACTTTTGTAGCTACAACCACCAACTGCACTGGTATTTATAGTCACGTGGTAAGCAAAACGAATAAGCTCCTCCAGGTTTTTAACTTTATAAAGACATTCATATTTTATCTACATAGTTTCAACATAACTTTACATTTGCATATTAGTATAAATTTCTTTCTTAAAATATTATTCTTTCTCTTCAATAATATTTATCATTTTAGATACTTGCACACTTATTAAGGAAAATTAGAAAAATGATGCATGCACCCATACTTTTTACTTTTTTCATCTAGATAATAATTATTTAGTGTTGATTAATAGAGGGTTAAAAGTGGAAAAAAGTGTCAAAAAGATAAAATAACATATAATTTGAACAATAATCACATCCTAAAACGACATATATTAATTAATAGAGGAAGTATTATAGTATTTTAAAACTATCTTAACATAAATATAGTCTAATTAATAAGTAATTATGATTAAAAAATATATTTATTTACTTTTTATACTTATATTAAAGAGCTTAAAAACATATTCAAACCTCATACAATTACTTTCGTAAAACATATAGCAAAATTATCCAATAATATTTATATGGTATAAACTATATTCTACAACTTTTTTTCGTACAATTATAATCCAATAATAACTACATAATATTATGTCTACATAATAAAAGTAGAAAAATTAAGAAATCTGAAAATAATATTATCTTATTATAATTAAGAAGCTTATCTATTAAAGTAGTATCATTAAATGTGAATTTTGTAAAAAGTCACGTATCATTGATGATGAATTAACGACATGTATTAAATTCTCATTTTTAGATTCTAAATAAAGTGTTAATTATTTTGTCGTTTAGCAAGTTGCAGCAGTACTGCATGAAACTGAACTCCTCTTGTTTTCTCCCCTCACAATTACAAAGGGGTAACTTATTTCCACCCGCTGGGACAAAGGGAATATAAAATAAATATCAGTTTATTGATTATTTTAATTTTTAGAGAGATCGTAAACTATTAAACAGATTCGTTTAGTTAATCTTTTTGTAAATTTAATATTATTAATTAATTATATAACAGTTGAATGAAGATAAAAAAACGGTAAATGGTCCAGCTATCTACTATAGTTATTAATCTGCAATGAGAACGAAACGTTAATACGTTAACAGTTGTGATAGAGTAAAAATCTCGTCATCCATATCAATCCTTTCACAATATTACTAAATTTGAGGCTGTCTTTAACATTTTTCTCCTAGTTGTAAAACCCAAAACTCGTGCACACGCAACCCATAATTTTGGAGTAATTACACGGGCGAGGATTACACGACGGAAGCAATTTCTCCGTCTGGCGACGGAAGATTTTTACTTTTTTTTTGGGTTCTTTTTGGTTTTTTTTTCTTTCATTAGCAGGGAATGAGTTATATAGGTAAGCGGTCCATAATGGCATGTTGATATTTTTATATTTTTTCTTTTTTACAATATCTTAATATGATAGCAGTTAAATATTTTTAAGATTAGATATATTTTTAAATTGACTTATATTTTTAAATAGTAGGTAATAATTAATTATAATCATTATAGAATAATTATTATTTATATAAAATTTTACACGAGTATATATATGACTATTGTATTAATTTTTAATCTTATAATATGTTGTTATACATAATATAAAAGATGGAGCATATATCAATTCAAAATACATACTTTAATCAAAATAATATTTCTTTAAAAAAATTACAAATTTAAAAATACATTTTTTCCAAATTAAAAAAGTGACGTATGATGACTTTATATATATATATAGAAAAAATGAGTATACAACATGATTAATCCACACTATGACTCCATGATTCATATACATCATGATTCATATACACTATGACTCCATGATTCATATACACAATTATGTACATGTTTTCTACCATCAGTGTAAATGTTTATTAACTATTATGGGTACACAAAATCAAGGTTAAATGAATACGTAAAATTGACTCCAGCAACTCAATTTATCGTTTCCAAATGTTTATATCCTTCACGTTCTATATAGTATATAAAGTACAGAACGACTTCCAAATAGATTACCCTACCCCCAAAACACCCCAAAACTCACCCTAGGAAAGCTAAAAACGTCGAAGACATTGTTAGGGTTTGTAGTGGCGGGTTTAGGGTCTAGCGACCTAAACCCGCTACCACAAACCCTAAAAAAATATCGAGTTAGTTGTTACAATATAAAGTACATAACAAATTCCAAATAGATTACCCTACCCCCAAACACCTACCCCCAAACCCTAAAAACCTGTCGAGTTTGTAACGACAACATAAAGTGTAAAACCACCCCAAAAAGATTACCCTACCCCTAAATGCCCTAAATATTTATACGTTTTTAAATAAAAAAACTAATGACATCGATGTTGTATTATAGTTTTCTAATCTTATAATATTGTTGTTGATACATATATGTAAAAAAATGGAGTATAGCAATACACCAATCAACTGATTAAAATTAAGAAATTACTAATATAAAAATACCAAGATAATATTTATATTATTTTTGAAATTTTTAAAAAAGTGATGTATAATATTTTTTAAAAATATTGCACGTTAATTTTTTAACCTTCATATTATAAGTTATCGTGTAGTGCATATATAAAAATCAAATGTTAATAAATATGTAAAGTTGACTCCAATAATTCAGTTTATGTATAATGTTGGAAATGTTATGTATAATCATGGCGTAGAAACGTTTATATATAATAATGGAATCGTAGAAACGTGGAAACGTTTATATAAACACGTGGAAACGTTTATATAAACACGTGGAAACGTTTATAAACACGTGGAAACGTTTATATCAAAACATGGAAACGTTTATATAAACTTATGGATACGTTTATGCATAATAGTGGAAACGTTATATATAATCATGGAATTGTATAAACGGGGAAACGTTTAAATAAAAAGGTGGAAACGTAATATACAAACGTAGAAATTTTTAAATAAAAGGTGTAAACATTTACATAAAAAGGTGGGGGGTGGAAAGTTAATATCTGAACTCATGGACTCCTTTAATATAACGGTGGAACATTATATATATTGTGTCATGGAAACATCACATAATATAAAAGTTTTATATTAATCATGTAGTGGAAACCATTATATGTAACCGTGGCGTGGAAACGTTATAGATAATCATGGAATTGTAGAAACGTGGAAACGTTAAAAATAACACGTGGAAACGTTTATCTGAATTTGTGGACACCTTTATGTAATACGTTGGAAAACGTTATTTAATTGTGGTGTGGAAACCCTAAAAATCCTGCCAAGAAATTGAAACGTTATAAGGGTATTTAAATGAATCACAAAAAAGTACCCTAAAATTTGGAACAATAAATCATCAAAAGTACTTTTTTAATCAAATTTCAAGATGTAAAATTATTTTAATAATAGTACTTATTATATCTTTTAGTAAGTGTTTGTACCTTTTGTAAACGGAAAATTGGTAAGAAATATTCTTATACACAATGGTAAGATACGACAGCCAAAAGGAAAGATATACATCAGGAGTATTATATTTTTATTATAGTGATGGAAACAATTATAGAAGGTTGTGTACATGTTTCTAATAACCAGTGGAAATATTTATAAATTATTATGGAAACATTAATACCAAGGATAACAAATATGTAAAATCAAATCCAACAACTCAGTTGATCATTTCCAAACGTTTATAGCCTTCATGTTTATAAATAAGTCAATCTCTATAGACTGATCAATCTAAGAAAATATTCGTATACATAATGATTCGATAAGAACGGCCAAAAGAAAAGATACATAACAGTTAGTGTCATCTTTTTTATAGTAGTGATGTAAACGATTATAGAAGGTTATGTAAATGTTCCTACCATCTTGTGGAAACGTTTATAAATTACCACGAATATATAAAAACCAAGTTTAAATGAATACGTAAAATTGACTCCAACAACTCAGTTTATTGTTTCCAAACATTTATAGTCTACATGTTTATCAATCATCAAACTTTATAAAATGATAATGCTAAGAAAATATTCTTATACACAATAATTGGATGAGAATCGAAAAAGGAAAAATATGTTACACAGATAGTGTGATTCTTTTTACAAGAAGAAAGTTAATATATAAAAATAAATTGGTCACATAAATAGTTTTACAATTATATTAATTACTAAAACAAAAAGTTAGAAAAAAAAAGAAAGAAAGCAAAGCAGCGTCACACATGTTTTGACGGATATCCATTATTCTATTTTAACATGAGCGTGCTTCGGTGAACCGGATCTTAGTAGAAAAAAGTAAAATAATTAAACAGATGTTTAAGTAATTGGACGATCATGATTAATTCTGTCTGTGACGGAAAAACTGAGTCCGTCACCAAATCTTCGGTGGTAATTACACCCATTAATCATATTTGGACCAAGCCTTTCGCCTGATTATAGTTAATGTGCCGCTTCTTATCTGTTTTTACAGGAAGTATATTCTCTCCTCAAAACTAATAGATAAATATTAACTAACAATTTATTTATCATGTAAATAAAAAATATTGAAAACTCAATTTTCATTTTAATTGAGCAAAGGTGTGTCGCTGAGAGTTAAATAAAATACATTGAAGATGGTTAGGGTCCAAAATTAGGGATCAAGATATTTTTAAGCAGTTAAAACAGTAATTAAATAAATATATTAAAATGATGACCATTGTCACAACTATTACAGTAATTTATATTTTTATCTGTAAACAAATGTAGTAGAGTAGAGTAGTGCATAATTTAATTTAGTAATTTTTCTATATTTTCATAATTTAATACTATAAGAATCTTATTTTAAATTTTAATTGTAAAGAAGTATAACATTTCATAGACCATCTCCTATTCAAATTATGAGTTATTTTAGATTTTTTTTCATTTTTTAAGAAAAATGACTATTTATCTTTACTTTTTGCGTGGAAGAATAAAACGGTGAGAATATTTTATGGGCAAGAAAAACAATAGATTACAATGACAACAATAATTAAAAAAAAACATACAAGTCAAAAGTAGCTAGAGAAATAAAATAAATAAGATGGGGTATAAATATTATTGATACAAAATGCCGCATCCACTCTTACTATCATGAAGATCCACATCTGAAATTAATCTAATACTTGTACGATTGCCTGATGCAAATATGCTCGAAAGTATAACCCTTTAACTAACAAAGAATCTCGACGAAGAATTGTAATTAGATTTTACAGAATTTAAATTCTAGATTTGCTATGCTTTTTATAATATCGGGCACCCATTGATCATTAAATACCTGCTGCAGTTATTCATTGGGCTTTGGCTGATCTTCTCAATCTTCTTTCAGTACATCGATCCTTCAATAATTAGTAGCCATGCATGCATCATCAAGTATTTCAATATCTGGGAAAGAAAATTTTCAGTACTTGTGTGAGAAGGGCGTGGGCTGTTCTGCTCATTGCCGACTACATATCTCTTCAGGTGTCTTCAATTTCCTTGTGATTGAGTCATCGCTAGTTCTTCTCATCAACTGAACCGTTTACTGCATTCAACCCAAATTTGTCGCAATGACAAGGCAAGGCAATTTAGATGCTCAAGTAGAGTCATTGTTGAACATAAAAAACAACCTTCCTCTGATTGTGATACCTGGTACCAGTCCCCAATTCCACTCAATCTGATTTTGACAAGCAAAAATTGTCCATAAAATACAAGAACTTGTAAATTCTACAATATATACCTAAGGTTAAAGTGTTGAACGTCAAATCAAACAAGAAAGTTAGGCCCCATCCTTTATGAAGCTGAAGGTAATATCCATCAAATAGATGTTGGGGATGTTTTGTATGGAGGTATTATCAACATAAATGAATTAGAAAATTAAATTAAGTGATCTACTTTATAAGCGGAGAGAGTTATTAAGTTTGAATTTTGAATAATGAGGTTCAAATGATCACAAGTGAAAATTACAGCTTCATAGAATGTATTTGATTAGGGAGCCTAATGGTATTTGGGCTTTATGCAAAGACAATGGTTGCGATTACTGTTTCTTCACAAATTGCTGGTTGCAAAAACTGTGCAACATTGTTGAAAAAATTATGGTCGGGTTACATAGTAGTAAATAGTACCCATTGATCAAAAGTAACGTGCGACAAAAGTATCGTCATCCAGTCATATTTATCCACTCACATGCTGTAATATGTTATATTGTTTTGTTTTTACTTAGTGTTGAGCTGGTACAGCTGGCATAGTTTCTATAAATAAGTGTCACGATTTTCTGTTTCTAGTTAGTGAGAGAGAGGAACCACATTATTGCTCCTCTTCTACACTTCTCTGTCATCCTACACTCAGCTTTCAATTTCTATTCTCAATCAATAATGAAGTAGTAGTCATTCTTTCTTCATCCTCTCCTCCTATTGTCAAGCTGTTTTTCTACATGGTATGAGAGTAAAATGCTTTGATTTTGGCTTAAATTTATCCTCCATAGCAGTTCGATAGAGTTTTTCATCGGTGTTGAGCAACGGCTGGACAAGCAATTACACTAGAGAACATTCTCCAGATGCTCACAGCTAGCGCATGCTTGAGATCGCAAGAAAACACCGATCCTCTATTCATTCACCCTAGCGATTATCCTAGGATGGTTGTAGTAGGGAAATCCAGTAGTAAGAATTTTCATACTAGGAAGAAGACGGTATTTTGTCTTTAAAAGCTAAAAGCAAGCTAGGCATAGTAGACGGAACTGTAAAAAAGCTAGATTGGGACCGTACTGATCTAGCACGTTGGGAAAGTGTGGTTCCTTAGTCCAGTCCTAGATCTTGAATGCTCTTGATGAGTCGATAGCACAAAGTGGCATGGTGGCCAGATCTGCAAAAGGCCTTTGGGATGAACCGGTGGAACGATTCAAAAAAACTAATGAATCACAGTTTTTTCAAATAAGAAGAGATATCTCACATCTCAAGTAGAACGAAGACCGCTTATTATACAAAATTGAAAATTATGTGGGATGAGCAAACTCTAATGTTTGATTTGCCTGAGTGCACCTGCGGGAGTGTGAAAATATTGAATAATTCTATCAGACACAAAGCTGGTGGAGTTAGTTATGGGACTGGATGATTCCTATAGCCATATCAGAGGCAATATTCTGATAATGACTAAACTCCCTACCATTGAGCAGGCTTATTCTATTCTAATTCAAGAGGAAAACAGAGGGAAGTAACTTCTCAATCATCAGGAAACAAAGAAAACATCAATTTTTTGGTAAATTCTGTTAAACCTTCTATGGATCTGAGATGACAGAATGATGTAGAGAAGAAAGGAAAGAATATTGTTCTCTGTGAACATTGTGGAAAAAGGGACACACTATGGATACTTGTTATCAAAAGTGGGGATTCCCTAAAGGTTACAAGTTTGGAAAGAATAAGAAAAGCTTCGTAAATGCCTGTTTGGATGATAAAAGTGTTACATCAGATCTGGAGAAGTCTGATCAGCAATCTCCAGTTCATGGTTTTATTGTTGAGCAACTAACTTAGCTTGCAAATTACTTTGGCCAAAGTAAGCAAGAGGCGGCTATGTGTAGCTTTGCAGGTATTTTAATCACTCTTAGTCATCATTAGTCTGAATTCTGCTAATACTTTGATTAGTAAGAAGAATCATTGGATTCTTGACTCTAGAGCAATAGATCATATCTTTTGTGATCAATCCTTCTATAATAAACTTGAGCAACTAAGAAGGAGTAGGATGATCAAAATGCCAGATGGTCATTTCAAGGAAGTTAAAGTTTGGGGAAGTGTTCCTTTGAAAAAAAATTTGTCTGGTGGATGAAGTTCTTCTAGTTCCTGGTTTTTACTTCAATCTACTATCTTTAAGTAGAATAGTAGAGCATCTATGTGGCTTAATAAGTTTCAATGAGAAAACTTGTTACTTTCAGGACCTTTCCCGGAATAAAATTGAAGTCATTGGGAGATTGCAAGAAGGATTGTATATCCTTGATGAAGATGCTATCTGTACTGCTATGAAGAGGATTCTTTCAAGCAAAAACACCGATGAAAAGGTTATTACGGATACTCCTACAGTTGTGAATAATATTTCTTCAGCTAATCTTACTTTTCTAGAAAAATGGCATAATTGTTTAGGCTATGCCTATTCAAAAGATGAAACAGTTAGGCTGTTTTGCTAAAGAAAGGTTAGCTGATGATTTTGTCTGTGATGCTTGTAATAGAGCTAAAGCTCACAGACTACCTTTTCCATCCAGTACAATAAAACCTCTCGTGTTTTTGAAATGATCCATGTGGACACATGGGGTCCTTTTTAAGAGCTTACTCATGATGGCTATAGATTTAATCACTATTGTTGATGACTTTAGCAGAGGTGTATCGGTGAAACTACTAGAATAGAAAAGTGATGTTTTTTCTATTATAAAGCCGTTTATTTCTTAGGTTGAAAAACAGTTTGATGTGTCTATCAAGAAAGTGCGTTTTGATAATGCATTTGAGTTAGCACTGAGTAATGAAGGGAAATCATTTTACCTTGAGAAAGGAATTGTTCATCAGACAACTTGTACACATACACCACATCAGAATGGCACTATGGAAAGAAAACACAGATTTATCCTTGAGATTGAGTATGCCCTTATCTTCAAAATTAGTGTCCCTTTATGCTATTAGGGTGACAGTGTTTCACATGATGTGTACTTGATTAATCGAATGCCTTCTCGTGCTATTCGGATGATAAGTCCTTTTGAACTATTATATGGAAATAAACCAGATTATTTGTCCCTTAAGCCTTTTGGGTGTTTGTGCTATGCCACTTCTATTGGCAAGATTACTCACAAATTTACACCTAAATCTGATGCTTGCATATATCTGGGCAATGTGTCATATCAAAAGGGATACAAGGTTCTTAGGCTGGACACTAAGAAGGTGCTCATTTTCAGTCATTTTTTTTCTATCCAAACATCCTTCCTTACTAACAGCTCCCTCATCATTTTTCTTGACCTACATCCTCTTATCTATCCTACTACAAATTCTGCCCAAACACCTCCCTCCCCTTACCTTTTCTCTGATGAGGATGATTACATTCAGATTGATGAGAGACCAGGTGTTCCTACTGTCATTGAGACTTCTGCCTCTCTTACAACCACTGACTCTTCTTCTTCATCTCCTCCACAAAATCCCTTGTCTCCACAAAATCCATTGCCTCCACACACTCCCTTGCCTATTTCTTCTCCACATCTCATCTATAGATCACATTGACCCAGCTCCACGAAGATCCTCCAGAACCAGGTGTTTACCCACTCATTTACATGACTTCTACCTCAATACCGTAGTTGCTTCTTCTTCTCTTACCACCTTAACTGATATCATACCCTCACGATGTCTGTCAGTTCACCAAAACCTCCTTCCTTTGAACCACAGTAATATGAAGTAGCCATACATCATCCTTGTTGGTTCTATACTATATAGAAAGAAATAACTACCCTTGAGACAAACATCACCTAGGATTGTTCCTCTTCATGTACATAAAAAGCCTATAGGTGGCGAATGGGTGTTTAAAATTAAACTCCATGCTGATGAGAGTATTGATAGGTACAAGGCACGCCTGGTTGCTCAAGGCTATACTCAAATAGAAGGGTTTGATTATCAGGAAACTTTTTCTCCTGCGGTAAAGATGACCATTGTTTGAGCTTTCTCATTGTTGCTATCAAGAGGGGGTGGTCTGTTACTCAATTGATATCAACAATGCCTTCCTACATGGCTCCTTAGACGAGGAAATTTACATGAGACCTCTTAAAGGATATTTACAGAAAGGTGATGATAGAGTTTGCATATTACACAAAAGTCTTTAAGGTCTGAAACAAGCAAGTCGATAGTGGTACTCTAAGCTTTCTGAATTTCTTCTTTCTATGCTACAAACAATCTCTGCAAGATTATTCTCTATTTGTGAAGGAGAAACATGGCTCTTCTACATACTTGGTTGTGTATGTAGACGCCATACTTGTTACAGGGAATAATATTCAAGAGATAGAAGATGTGACATAAAAGCTAAACACAAAATTTAAAATCAAAGATCTCGGTCAAATCAGTTACTTTCTTGGGATGGAATTTCTCAGAGTTGAGGAAGGAGTGATAGTGACTCAATGTAGGTTTATGAATGAAACTTTAAGAGAGTTTTTCCATGATGATTGTAAAGAGGTAGTGGCACCCTTGGAGAGCAACTTGAAATTGACACCTGATCAAGGAAAACCTCTACAAGATCCAACTGTTTATCGACAGATAGTTGGCAAATTAAACTATATGACACACACACTTGCCCTAATCTGAACTTTATTGTTCAGCTTCTGAGTCAGTTTATGACGAATCCCACTGATGAACATTTGAAAGCTTCTCATCATACTCTAAAGTGTGTAAAAGGTACACTGAGTTTTGGTATTCTGTTAAACAACTCTAAGCTGCAGGATTGGATTGGTTATTCATATGCGGACTGGGCATCATGTCCTCTTACAAGGCGTTCTTTTTTTTTATCAAGGGGCTTTATGAGTAGCTATGTAACCATTACATGGTTTTATCAACTAAGGTTTTCACCCCGCCAGAGCTTTTAACAAGAGTAAATTAACTTAAAATAACATTTGGACGCACTAGCGATTCACCTAATTCTAGAAAACAGGCAGCTACCATCTTGAGAAAAACCAACGCGATTCAATTTCTTCTTCTATCTCTTAAGTAACATGTAGATCATTGGAGTCCCAGACCGACTATCTATACCGTTTTCTGCTTGAGTGGTATTTAGCACCTCCTTTAACTTCTTCGTCCGAGTCTTGCTATTTGGTGTCTTAGATGTTGTATATATCTACCTTGTGTTTTCCTCTTAGGAGTTGGTTTATTACAACCCTTTAACAAGGCGTTCTGTAAGTGGTTTTATATCACATTTGGAGGGTCTCCTTTGTCGTGGAAATCCAAGAACAGTAGACCGTTAGTTTATCTTCTATTGAGGCTGAGTACAGGTCTCTAAGGAGATTAACTACTGAATTGGCTTGGTGATGTGGAACCAATTCTAGTTCATTGTGACAATAAAGCAGTGGTTCACATTGCTAAGAATCATGACTTTCATGAGAGGACTAAGCATGTGGAGGTTAACTGTCATTATGCTCAAGAGAGACTCAAGCCAGGGCTAATTGCAATTCGTGATATTTCTTCTAAGAAACAACTTGCATATCCTTTGACAAAAATTCTACCTGGGCACAAATATCAGTCTTAATATTCTGATTACAGTTTTATGGACACTCAAGATTACAAGGCAATCTAATAGTTCATTGTCTTCATCACCTATTAGACTGAGAAGGGGGTGTTGTAATTCTGTTATATTGATTTGCTTTTTACTTAGTGATGACTTGAGACAGTTGGCATAGTTTCTATAAATAAGTGTCATGATTTTCTGTTTCTAGTTAGTGAGAGAGTGGAACCGCATACTGTTCCTCTGATACACTTCTTTGTCTTCCTGCACTCTGCTCTCAATCAATAATGAAAGTAGCCATTGTTTTTCATCATCTCCTATTGTCTAGCTGTTTTTCTACAACACATATGAATACATGAATGTAAATCAGGGGCGGAGCCAGCATTTCAGACTTAGGGGGGCCAAAATTTTTTTTAACTATATATTTAATATCAATGCTAAATATATTCAGAAAATAAATACAATTTTAAAATAAAAATACTTACAATATGGTTTAAAGGTTTATATTTTAAATATAGATATAATTTAGTAAAATATACTCTATCCTATTTTCATAAATAATTTTCTATCAAACACTGAAATTAATGAGATAAATTTTGGACTACTTTATCCTTACTTTTTCATAAGGATAGAGAAAAAAGTAAGTATATGAAGATTAAGTGGTAAAAAAGTCCAAAACATCATATATTTGAAAAAAAATAGCAACTTTCAAAACATCATTTATTAAGAACAGAAGGTAGTACATAATGACAATTACAAGACTAATTGACTTAAATTTAAACTAAAATTTGATAAACACAATTAATATTTTAAAACCAAGTTTCAATTCAAATTATGGTTATAAAAGTAATAATGTATAAAATATAAGACACTTAATAACATCAACTAATGTTTTAAGTATAGTTTATTATTTCTATTTATAACACTAAACAATCTAAAATGGACTCATGTTTTTAAAAATAATAAATACCATATATACTTTTAGATAATTTTAATAAATTCAACTTAATTTATAACAAAATAAACTATATTATATAAAACTAGTAATAAAAAAAATAATGTCATTGGGACAATTGGGGGCCGGGCCCCCTAACATTGCATTTAGATGCCTGGGAATGGGTTCAGGTAGGAGTAGATGGACTAAATTTTGCAACATGAAGTCAGAGTAAATAAATCGTATTCATGGGGATGTTGAATTAATTTGTGGCTGGAATCTTATTAAAGGACATTATTATTCCAACCATAATGAAAAGCAAGCTGCGACCACAGCCGCAGATGCAGAAAACTGTACTACTAATTCTGAGTAGTATCTATATATAGACGTGTTAGTATTCTACATATATGCATAATGCGTTGATTTTTGTTTTCTCTGCCTACCACGCGCGCGTCGATGTTAGTACTTGTTAATTTTCCTCCAACCAAACCCATTCGCTGCATCTCAAAATGCACATGCATTTGTGCGTGTGGATGCATGTAGTAAATTCCTCCCCCATTTAATTCGACTTTTCCATTTATGTCGACATAGGCATGTTGTTGGGTGGTTCTAGGTTCTACTCCAATAATATACTGTAACATATAAGGGGGTGTTCGATGAGTGCTTTTTTACTTTTAGGTAGATTAATGTGACATGTGTCATGTGTTTATTGTCTCATTTTCTGTCGTCCCACTAAAAACTAAATACTGCTCTTGCATTGGTTAACCACTGTTAACCAAGGGGAGATTAATATGAACGCAGCTTTTGCCGCGTCACAGAAAGAGGCCTAAAATAACCACAAAACAGTCAGACTAAAACAACCACAAAACAACCATGACGAACGCAGCATAGTAAACGACGTCGGTAATCCGATTTCCGCCCCTGCCAAGTCATGCCTCATATCCCTAACAGTTCATTTAATCAAATATTTCGACGTTATATATTTATAAAAAGGAGCACATTAATAATTTAATATTGAGTCACAATCGCAATAGGTCACGCTTGAAAATAGATGGTTAAATTAAATATATATAGCTCGGCGTCCCTTGGAACTAACCAAAAAGTAGTTCTGTATATACTTAGACAAAAAAATAAAATATATAATATACATATTCATGTGTAGATGGTTCACATACAGCCATGGAAACTGAGTTAAATACCGGATCCAAAAGGTCATAATATAGGTGATAAAAAAACGATAGACATTATGAAGATATTCAATTGAGAGGGAGAAAGCTAAGGTGTTATTAAAAAAAAAACCCCTTGCGAACCTTTTTGACTTAAAGTTGGATGGAGCGCATATTCTACTACAACATTGTAAAGATGGCTCATTGTTAAAAAAATTTACAAAAGAAGATCAAAACAGTTATGAAATGATCTCGAAGTATTTTGTTAATTACTTTTGAAGCTTATTATTTAGTATTTGATCAGAATTTATTCTAACAAAGGGGTGGTTAATAGTACTATAGTAGCCAGGAAGTGAAGCAAGCCCACAGCGTGTCGGCATCCACTTTACGCCGTGTGGGGCTGGTCGTGTCGTGGTTCACATATCGTAAAAATATCTTCTATCCACCAGATGTTTGGTTTGCGTTCTGACGGGTAAATTATTAGGGAGATGGAAAACACGGGCGTGGATTACGTGACGGAGAGTTTTTTTCCGTTGACGACGGAACTCTCTCTTTTTTTTTTTTTTTTTAATAGTGGGCAACTGTTAGATGTATACGTATTCCACATGCCACTATCATGTTTTTGTTTGTCATTTGAGCTTGTGGTCTTTTATATAAATTTGTTTTATTTTTCATTTTAAAAATGTTAGAGTGTAATTATTTTATTATTTTAATAATTTATACAGTAATAATATAGTTATTAATAAAATAATTAACTAATTATATAAAATAATTACTTGACTATATTCATATGTAAATATATATGATTATGAAATATTATTTATTTAATTTAATAATCTTTGTTGATGAACATACATCCTGATTAAAATTTAAAAAGTTGAATTAATGCAAAAACACCAAGTTAAATATTTATACTTTTTAAAAGAAAAAAACTTAATGACATCGCTATTGTATTATAGTTTTCTAGTCTTATAATATTCGTTGTTGATACATATCTGTAAAAATGAAGTATAGCAATTCAAAATACACCAATCAACTGATTAAAATTAAGAAAATTGCTAATATAAAAAAATACCAAGCTAATATTTATATTATTTTTGAAATTAAAAAAAGTGATGTATAATATTTTTAAAAAATATTGCACGTTAATTTTTTAACCTTCATGTTATAAGTTATCATGTAATGTATATATAACAATCAAATGTTAATAAATACGTAAAGTCGATTCTAACAATCCAGTTTATGTATAATGTTGGAAATGTTATCTATAACCATGACGTGGAAACATTTATATATAATAATGGAATCGTAGAGACGTGGAAACATTTATATAAACACGTGGAAACATTTATATAAAAACGTGGAAACATTTATATAAACACGTGGAAACGTTTATATAAAAACGTGCAAAGATTTATAGAAAACGTGGAAACGTTTATATAAAAAGGTGGAAACGTTTATATAAAAACGTGGAAACGTTTATATAAAAACATGGAAACGTTTATATAAAAACGTGGAAACGTTTATATAAAAACGTGGAAACGTTTATATAAACTTGTGGATACGTTTATGCATAATGGTGGAAACGTTGTACTTGAGTGTGGCGTGGAAATGTGTCATAGAAACGTTATATTTAATTGTGACATGGAATATATAATTGTGTAAACGTATATATGTAATCATGGTGTAAACGTTTATATATAAATCGTGGGAACGTATTGTGGCATGGAAACATTCATATATAATTATTGAAATGTTTATATGTAATCATGCCATGAAAACGTTATTATAATTAATCATGGAATTGTAGCAACGGGAAACGTTTAAATAAAAATGTGGAAACATATATATATATATAACAACGTGGACATGTTTAAATAAAAAGGTGGAAACGTTTAAATAAAAAGGTGGAAACGTTTAAATAAAAAGGTGGAAACGTTATCTGAACTCGTGGACTCCTTTATGTATAACGGTGGAAACATTATATATAATTGTGTCATGGAAACATCATATATAATTATAAAAATGTTAATCATGCAGTGGAAACGTTTATAAGTAATTGTGGCGTGGAAACGTTATAGATAATCATGGAATTGTAGACACGTGGAAACGTTTAAATTAACACATGGAAACATTTATCTAAATTTGTGGACACCTTTATGTAAAACGTTGGAAACGCTATTTATAATTGTGGTGTGGAAATGTGTCGAGTCAGTGATGACAATACAAAGTATAGAACAACTTCAAAATAGATTACCCTACCCCCCCCCCCCAAACACCCCAAATACCCACCCTAGGATAGCTAAAAACGTCGAAGGCATTTTTAGGGTTTGCAGTGGCGGGTTTAGGGTCTAACGACCCTAAACCCGCTACCACAAACCCTAAAAACCTGTCGAGTTAGTTGCTACAATATAAAGTACAAAACAAATTCCAAATAGATTACCCTACCCCCAAAACACCCCAAAACCCACCCTAGGGAAGCTAAAACGTCGAAGGCATTTTTAGGGTTTGTAGTGGGCGGGTTTAGGGTCTAACGACCCTAAACCCGCTACCACAAACCCTAAAAACCTGTCGAGTTAGTTGCTACAATATAAAGTATAGAACAAATTCCAAATAGATTACCCTACCCCCAAAACGCCCCAAAACCCACCCTAGGAAAGCTAAAACGTCGAAGGCGTTTTTAGGGTTTGTAGTGGGCGGGTTTAGGGTCGTTCCCTAAACCCGCTACCACAAACCCTAAAAACCTGTCGAGTTAATTGCTACAATATAAAGTCCATACAAATTCCAAATAGATTACTCAATGATTCAATAAAAATGGTCACAGAAAAAGATATATGACAGTTAGTGTTGTCTTTTCTATAATAGTGATAAAAATGAGTATAGTAGCATGTGTACATGTTTATAATTATCAACGAAAACCTTTATAAGTTATCGTGGAAATCGCTCAAACAATTCATTCTTATTTATAGAGCTTCTATTTTTGTATTTACTTCTTACTTCTACAACTTCAATAATATATGATTAAGATTTAAGATTTAAAACTCAGTTCTTTTAAGAGTAGGTATTAGTTATTCTTTAGGAAAGTCATGTCAAATTATCAATAATGATTTGCTTATAATTTTTGTTTGTTAAATTCATTGATTTAACAGACTAAACAAAACTTTTTAAACAATTAAACAATGAGGAACAAACAACAATAAAATACTACCTCCTATAGTAATTATATATTAAATTAAAATTAGAATTACCTAAAATAATTTTTAGTAATTTTTATAAGAAAATACTACTAGTTTAGAAATATTATTATATAATAATTAAATTAGAATTAATCCACCACACCACGTACTTTCCCATGTCGCAATAACTCCCTTCAAGTTCTTTTTATGCAATTTTCACTGCATGCTTTCCCTAAAACCCCATGCTCGCATCATACTAATTAATTGTTAATTACAATCCACATTAATCTTAGTTCATCACTTGCTTATTAATTTAACTCTTTTCAAATTAAAGCTGGGGTTTAAATGAGATCGGAAGACAAAAACCGTGACAAAAACCATATACACGCGTCGGTGGAGCCAACAGATAGACGGCTGATATTATAAGTTATTAGAATTGAAATAATGGTTGAGATCCTTTCCGTCAGGGACGGAAAAATGACTTCCGTCACAAAATCCGCGGGGGGAAAACACCGCCGAATTCTTAGTTCTCCATTATACCATATAATTGGATTGGGAGGACATTATTTGTTTTGCTCTTTTACTAACATTCTAGTTGAACAAGAAAAACAAGCTCTGTTACATGAAGAGAACGTCATTCTGGTAGTGCTATGTTTTTTGCAAGCTAGGAAGATTATACTTTATACTAGAGAGAAAGTGATTAGATTTTTTTTATTAAGAATCCGGCCGTGTGGTTAATTATAGAAGTAACCTGATGATCTTACACAAGAACAATCACAAGTAAGTTTATATGATATGAGAATTGATACCTATCAATTGTCATACGCTTTAGCAGCTTGATTACCGAAACCGGAACCGGTCAATTTACACGATTCGGTAAATCATACCGTAAGAACCGGTACAGTTAACCTGTAAACAGGTACAATTCACTTTCGTTTCCGTCGGATACCGCAGTTTCGGAATTTTGGGCAGCCCTAGCTTGAACTAACACATGTAAAGTGCAGAGTTTTACCATACAAAGATGAAGAATACCGGCGTCAGCAGCACTTAAGACCTCAATGGAATCGAGCACCGCTACCAGTACAAACCAGTCCATATTACCCGATCAATATTACCATGCTTCAAGCACAAACATAATTGAGTAGGCTTTTGAGACGATCTATCTTTTCTTGTGGTCCTCCAGTTAAAGACCAGATGGACAACAACATGAAAGTTGGGAAGGCCGCCGATCCAGCAATGTTCATACACGTCACTTCACTCAAATCATCATAAACTTGACGAGTAATCATCCCTGACCATCTTCTCGGATGTCAAGTCTTAGTTCAGACAGCTCTAGACCAGGTCTGTGTATTCAGCAGAAACAAGTATTAAGGGATGTGCTGACAAAGATGTGACACTAATTCTATTTCTCTTTTGTTCATCTTCTTGCTTCATAGAATCGGTAGTAACAGGTGGTTGATTCCTTCTGTACTGAGACTGAGCCAACCTTCTTTCAAGCGGAGTCTTCCTCTTGCTTATCACGAATCTGTTTACTCCTTTCCGCATTGGCATTATAGATGGGAAGTCTTCATCTGGTATCTCGCTCAACTCTTTTATGTCTTTGATTTGAGCCACTCGCTTGAAGAACCTCTCAGTTTTTGCTTCCTCTGACATGTCCAATGGATCAGATTCCTTTACCGCTGATCCTTCCAAGCTCCGCCCTTTCCATAATGGCTCCACGAGACTCAGCTTCTGAGTTGACTGGGACAGGCTCCCACTCAACTTAGCTCCATTTGGATTCCCAGTTCCATGACTTGAATCCATGGGGTCAGGAAGGGTGTTCTGCTGTGCAGGAACAAAACTTTGCACTTGGTTCACATTATTTTGCAATCGGGATGCAGAAGTTCCTGCTCCACCATCAGTCCTAACTCCAAATCCACTAGAATTCCAGCCAATGTCCTGTTGATTTGCGGTTGGCTGGTCCTGGTTCCAATTCAATGAATCAGATTTTTTATTATCTGTATTCAGATTGAGATTATCTCCATAGGGTTCTTGATTTCCATGAGAAGAATGATTTCTGATAGACGGGGTAACAAAAGGAGGAGAAGATCCTTCCACAGGTTTTTTGTCTCTTGCAAAGTAGTCCGGTGGGAAAGGAACACAAGGGACATAATTGTTACCAGACTGTTCCATTGCTGTACGTCTCTTGTAAAGCGGTGAAGTCAGGGAACGATCTTTCTTCTTACTAACAACAATCCGATTTTCTCCTTTTCTCATAGGCATGATATCTGGGAAGTCATCATCAGCGATAGCACCAGAGTGATCATTGAGATCATGAAGCCGTCCCTCGGACTTCTCGTATCGCCCGCTCTGTCTATCACCTTGTCCATCATAGACTTCCTCCATGTTTCCATACACTGAAGAAGAGTTTGGAGCTTGAAATTGAGATCGGTTATCTATTCCCACATTCTGCCTGACTTCATCTTTGGATCTATTCTACTAGAGCCAGCACCAACTGATCCTTGTACAATTTCATCCAAACGGTGAGTTACATTAAGCCTACCTTTATCACAACTTTTATCTAGAGGGAGGTTACTTCCAGAAAACCCATCAAGTCTTGGTTTTGTTTTATATTGTGAATCAGTGACCAGATTGCCAACCCCATCGCGCAGGGACTTTATGTCAGGAAAATTTTCACCAGTAATACTACTATTTGCGTCAGATGTACTTTCCAAATTAGATAATTTGGTAAACCAACTCTGAGCCTTCTCCTCATTCCCAGATAATCTATTCTTGTTAGACCAACTATTTGAGTGATCAACGTGACTAAATCCTCCACCAGGATTATTGCAATTACACCTCAAGCATACTTTGTTCTTTCCATAGTTGAGGAAATCACACCTAAGCAGGCAAGAGATTTGATCAGATTTCACATCACTAAGTCAAGCTAACCAACAAACAGAAAGTGATTAGACTAACGGTAACACTCACTGAGGGCATTCCCATTCACTGCCAGTTAACAGCATTTTTGGTCGAGATTCCTTGCACTCGAGGCATTCACAGTTTTTAGCAAAGTTCATAAAACTACACCTGCAAACAAGAAGTCACCGGCCTAGGTGAAATTCCGAGTTTCGTGTTTCTAATAACACTTGATAACTAAACATCATGCGGCTCTATCGTAGCCTAATTACACCTTTACCAATTTACCCCTCTATCTCATAGATCAAGAAAAGACTACATGAAGGGGAAATAAATCAAATAAAAATATGAATATAATAAAACAGGTCCTTCAACATAGTTGAACAATGTTACGAAGCTAATTGATATTAAAAAATGGTGCAAATTCAAGAAAAAGAACTTACCTGGGACAACTCCAATCACCCCTCTTCATTTCAATATTTTGGCCAATAGACCCTGATGTTGGTCTATTGCTACCAGTTGATTCATTGAGAATGGACCTAAAAAGTCTCCCATTTTTGTTGGCATAGCTCAGATCAACCGTGCTTGGTTTATCAGACTGCAAAGGCAGTAGTAGGAATTTCAGTCAAAAGAATTCAACTTGGGAGTTGGTTCCTCTTCCTAAAGGTAAAAATATCATAGGTCTCAAATGGGTGTATAGGACAAAGTACAACCCTGATGGAAGTATTCAAAAGTATAAAGCACGACTGGTGGCGAAAGGATACTCACAACAGCATGGTGTAGATTTCGATGAAACATATGCACCTGTGGCTCGATTTGAAACTGTAAGAGTTTTCTTGGCTCTCGCTGCCCAAATGAAGTTGCCCGTGTTTCAATTTATTGCAATAATGACATTGGATTGGATTATTGTAGTGTTGCCCTCCAACACGACCTCCTCTACGACCTCTACCTCGATATCCACCTCTTCGACCACGATTGTTATAATTCGTGTTGTAGGAGGATTCGCCTTCCACCTGAAAAGCTTTCTCCACAGCTTTCTCATTACCCCTGCTCCTGTTCAATCTATCCTCATGGGCAATCAAAGAACTCATCAACTCATCAAAACTATAATCAGACAGATCTTTCGACTCTTCTATAGCAGCTACAACATGATCATACTTGCTAACAAGACTTCGCAATACTTTACTGACCACAATTTCGTCAGTCATCGTTTCACCGAATGTTCGCATTTGATTCACAACAGCAGAAACTCTTGAAAGATACTCTTGCACAGATTCTTGGTCTTTCATAGACAATGTTTCAAATTCACGGCGTAAGGATTGTAGTTTTACTGTTATTACCTTTTTATCGCCAAAAAATTCTTGTTTAAGAATGTCCCAAGCTTCTTTAGAGGTGGAAGCTGCTGCTATACGAGGAAAAAGTTCATCATCTAGGGACTGTTGCAGAAGAAAGAGAGCTTTTGCATCCTTTTTCTGATTCTCCCGTAGACGATTCTCCCGTCCTTGTTCGTCGAAGCCATTTGCAACCAATCCCAAAGCTCTTGGTGAATAGTGTCTTCATCTTTGTACTCCATAGATGGTAGTTTTGCCCCTTAAAGATTGGAAGGTGAGCGTGGGTTGCTCCATTTGTAGCCATCACTGGAGCTGTCAACGACTGGTGGAAGGGAGTGAACTCTTCTATGGCTTGTTTGAACTGCTGTTTGTGGTGGTCGCTGGTTGCAGCGAAGAGAAAATAAAGAGCTACAGCTGTGGCGATGTAGCGACAGCGAAGAAGAGAAATAAAGAGCTACAACTCTTATTTTGTTTGATGGGATAATTTTTTTGTTTGGATCTCCCCTGGATGAGAAAAAAACCTCTGCGGTGATGTTAATTTCTCTCAGCTCTGATACCAAAACTGTTGGAAATGAGATGCTAAATAAAAGCTATTCTGTATATTCTTATCTGCTGTAAACGAGTACAGATCCTGGTTTAAATAGAACCAGTTGAGTGCTGTTACAGATAGTAAACTAACCTCCTATTTCTACTCAAAGCTAACTACTTATTATTAATTATCTTATTAACTAGCAAATAAGTAGGAACTAAAAACTGATTTTTGACTTAATCAACAGTTGTTGTGTAGACTTGATTTATCTCAAATCTCAATCTCGAAGGGGTGGACCCGGCCCAGCCAAGCCAAGCCCGGCCGAACCTGACCAGTAAAATGAAAGCTACGGCATAGCGTGTGACTGTGACCGTCATGATGATCATTAATTATATGTAGCCAAAGATGGGTCAGGGGTTGAGACCGATCGGAGTTCGCAGGTCTCGTCAAGAAACAATTCCAGAAGGGAACCGAGGCCTATGAAGTGTGTGTTAGGGTTTAGCAAATTTTCACGTGTTCAGAAGGCTACGAGTAGAGGTAAGAGTAGGGTAAAATCCAAGTTTTAAGGAATGGGTAGCCTCGTAGATTATTTGCAAGGGTAGGTATAGAAAGGTATGACATCCTCAGTAGCGTTGTGTAAGATCATGGACGATAGTTTTGTATAAGCTGAATGGTAAGATGTGGGTGTATTATAGGATGGGGGTGGGCACTCTTTTCCCTCCCTAAGCTTTTTTCCTTTGAGTTTTGCTTAGACGAGGTTTTAACGAGGCCCACACTAACCCCATCCACCTGGTATACCAGGCCATTTATTATAAAATCGGCGAAATGCCCAAATTATCAAAAAAAAAATGAAAAGATGGGAAGAAAGACAAAGATCCTTTCTTTTTTTTTACACAAAAAAGACAAGATCATTAACTATACTGTATAATCTAGACATGAAAAGATAATTTATCCTCGACATATCTAACAATTTATATGAGATTGTTCCAATTTAATATTGAAGTAATGTATGACCTGCCCTTGATCACATGTGTTCAGAGATGTTAATAGGGTGGTTTAGTCAGCGGGTTTTTGCTTGGGTTATACATATTGAACGACTGTAACTGGTTGATTATATTAGTAGTTTTTCTTTTTGGATTAAGTTAGATTTAGATTCAATTTAGTTTTGTTAGGCTATTATAATTACTGTATTTCCTTTCAGCTAGCTAATTTTCGGTTCCAGTTGAATATCAGTTACGTATTTATAAGTGTGCAAATTAGATATGCATATATATATATAGAGAGAGATAGTGCTGCTCCATTATACTATATAATTGGATTGGAAGGACATTATTTGTTTTGTTCTTCTAACATTCTAGTTGAACCAGAAAAACAAGCTCTGCTACATGAAGAGAACGTCATTCTGGTAGTGCTATGTTTTTTGCAAGCTAGGAAGATTATACTTTATACTAGAGAGAAAGTGATTAGATTTTTTTTTATTAAGAATCCGGCCGTGTGGTTAATTATAGAAATAACCTGATGATCTTACACAAGAACAATCACAAGTAAGTTTCATATGATATGAGAATTGATACCTATCAATTGTCATACGCTTTAGCAGCTTGATTCCCACTGCACCATCCTTCGAATTCGTTAGCCATTAGAATATTGTCTGTGCATGATGACGAATGCACTTTGATTTGAAGATATGATGCTTGACAGCCAATGGTTTAATTCTGTTGGTTTGAACTTTTTCGTTATCAACTTATATATAACAATATTGCAGAGAGAATAATAAAGTAGTGAAAGTGCCCAAGTATCTAACTCAAATCCATATAATTAATCTCTCTTCTCTTGTGTGAATTCCAATGGACAAAATTGAGTTCAAAAGTATAAAACATCCAGCGTCGACGAGATGGGTGATGATAAAAAGCCTTCTTTTTGGTGACTAGACTTATGGTTTATGATAACTAATAACAATCCCAAACGAGCTAGCGAAACATGTCATTTTCTTTGGTTTCCACATAAAGTTAATGTGCGTGTTGCTTTCAGTCTATTCCCACCACTCGATTCATCATATTAGATCATAACTACGCTAATAAGCGTAATAATTCAACGGTGACAAACAACTAATAAGCGTAATAATTCAAAAAGCGTAATAATAGTAGGCGCGGGTGGGCCGTTTCGTGTCTGTTTCCGATAAAATATTGATAATAACGTGTCATTTTCTTTTTCTGCCAAGTGGAAATCTGCATGTTGCTTTCCACCGAAAATTACCCCTCCTCACCTGACCCTTCCTCCCCTCCATTTATCATAGTCGATGTGTTAATTAATATCCGACATTTTAAGATATGATTTTTATTAAAATAAGTGTCATTATAGTTTTTGGTATTTTTTTCCATTTTTAACATGACTATTTAACATAAAAATAATTATTATTTAGATGAAAAAATAAAAATAAAGGTACATATATCATTATTCTATTTTTCTTAATAAATGTATTTATATTTACGAAAATGACTTTATGTATATTTTTATCTATTTTTTTTTATTTTTTCTAACGATAACTTAAAATATATTTATTAATAGGTTTAATAAATCATTAGTTAAAAAATAAAATAAAATAATAAAATAAAGATAAAATAGAAGAAGTAAGTTTAAAAATTCATTATAATATATTATTAAAAATGATATAATTATTAAATAAAATAAAATATTATAAATATAAATCCTCCTCTACTAAATAAACAAAAAATAATAGTAGCGCGGTGGACCTACCGCGGGACCCTCTCCCGCAACTGACTCGTCTTTATATTTCCCTTATTTTTTTCCACCACCTTATATTATTTATTGACATTATTTATTAATACTATATTCTTGTTTGTTTGTTTGTCGTTTCCCTTTTTTTAAAAAACGAGAATAACATTTTAGAGTAATCCAGAAAGCGTAGAAAAGCTCGCTAGTTCGCGCGTCTCCCTCCTTCCAATCTCTATATTAAGGACTGCAACTCGCCAACTGTCTCATCATAAACTCATATCTACATAAACCTCCATATATAGAGAACACACATAAAACAACAACAAACCAAACCCAAAAGATCGAATTTCCTTCAAGTTTCCCTCACAGCTCAAACTCCTCTGTACCTCTTCTACCTGCTTGCCCACTCACTCCCTATATATACAGACACTCTTCACCAAACCCAACCAAAAACCTTTCCTCCAACCCAACTTTTCTAACAACTCTAAACTCCCTCCTCTCCGGGCGATTTGTTTTAGACAAAACGGCGACAGCACAGTGGAGTTTATTTGGTTGTGATATTTTTCTCTAATAGAGATGGCTGTATTGGTTGAAGAAACGATTACCCTTGAGAAATTACTCAGATTACCCTCACGAACCGGAAGAGCGCTACAGGTCTACGAGCATGGCCGTCGCCAAGTCGTCGCGTATGTTTATTACATCTTCTATCGTTGTCTAATCCAATTTCATTTTCATTTTCATCCATCTTCCAAATTAATTTATCCATCCATTAACGAATACCTATTAATTCTTCTAATTACTCAATCGATTGATCCTCCGAAGATTAATTTCCAACTTGATACCATCGAAACGGTGAAGAAATCATGTTGATTTGTATTTTAAAGAATTCAAGATATGGGTGAAGTTGATTGAATTGTTATTAGTCAACGTTGTATTTAACTAACAACTTAAAACCAGTTTAGAATTTTCGTTAGTTTTCCACCTCAAGCCAAATTCCATCGCCTTTGTTGTTTTATCAGAGTGAAACTTATTTGACTTCTTCGTCTTTCTTTATTCATTCCTACAGCCTACAACAAAAAGCAATAGAACCAAATTTCAGATGCTAGAATCCAATTTAATATTCACCCAAAATCTGCTGCTTTTGGCATTTCCTCCTCTGGTGCAGGACCTTGCTTGGCAATTTCCTCTACTAATCCCTCAAATATTTAATCACAATTAATCAGTACCCAAATACGCGTTTCATTATATTAATCTTATTTCTTTACAACTCGTGCAGATGCATACCGTATCGATTCGTACAATCCGAACTACAAGTCCTTATGGTCAGTTCCCAAAAAGGCACAGCAATGATGTTTCCTAAAGGAGGTTGGGAATCAGATGAGTCAATTGAACAAGCTGCTAATAGAGAGAGCTTAGAAGAGGCTGGAGTAGCAGGCATTCTTGAATCCAAATTGGGACAGTGGGGTTTCAAAAGCAAGAGTCAGGATAAGTTTCATGATGGTCACATTTTCCCTATGCGTGTCTCTAAGGTGTATGACCACTGGCCTGAGAAGAGCTTCCGACAAAGAAAATGGTACAAGGCGGAGGAAGCCATGAAGATTTGTCCGTATTCATGGATGACGGAAGCCTTGGCGACTCTTATTAACAGGCTATCACAGTCGCTTGATCAGCCCGCTGAAAGTGGTGGATATGAATACGAAAATGATGGTGGTATCTGGCCATCTTAGACTGCTGCATATTGATGCATCTATAGTTTTATTATTATTATTATTATTATTATTATGTGGGATCTGGCCATCTCAGACTGCTGCATATTGATGGTGTAGAAAAAATCAAGATCTGGCCTGCATATTGATGGCGATATTGCTTTCACCAAAGCATATCAGGTGTCGATGAAGAAGGGGATAGATATGACCTGTCTTGAACCTACTCCCCCTTTTGTTCAAGACAATACTCTATCTACACCAACTGTGATAGGAAACTTGGCTCTTCTATGATTATCAGGTGCAACTTTATCTCAATCGAGTAATTTATTATTGGCTTGTAACCGAAAATATAGGAATGTGGATATGAAGTCATCCTTGGAGATCCGGTGCATCCTTCAGACAGGTTATTAGTCTGAAGGTAGAGCGAGTTTGCATAAGAGTCAACTCTAAAGATATCATGGATGAACTGCTGCAAGACACTAGATCATCGGCTTGTAATCGAAAATACAGGAATGTGGATATGAAGTCATCCTTGGAAATCCGGTGTATCCTTCAGACAGACTATTAGTCTGAAGGTAGAGCGAGTTTGCATAAGAGTCAACTCCAAAGATACCATTAAGGAGATGGGCGAACTACTGCAAGGCACTAGATCCGCTACAGAAAAATTCCCAAGCTTGAATTTTGTTATGCAAACTTTCTTGTCAATTATATGTCTATTTTGTACTATTGAATTTTCTAATCATTAACTATAAATTCACATCTTTTTATTAGACTTAATCCATCTTCATATTCAGTTGGTAATTGTCATAACATACCTAACTGGGGAACCAGTCAACTATAAAAAAAAATTGTCATAACATACCTCTCATCCCTCCTCTAACTTGAGGGAAATCAAAATTATATGATTTCAAACTTTCAATCAACAAGGGGTGCCACCAACAGACTTGAAGCACAAATCCAGAAGATCAATATATTATAACAACCGTTGATTATCCTTATGTACGGTGACATCACTGAAGAGTGAGAAAGTACAACAACGCTTATATTCTATGAAGTTGATGATTAAGCATTGATTGATAAATATTGAAAAAACTGTATGACATTGTTGAAAAAAACTGATGGTCGGTTGCCTTCTAGTAAGTGTACTATAATTAGTACCGGCCCATTGAAAAGTAACGCCCGCAAGTATACGGCTCATCCAATCATATATATTTTTTTTTGATAATTTTTGGCTTAAAGCCATTTTATTAAATAAAATCCTGGATAACCAGGTGGATGGGTGTGAGGTGGGCCTCATTAAAACCTCCTTAGGCAAAACCCCATGGGAAAAAGGCCCAAGGAGGAAAAAGAGTACCCCTATCTAAGTACAATCCTATTGTCTTACAACCAAACCTAGAGCAAGAGCAAAAAAAAAAACACACGGACAACAGCAGTTAGGTAGTAGCATGTTACTACTCCAAGCCTTTCACAAAAAGGACAACCTCATAATATCACTACAAATAATCTTTCAAGGAAGATGAACCTACAAACGTTCCACAAGGGAGAGGGAAATCTTTCCACCACACCTTTGTCCACCTCCAAACTCCGAGCTTAGTTTGTATTGTGATGCGGGGGAGATTTTGAGCTTCACCTCGAAATACCACTTCATTCAGATGCATCCAGATATAGTATATACCATAGCACAATGTAGATCGCCATACCCTCTTACTTCTTTTTGACATGGGGACCGTGAACCATTCCACCACTGCAGGAGAATATCCCATAGCACCCTCACCCTCGAACATAGAAATAACAGATGCTCACTCGTTTCCATAACCCTCATACACCAGGGGCACATGCTTTGGCCCAACGGAATTAAGCTTCTTTCAAATAGGAACTCTTTGGTTACCAACCTTCTTATTAATGTAAGCCACAATGTCATCTCAATTCTAGGTTCGCAGAGGCCATTCCACATGATTTGAAAGTTGACTCCTTCATTATCACTTGGGCTAGGTGCACGTAAA
This sequence comes from Limonium bicolor, assembly GCA_023374045.1. Classification (NCBI taxonomy): domain Eukaryota; kingdom Viridiplantae; phylum Streptophyta; class Magnoliopsida; order Caryophyllales; family Plumbaginaceae; genus Limonium; species Limonium bicolor. The sequence continues at coordinate 108,987,994 of CM041777.1, read as the reverse complement.
GCAAGCAGGGATGTAGAGATATCTTTTGGGATTGAAAACTTACCGCTTGAATCCCAACGACATTCATCTGCACTTGACGAAGTAGGCGAGCAGGACAAGGTTGCATGAAGTCGAGCTACCATCTCTTCCTCATATGCAAACAGATTCCGTCTCCAAACCAACTTCCATATCCACCCATTTACAGTCCACTCGCCCATATCAGCAACCGAACACTCCCTTTGCAAGCTCAGTTCGAACAACCTTGGAAAAGAGTTCTTGAGGATGCCAACTGATAACCACCTGTCATACCAAAACTGAGTATTCACACCACTTTGTACAACTATATGTATTTTCTCCTCCAGAATACTTTGCACATGAGGGTTGGCAGATGTTACTCGAACACTTGAGGACCATAACCCCCTGTATCCGCTGTCACTATGCAGTTCCCCGGTATGTATTCCTTCTCTAATGCGATAGATGGACTGCACAATCCTCCTCCATAGGGCATGCTGGTTACTTGCAAACTTATAGCGCCATTTAGCTAGGAAGGCCAAGTTCCTCAGTTGCAGGTCCGAGAAACCAAGCCCCCTACCTCTTTGGGTTTAGCCATCTTCGCCCATGAGACAACATTCAGAAACTTGGCCTTGTTTTTCTCCCAGAAAAATTGTCTCTGTATCCTCATTAGTCTCTTTCGCACCTGCGCAGGAATCACAAAAAGACTAGCATAATAAAGGGGGATAGATTCAAGTACCGATCGGATGAGCACCGCTCGACCTGCCTTTGATAGGCATGAAGCCTTCCATGTCGCTAACTTCATTTCCACCTTACGAATGACCGGCTCCCAAGTACTCACTTTCCTCATGTTTGCCCCGATTGGGCACCCCAAATACACTGCTGGGAGGGATCCAGCCCGGCAGCTAAAGATGTTCTCCACCATATGTACCTCCTCATCCGTAGCATTAACACAATAGGCCACTGTTTTATTCAAGTTCAGTCTAAGGCCACTCATTTCCGCAAAGAGCATTAGTATATGTTGTAACCGGACTAGCTCACCTTGATTTACTTCACTAAACAACATCACATCATCAGCAAATTGTAGGTGAGTTACTCTTACCTGTCTTGGGCCAATTTTTAGCCCGGAAAATTGTTGTTGCTCCACCGCCTCTTGAATTAACTAGTTCAACGCCTCTGCAGCAAGGAGGAGTCAGACTATTTCCAGAACATATAAATACGACCGCCAACTGCTCCAACTTCCAGCTATAATCTGTAAAACTGACTATTAGCATGGTTACTAGAGCCGCACAATAATTACTTGCACAGTTGCACTACTACTACTGAATAGTCTCAAGACGTTATATTTCTAGATATATGCAAGCTGCAAGCATATAGCCGCATACTGAATAGTCTGAAGACATACGCATTGATTTTTGTTTTGTCTGCCTACCGCGCGCGCCGCTATTGGTTTTTATTTTTTCATCCAACCAAACCCAGACTCAGTCTCTGGGTTCACTGAATCTGAATCCACATGCATATGTTTGTGTGGTAATAAATACGTCAACTCCTAACCCGAACCCATTTTGACCGGTAACTTCTAGTTTTTCAATTATGTCGACGGAGTAAAAAAAACACGAAGTCGGTAATCTCCCGATTTCACACCCTGCCACGTCATGCCTCATACATATATCCTTAATTTCATATTATTCTCACATCATTAAAATTGACTTGTAACAGTTCCCTTTATCTAATCAAAACAAAAATCAACATCATTTCATATTCATTTCATTTTTTAAAAAATAAAAGGATGAGCAAGCAGATTAATGTTGAGTCACAACCGCAACAGGTCACGCTTGAAAAAGAGATATATACATATTAGGCGTCCCTTTGAACTAACCAAAAGGTACGTAGTTCTGTATACTGAGACCTACAATATACTAGTATAATACTCTGTCCCTTGGTTCAATAATATCTATCATCTTAGAAATTTGCATACTTATTAAAGAAAGTAGAATAATAATGTTGTATCTCTATTTTTTACTTTCTATCTAGATAATAATTACTTTTATGTTAAATAGTAAAGTTAAAAGTAAAAAAAATATGTCAAAAAGTTAGAATGACATATATTTTTAAACAAAGATCATATCCTAAAACGAGAAATATTAATTAATGGAGGAAATATAGATATTCGGAACTTAGTTGAAGGCCAGAGCCAAAAGGTCATAATATAGAAGATGAATAAACGACAGTAAGCAGGGACTTCAAATCAATTGAGGGAGACAAAATTACATTTAAAGATCGTTCATTCGCCTAAAAGAAAAAAAAAAAAAGATTGCAAAAGAAGATCAAAACACATTTTTTTTAAAAAAAAGATATTTTTTGAAGCTTTATTTGTGAGATTTGATCCAAATTAATTTACTTAGTAACTGATAAATAGTTTTGTTAACATATTTACTACTAGAATATAACCCTAGCTAATTTTTTCTTCAAAAAAAAAAAAAAAACCCTAGCTATATTTAGTTTAATGTTCATTCGGAAAAATTGGCATGTTCTGAATCTAGCACCAGAGTTAATTAGTTCCAACTGAAAGATAGATAAGACAGAAAGTCAATCTGCGACGGAGACGACTAACTTCTTCATGTGCTATGTTATTGTGGTACACCCTTGATTCTCTCAATCTCGAAGGTGTGTAAAATGAAAGCGACAGCATACTACTACTGCTCAAATTACCAGCAGCGCAGCAAGCAAGCTGGCACTAACTAGCTATTAATGGCGTGTTTCCGATTTGTTGACAACTCCAATTTCTAAGACATGCAAGTCCACCATTATAGGCGAGGAGCACGGAGCGGAGTGGCTCCATTCCCACACACCAACCCACGTGACATGTCATTTAGCGAGGGCACGAAGTTGGGAAGATAATCGGGTTTGGGATTCTGGAAACCCCCACCCACCTCCCCATCCCCATGCTCAATCATGCTATTTTTGTTATTTTTAAGAATATCCAAGACTACAGTAGCATAGTAGTAATAATGCTGAAACATAGTGACTATTTTTATGTACAGTATAGATGATGAGGGGATATATATATATAGAAGGGGGTATCAACATACTATTGATTTTTCTGAATTGAGATCAATCATGCCTTGTTAAACTTAATTGTACTAAGTAGTTTTTGCTGAGGTCGGTTGGGTCGGCTGCGACGACTGTGACCGACATGACGATCATAATCTTTATTCAAAAAATTATTGGCTTCATTTCATTGCTGCTAATTATTTTAAAAACTTACATATTTATTAAGGAAATTAATAAAATAATATATGTAATGTTATTTCATTTTATTATGTAGATAATAATTACTTTTGGTTTAAATAATAGAATTAAAAATGGAAAATGTGTATCAAAAATTAGAATAACATATACTTTTAAATAAGAATCATATCCTAAAAAAACAGATATTAATTAACAAACGGAATATTGTTTTAACTCGATAAGGTTAATGCAATCGAAACAATTCTATTTTATTTATTATTTAATTAGTTTTTCTTATTGTTAGAAAGAAGAATGGAGTGAGATTAAAAAAATCACTAATTTGATTTCCCACCTTTTATTTTAAAAAAAAATTCTTTTGTAGAATTGATTGGTGAGTATAACCATTAATCATTACCGGTGAATATTGATTGATAACTAATAACTATGAACACAAATTCTTAGCTACATCTTAGGTAAAATTTTAATTTAAAAAAGTTGGGAGAAAAATATAAGGATACATTTTATAATTTAGAAAGAGATATGGGTAGGATAAAAATAGAAAAAAAAGAAACACGTATAAAAGGGACGCGAATGTATTTCGCATTTGTTTTTCTTTCTTTTGAATTTTTTTCCTTTATAAAAAATTTTAAATTGTTATAACATTTAATATATAAGTCCAAAATGAAAAAAAATTATATCATTGTCCACCTAAATTTAAGCTCTTCAAAACAAGACCAGTAATGGATATGTTTTGATAAGTTTTTTTAAAAAAATTATTTTACATATATCGATGATATTTTAATGTGAAGTTGTATGTACATATTTAATGTGAGAAAGTACATGTTCTTTAATGAACATCTGTACATGTTTTTACGGCCATCTGTACATGTTTGTATGACCGTCTGTACAAGTGTTCTTCCTTATATGTACATGTTTTAATCTAAGGATGTATATATTTAATGATTCGTACAGGTTTATATGACTATCTATATGTTTTTAATGCGGGGATGTACATGTCTTTACGTGAGGATGTATATGCTTTAGTGAACATTTGTACAGGTTTGTATGACCATCTGTACAAGTTTTCTTATACGTTTTATGCTCCATACATGTAAAAAATAATTTTTTTAAAGTTGTCAAAATATAACCATGACTAGTCTTGTTTTGAGGAGCTTGAATTTAGATGAACAATGATATAATTTTTGTTTCATCTTGGACTTATATATTAAAAGTTACAACAATTAAAGTTTTTATAATAAAGGGACAAAAAAAAAAAATAAAAAGGATATACGCCGGAGACGCCCTTGAACCAATAAAAAAAAAGCAAACGAAGTCGCGCTCGTGCGCCTGGATGTAGCCAACTGGCTACAGTTGGTTGTAGGTAAGACATAGAATTTAATACAAATTTTTATTTTTTGGGAATTACTCCGTCCGTTAATTTTTAGATGTCTTTCTGGCTGTATGCACAAGAATTAAGAAATGAGGTAAAAGGACTAATCTAACCTTACTTTTTTTTAATAAATGTGCGTGTAAGGTGGCAAACTACCTTTTTTCTTGGGTCGTTGTTATTAATAGGGGTAATGGTGGAAAAAGCAATAAAGTTTGTCTTGAAAATCTAAAATGACAACTAAATCTTAACAACCAAAAGATTAGAAAGACATATAAAAATTAACGGAGGGAGTAGTTGGAATGTGTTCCTATTTATTAATAGGTTTTTGGTTCACACGACCTCTTGCAGCAAATGCTTGTCAAAAAGCGTTTGTGACTAATCATGTAGGGGATTTTGGTTTATTATTAGGAATTTTAGGTCTTTATTGGATAACAGGCAGTTTCGAATTTTGAGATTTATTTCAACTCTTTACTACGTCAATTTCTAATGATGAGATCTATTCCTTTTTTGGAATTGTATGCACTTTTTGTTTTTTGGCCGTGTAATTGCAAAAGCTGCACAATTTCCCCTTCATGTATGGTTACCTGATGCTATGAGGGCCCACTCCTATTTCGGCTCTTATACATGCCGCTACTGGGGAACCATCAACTATAAAAAAACATTGTCATAACATACCTCTTATCCCTACTCTAACTTGAGGGAAATCAACAAATTATAAGATTTCAAACTTTCAATCAACAAGGGTGCCGCCAACAAACTTGAAGCCAAATCCAGAAAGATCAATATATTATAACAACTGTTGATTATCCTTATGTACGGTGACATCACTGAAGTGAGAAAGTACAACAACGCTTATATCTATGAAGTTGATGATTAAGCATTGATTGATAAATATCAATCATATTATAATAAAATCAATTGGTAATGTTTCTTCTTAATGAAAAAAAAATGTTGCATTAGTTACATAACATATGTGTGATGTGAATAGAGCGCTTATATTTGAAGCTTATGAGGCTTGGAAAAAACGCAGTGCCGGAAATTATTGTCACATGCGACATCGTAGCATATAGTGAGGATTGATAATATCAATAATTTACTTCAAAAAAAAGATAAATATCAATAATAGTATTAAAGAAATCATTTGACAATGTTCATGTTAACGAGAAGTTAGACAGCATTTGTATAATGTGAATAGAGATCTTAGGCAAATTCGAGAGTTCGAGCATCCCGTGCTTAAGAACGTGCTGGCAGTCCCAGTCAGCAGTTGACTGGATTGTTTTACTGATTGGGCTGTCTTTTTATTAATTAATTTTAAATAGTTTGTAACTTTTAATATATAAGTCCAAATAAAAAAATTATATCATTGTTCATCTAAATTCAAGCTCTTCAAAACAAGACCAGTCATGGATTATTTTGATAACTTTGAAAAAACTTATTTTTGCATGTGTATGATGATACACTAAACATATATAATTCATTAGTTTTGATATTGATTCATTAACTAATAAGTGGTGAATTAAATTATAAATTTCAAACCCGATAAAAATCATTATTGTTTTGTAGTGTATTATTATTTGTATGGTGTATTTTAAATATTACATAGTGAATCATGTATTTTTTTACGTACCAAATGTTTTGTGTTGTATATTGTTTAAATTTTTTTCTTTTTATATGTGACGGTGATTCACTAAAACGATGTTATGATTCATTAAATTTGAATATTATGATTCATTGAAATTGGTGTTATGATTCATTAACTAATAATGGTGAATTAGATAAAAAAAACTCACAAACCGATAAAAATCATTATTGTTTTTAGTGTATTATTATTATTATATTATAATAATATTTTAAACCTTATATGCTGAATGATGTATTTTTCTTATGTACCAAATATTGTTTTATTTTGTATTATTGTTTAAAAGATTCTTTTTATTTGACTGATGATTCACCAAAATGATGTATGATTCATTAAATTTGATGTTATGATTCATTGAAATGGTATTATGACTATAAGTGAATTAGATTACAAAATTCGGAACAAATATTGAATCATTATTGTTTTGTGGTGTATTATTAATAATATGGTGTATTTTAAACTGTATGTGGTGAATCATAAGTGTTGTTGATATATGTTGATATGTACATATAACTAACATAAAATTTTAAACTTGTCCAAAATATATCGCATGACCGGTCTTGTTTTAAAAGCTTGAATTTTATGAACAATGATAACAAGTTTTTTTATTTTGGACTTATAGTTTAAAAGTTATGATATTTAGTTAATACAAATATTACCCCATTTATTATGTCACATATGCAGTCCCGTCAGCAAGCTGACTGGACTGCCACCTATACAACCGCACCATGTTGGGAACGAGCGTCCCGCTCTATGTACCGTCTGGAGATCTTATACCTAAACTAATAAGGCTTGGAAAAAATCAGTGTTAGCAATCATTCTCACCGAGACATTATATTAGTAACACATGTGACATTATGCCATTAGAATTATAAGACATCGTGCCGAAAATAATTGATCATAGACGTCGTACAAAAAAATTATTGATATGTACGACATCGTGTCAGAAATTAATTATACGTGAGACATTGTACCGAAGATGATAATCCCTACCTTTTTTCCCACTGGTTTTATTTAGGAGGTTTAATGAGGCCCAATCTCTTCCCATCCTTCTTTCCAGACATATCTCATTATTTATTAATAATATGGCTTTAAGCCCAAATTATCAAAAAAAAACTAGATGCATCATGTCAATAATTAGTATTACGAGAGACATCATGCCATCAAGTAGAATCACATGAGTCGTCGAGGTAGAATTTATCTTTTGCTAAAATTTAGATTATATATGTTATTTTTATTACTCAAATATATCATTTCTCGTTTCATAATTATATATTTTTTAATATGACATAAAAAGACATTACAACTGAACGGTTTTAATTATGAAACGCTAGACAAGGTCAGCCATGTTTTTTTAGCTTGTGACTAGTCACATCTTAAACTATAAGAACTAGGAAATCCTAACAACAGGTTGATCCGGTGGCATTTTTGTCATGGGATGAAGTGAAAATAGAAGTTCAAAGGTGGAAAAGTCAGTCTAATGGGGCATGGTTACGCTAAAGACAGCTAATTTGCCTTTACATAAAGGCATTAATGTAGTCATAAGGAAAAAAATGTTAGCCATTTTGATAGGATAATATTGGTCATATATATGAAAATTGATAGCCATCAGATAGCTAATAATAATATTTTAAGGAAGTTGTTATTTGCAGTTACAAAATTACTAAATGCATTCATAGGTTGTTGGTGACAGAATACAAGCTATAGGCTCAGTAGCCAGCCTCAAAATGATTTTTTTAAGATTACTCTACACCAACATTACCCTATACCACAAACCATAAAAACCACTATATGATCAGGTAAAAAATACCGAAAACATTTTTAGGGTTTGTAATACAAGCATTGTATGACGCTAAACCATAAACTCTTTATATACGCAATGGAATATTAACGATATACAACCGTGGCCAATATTTTATTTAGCTATGACATACATATTTATGTATACATGGCTTACATATCTTACTGTCTATGGCAACAATTTTTGTATATAAAAGCTTAAACTGATAAATAAAAGATTGTTAGTCGTACATATACCCGAACATGTTAGTGAGCATAGATCTTAAATACCACCATAGGAAAGCTAAAACAATGAAAACCTATTTTAGGGTTTGTAGTGAAGGGTTTAAGGTCGTTACCACAAACCTTTAAAATGTGTCGAGTCAATGACGACATTGTAAAATATAAAATGAGTTAAAAGGATTCTCCTACCCCACCACACCCTAAAAATCACCATAAGAAGTTTATTATTATTATTATTATTATTATTATATATTACTATTATGTTTTATGGTGTATTATTATTATTTATATGATGTATTATAGTGAATCATATATTTTTTAAAAAATATCGATTTCAAAATAGATAATGAATCATTATTATTTAGTAGTGTATTATTATTATTGTTGTATTAGATGTATTTTAAATTGTATATGGTGAATCAAGTATGGTTTATATATAGATATATACATCTAAAAAATAAAATTTTAAAGTTGTCAAAACATATCCATGTATAGCCTTGTTTTGAAGAGCTTGTGTGAGAAGGGCGTGGGTTGTTCTGCTCATTGCCGACTATTTATCTCTTCAGGTGTCTTCAATTTCCTTGTGATTGAGTCATCGCTAATTCTTCTCACCAACCGAACCGTCCCAAATTTGTCGCAATGACAAGGCAAGGCAATTAGATGCTCAAGTAGAGTCATTGTTGAACATAGAAAAACAACTACTCTGTGGTATTGTACCAGTCCCCGATTCCACTCAATCAAATTTTGACAAGCAAAATTGTCCATAAAATACAAGAACTTGTAAATTCTACAATATATACCTAAAGTTAAAGTGTTCAACGTCAAATTAAGCAAGAAGTTAGGTCCCATCCTTTTGTGAAGCAGAAGATAATATCCATCAAATAGATGTTTGAGATGTTATGTGGAGGTTTTTTGATTCTACTTTTAATTTTTAAAGCGGAAAGAGTTTATTAAGTTTGAATTTTTGAAATATGAGGTTCTAATGATCACAAGTAGGGATGACAACGGGTCGGATTCGGGTCGGGTGACGCTTCATCCGACCCATCACCTGTTTTTCACCCACATCACCCGACCCATCACCCGCAACTTCATCATCTGTCACCTGTTTTTATTTATTTTTAGCAATTATTTTTATTTTTAACACTTTAAATAAACTTAGTTTTTTTTAAAAATACACTCATATTTGTTAAATAATACACACCACATCAACTAATCAACAACATACTCAACACATAAAATATTAAATAAATTTTTTATAAACTATCTTAATAAATATGTGATAAGTATAATTTTTATATTTAATATAATATATACGGGTGACAGGCCGGGTGAACGGGCCGGGTGACCGGGTGAAAAATATTCACTCGACCCGACTCGTCACCCGCACCCGTTTCACCAGTTACCCGTTTTTCACCCGTTTTAGCTGGTCGGGTGGTCGGGTGAAACGGGCACCCGCCACCCATTGTCATCCCTAATCACAAGTGAAAATTACTGCTTCATAGAATGTGTTTGATTAGAGAGCCTAATGGTATTTGAGCTTTATGTAAGGACAATGATTGTGATTGCTATTCCTTCACCAATTGCTGGTTGCAAAAACTATGCAACATTGTTGAACAACTTATGCTCGAGTTACGTTGTACTAAAGTACCCATTGATCAAAATAACACGTGGCAAGTATCATCATCTAGTCATATTTATCCACACACATGTTGTAATATGTTATATTGCTTTCTTTTACTTAGTGCTGAGCTGATACAGTTTGCATAACTTCTATAAATAAGTGTCACAATTTTTTGTTTCTAATTAGTCAGAGAGAGGAATCACATTACTGCTCCTCTTCTACACTTCTCTATCTTCCTACACTCACCTCTCAATTTCTATTCTTAATCAATAATGAATAGTCATTGTTTCTTCATCCTCTCCTCCTATTGTCTAGTTGTATTTCTTCATAGTATCATAGCATAATGCTTTGATTCTGACTCAAATTTATCCTTCCATAGTTGTTCGATATAGTTTTTTGTCGGTGTTGAGCAATGGCGGGACAAGCAATTACGCTAGAGAACATTCGCCAGATGCTCACAGCTAGCGCAGACTTGAGATCGTAAGAAAACACCAATCTATATTCATTCACCCTAGCGATCATCCTGGGATGGTTGTAGCAGGGAAATCTAGCGGTAATAATTTTCATACTAGGAAGAAGACGGTAATTTTGTCTTTAAAAGCTAAAAACAAGCTAGGCATATTAGATAGAACTGTCAAAAGCTAGATCAGGATAGTACTGATCTAGCACGTTGGAAAGGTGCTCTTGATGAGTCGATAGTACAAAGTGTCATGGTGGCCGGATCTGCGAAAGGCCTCTGGGATGAGCTGGTGGAACGATTCGAATCAATTAATGGATCACATTTTTCTCAAATAAGAAGAGATATCTCACATCTAAAGCAGAACGAAGACCGTTTATTATACAAAATTGAAACATCTGTGAGATGAGCAAACTATGATGTTTGATTTGCCTTAGTGCACCTACGGAAGTGTAAAAAAGATTGAAGAATTCTATTAGAAACAAAAGCTTGTGGAGTTAGTTATGGGGTTGGATGATTCCTATAGTCATATCTGAGGTAATACTTTAATGATGACTAAACTCCCTACCATCGAGCAGGCTTATTCTATTCTAGTTAAAGAGGAAAAACAAAGGGAAGTGACTGCTCAATCATCAGGAAACAAAGAAAACTTCAGCTTTTTGGTAAATTCTGTTAAACCTTCGATGGATCTGAGATGGCAGAATGATGTAGAGAAGAAAGGAAAAAGCTTGTTCTCTATGAACATTGTAGAAAGAAGGGACACACTAAGGATACCTGTTATCAAAAGTGGGGATTCCCTAAAGGTTACAAGTTTGGAAATAAGAAAAACTCTGTAAATGCTTATTTGGATGATAAAATGTTAGATTAGATCTGGAGAAGTCTGATAAGCAATCTCCAGTTCATGGTTTTTACTGTTGAGCAATTAACTTAGCTTGCGAATTACTTTGGCCAAAGTAAGCAAGAGGCGGCTATGTGTAGCTTTGTAGGTGTTTTTAATCACTCTCAGTCATCATTATGTCTAAATTCTGCTAATACTTTGATTAGTAAGAAGAATCACTGGATTCTTGACTCGGGAGCAACATACCATATCTGTTATGAACAATCCTTCTATAATAAACTTGAGCAGCTGAGAACGTGTGGGATGATCAAAATGCCAGATGGTCATTTCAAGGAAGTTAAGTTTTGGGAAGTGTTCCTTTGAATAAATATTGTCTACTGGATAAAGTTCTTCTAGTTCCTGGTTTTTACTTCACTATCTGTCATACATTAGCAGAGCAGCTATGTGGCTTAATAAGTTTCAGTGAGAAAATTTGTTACTTTCAGGACCTTTCCCGGAATAAAATTGAAGTAATTTGGAGATTACAAGAAGGATTGTATATCCTTGATGAAGATGCTATATGTACAACTATGGAGAGGATTTTCTCAAGCAAAAACACTGATGAAGAGGTTATTAGGGATACCCCTACAGTTGTCAATAATTTTTCTTCAACTAATCTTACTTTCTAGAAAAATGGCATCATTGTTTAGGCCATATGCATGTTCAAAAGATGAAACAATTAGGTTTTTTGCTTAAGAAAAGTTAGCTGATGATTTTACTGTGATGCTTGTAATAAAGCTAAAGCTCACAAACTACCTTTTCCATCCAGTACAATAAAAACCTCTCTTGTTTTTTGAAATGATCCATGTGGACACATGAGGTCCATTTCAAGAGCTTACTTATGATGGCTATATATTCCTTATCACTATTGTTGATGGCTTTAGCAGAGGTGTATGGGTGAAACTTCTAAAACGAAAAGTGATGTTTTTTCTGTTATAAGGCAGTTTATTGTCTGGGTTGAAAAACAGTTTGATGTGTCTGTCATGAAAGTACATTCTGATAATACATTTGAGTTAGGGCTGAGTAATGAAGGGAAATCATTTTACCTTGAGATAGGAATTGTTCATCAGACAACATGTACACATACACCATAGCATAATGGCAATGTGGAAGCAAAACACAGATTTATCCTTGAGATTGCCTGTGCCCTTATCTTCAATAGTAGTGTCCCTTTATGCTACTAGGGTGACTGTGTTTTACATGTTGTGCACTTGATTAATCAAATGCCTTCTCATGTTATTCAGATGAGTCCTTTTGAACTATTATATGGCAACAAACCATATTATTTGACCCTTAAGCCTTTTGGGTGTTTGTGCTATGCCACTTCTGTTGGCGAGATTTCTAACAATACCTAAATCTGCTGGTTGCATATATCCAGGAAATGTGTCATATCAAAAGGGATACTAAGAAGGTGCTCATTTCCAGAGATATTGTTTTCTATCTAAATATCTTTCCCTACCAACATCTCCCTCATCATCAAGTGCTTGACCTACTTCCTCTTATCCATCCTACAACAGATTCTGCCCAAACACCTCCCTTCCCTTACCTTTTCTCTGATGAGGATGATTACATTCAGGTAGATGAGAGACTAGGTGTTCCCACTATCATTGTGACTCTTGCCTCTCCTATAGGCTATAACCACTAACTCTTCTTCATCTCCTCCACCAAACCCCTTGCCTCCACAAAATCCCTTACCTCCACACACTCCCTTGCCTGTTTCTTTTCCATATCCCATGCCTACAGACAGGGGCGAAGCCAGAAAATAATGTTAGGGTGGTGAGACTTTTTTAATGTTGAATCTTTTAATTTTTTTAGACAAAAATAGCTCCTCGTGATATCAAGATTTTTGTCAACAGTCATCTTACAATAAGTTTGTAATTCAAAAACACAAAATATATATCCTATTCAGACATGTGATCAATGTCTATACTAAATAAGATACAGTAAACCAAGTGTTGCTAATATGATATAGGATTAAGAAGTAGCAAAATAAACTCTTAACAAAAAAGGCTTCATTGGGTCTTCACTAGGAAAAATGATAACACTACATAAACAAATAAAAACATAGATGTCACATGACCATTAAAAACTAAAAATAAATCATATCATAGTTAAAGATGAAAGAATATGTACCTTATTCAACTAAGGCGTGCACGTCTTTCCTTCATAGAGTTGAAATCATCTATGATCTTGTTTGTAGAAAAAGTCTCAGCAATTTCCCTTTCTATATAGACAATCAAGTAGCTCTTAAGAAATCATCATTCATGCTACTTTGAAGTCTTGTTTTTACAATTTTCATTGCCAAAAATTCCCTTTCACTTGATGCTGTTGAAACAGGAAGAGTAAAAAAAGTCGAATTAACCTATAAACCAAAGGATATATTTCATTTTTCCTGGTTTCTTGCAACCCTCAGCATAATGCAGAAATGGACCATGCATTTCCCAACTGCTCATGGCAAATGTAACACCCCTGAACCGGATGCCACAGACGCCAACCACCCACGTGGTTGACACTACTACGCTAACAACACTAAGCTGCGGTCTGAACGACTGGAGTTATAACCAACATCCAGGGTTCAACACCTATTCCCAAAATAATGTTACAAGTATTATTAGTGATGGTACGAGAAGAGTCGTAGTTAATAAACCTTTCTTTATTCATCATTCCAATATTACACGTTCATTTCCATTACATAACTTAATGCAAAAAGATACATGGCTCAATATTTCCTAAAGGTTAGGTTTAGTCGTCCAGGCTTCATATGAGTAGCGTTTATCACTGTTGAGGGTGCGGTGTTCGGCTTGATTCTCTTAATCCCGTGATATAGCATTCTGGAGGGTCCGCCCATGATCAACACGTCACCGGACTTAAGCCAGATCTTCCTAGCTCGGTCAAGTCTCTTTTCTTCACCATAGAGGAACTCAGCATCATCTCCGATGGACACAGACACTATGGGTATTCCTAGGTCTAGGGACTCCTGTGTCTCGTCCTTGTCTTGGTGTAATCCAAGTCGGCCTTCTCTCTCGTAGAAGTTGATGATGCAGATGTCGGCTTGTAGGTCGGGTACTGGGTGTACTTCGTGTTGCTGTGCAACGCGTAGGGTCGCCGTAATTAGAGATAAGAAGTCTTCGGGAATTGGTGGTGCATGTGCTTCGTCGGTGGGATAGCTCTTCATATATGGGTTCCAAATCTTACCTAGGCACATCATTCTGAGTTTCATCATCTTTCCTCCGGGGTATGTCGGTGTGTAGAACCCGCCTGGTCCCACTCCAAACTTACGACATCTTCGAATAATGGCTACTTGGGCTTCAGGTGTCAGGTATCCTGGTAGTAGAATCATCCCGGGCTGGATAACTTGGCAATTTTCACTTGGGTAGTAGGGATTCTCAAGGCTGTACCCGTCGGGTTCGAGGTTTGGATTTATCGGGAAGCATATGTCAAAGGTTTCTACTGCATTTAAGGGTAGTCTAGTCTTTAAGTGGTACTAATAATTTAGCAAATTTCATGCATAGTCATACAGCTTGGCACACAAGAATTTGTATATGTTTTTCAAACATCTAGGGTTTCAAGATTTACCTGCAGCTGTGGGTGAAACTGGTCCCTCAGTGCGATCCATGATGTGCAGCACCGCCTTCCCTGGCCTCGAGGTAGATGCCTTCTGGGAGTCTCGGGATCCCGCTCCATGTGTAGACTGGGTGTGTGGGGCTCCACGCTGGCCTCCGGGTCCCGATCTCTGGTCACTCCTCGCACCATAGCCGGGTCTGTAGTTCTTGCTCTGGGGATTTGCGAAGCACTCGAAAGCCCTGTGCCCGCTCTTCTTGCAATGAAAGCACTCTATCTTGTTGCCCTGGCAGTCAACACCGGGGTGGTTCTTCGAGCATCGTCTGCAGATGTATCGGCGCTCGGTCCACTGGCTCGGACCGGCTCCAGTCCCTAAACAGGTTACTTGGTTAGTCCATAACAAGTCATAATAACTGTAAAGATGTTCAAGTGCTAGGGTTTATTTAATTTTACCCCTGGGTGGGTATGAGCGTAGCGGCTTAGCCGCGGTAGCCGGGTGGCTCAACTGTAGTCCCCCTGTAGGCTTATTCCCCTGGTATCTCGCTCGCTTCTTGGTCGGGTAGTACCTGTCCCTTCTCCCGCCCTTCTGTGCGCGGTCCTCTGAGTCACCGTCCTTCACCTTCCTTTTCCTAGCAAATTCCTCATCCCGCATCTGGACGGTGATCTCGACCTGGGACGCTGCAAGGTAGCAGTCCTGTGCAAAATAGGGTTTAGTAAACTCTTCACAATATAACATTAAATACAAATTCATAGTTCAAGTTCAACCTGGATCGTGGCGTAACGACTGGGCCCCATGCCGTATCTGATGCGGTGGTTCAGCCCACCATAGAAGCGCTCTACTAAAATCTCATCAGAATATCCCAAGCCGGGAAGTACACGAAGTAAAGCAGTGAACACCGAGTAGTAATTATCTACTGTCATCCCCTCGGTCTGTCTCAGACTGTCTAGCTCAAGCCGCTTCTTCGTCCGGAAGTGGGCGGGGTAGTACTTAGCTCTCAGTAATGCAGTGTAAGCATCCCATCCAAAAGTGGGGTCGGCTAAGTGGGCATTCTTCACAAGCTTCCACCAATCACTCGCTGCCTCTCGTAGGTAATAGGCGGCGAGTCTGACCTTAGCCTCTGCCGGGACTCCCAAGGTGTCGAAAGCAGTCTCTAAGATGCTGATGTAATTCTCCAGATAGGCGGGGTCCGTCTCTCCTCGGAACTCCGCGGGTCGAAGGTCTGCTAAGCACTTCACCCAGTTCGTCTCTCTAGGTGGGTGGGGTGGTGGTGGCGGGGGTGCCTGCTGGGCCCCTGGCTGGAAACCCATATGACCTAGGGCCGCTGCTACTATCTCAGCGATGGTCTGCCCTGCAGCTACGCTATCTTGCTCCATCTGACCACGGCCTCGTCCTCGACCTCGTCGTCCAGACATCTGAAAATGTCGTTATTAGCTTAAGACATTCACAAAACTTACTGCAAGTTATTATCGCCCTTGCTGGCGGTTTCAACTCGGTAAAGTCGTGCCTCACATTACTAACCCTTAACCCCGTTTCCCAAATTTAGGTTTCTTATTCTCGGTACTCCTTTATTCCAGTCATCAGAGCGCAACTACGCTCTGATACCACTTTCTGTAACACCCCTGAACCGGATGCCACAGACGCCCAACCACCCACGTGGTTGACACTACTACGCTAACAACACTAAGCTGCGGTCTGAACGACTGGAGTTATAACCAACATCAAGTCCAAATGCAAACTGAAATTACAATCGAGTACCGAGAGTCTACAACATAGTCTTAGTTAAATTACACAACCGAAACCATAAGCAAAGGTCTAGTGGTACATCGTCTCAATCCATACATTCAAACATACTACAAAAGAGCCTTGCCCATATGGACTACCCCTAAGGTGATTACCCTGCCTACTCTCCGCCCGCTTCCTGTTTCATACCTGTAAAAATAAAGGACTCAGCAAAATTTGCCGAGTATGAACGTGTGTAGCCCGCATGTTACCGGGCCACACGACTACTTGGTCGAATAAGATTAAGTCCAAATTACATGCTATGGTAAAGCAATAACATTCCATACATCATTAACATAGCAACACCCAATCAACAATATCAACATAGCAACACCCAACGTACAATATCAACATAGCAACACCCAACATATTAGGCATAGCGTTACAACAAGCACCACAAGCATTGTAAAACAAGTTGAGTTTATGAGAGAATTTGAGTAGTGATGATCCTCACAATGGGATCATTCAACGTGGAGTGTTTTCATTTCTTTTCCCATGTTTTCATCATGTGTACTTCTCTTTCTCCTTCTTGCACCAGGTCTAGGGAGGTGGGTTAGTTCCCGTGACCATATGGTATAGGTGCTTATCTCTTCTTAGTTCTTGATGGATTAATTGTGAATTCTCTTATTACCGCACGTTAGAGGACGTCTCCTCCTTAGCTCATACTTTAGTTCATACCTCCATTCCCGGCGTCGCTCGTCGAGAAAGAGGGGTCGTCTTTAGACCCCAGGTTATGCTCTCTAATTAGCTGATCCTCCAATCCCGACGTCAGGTCGAGACAGAGGGGTCATCTCTTGACCCCAGGTCATGCTTCCCAATTGCCAATCTTCCAATCCCGGCGTCGTTCGTCGAGAAAGAGGGATCGCCCTTTTAGGCCCCAAGATGTGCTCCACAATGGTCGGTCGAAGGATCTGATGCAGATACCAACTCCCGAATATATATATACTCAATACCGCGCGGCCCGAGATGTCGTCTTCCCGGGTTATCTTCATGTACCTCCAATTGATATTTACTCTTTATTCTCATTAATGAATAGACACCATAGTGGGTGTCATGGTACGTCCTCCATGGTTAGGGAGGAGTTCCCTTTAACAGTGTTTTTGTTTTCATAGTTCTCAATATTTCACCTCAAACTCCATAAACGCGAAGTGACTAAACTACTGTGTGCGCGCATATAACATTCAACAATGATATATCAATCATACAACACACAAAAAAAAACAGTCCGGTTCCATGCTTTAGTCTTATCGTCTTTTCACACAAAGCACACAGCACACAAGCCGTGTAGCACGGCAACATACGAACCACACATGTCCATACCTTTGTCGCCAGTTCGGGTTGTCTCACACTCGGAGGCCCGGTCGGAGTACGCTACGATCCTAGAGTTGATTAAAACAACGTGTCAGTTCATTATTTTATGTGACGACACTTAATATCGTATGTTATTTCTTGGGTATGGTATTACACGCTTAGTTTAGATTGACTCTTAGAATTCCACATGCATTAATACTAGGCTTAACTCGCTCCTAGGATATTTCATATCTCTATTTATATATCACTAAGCTCTTTTCCCTTAGGTAGTGTTTTAAGGCGTTCTAACAAGCAATTATGTAACAAGTTGTATAATATAGATACGACTTAACCAATGGGTATTCTTTCCTTGGATAGATGGGTGGGCAATATTTTAACCCTTGTATAATGATAATGTGGATCATAGAATATTCCTAAACCCCTTTATACAGAAATCCTACAGTTCCAAAATCTGAAACACATCCCCCATGTAATACCTTATCTAACCTCACTTTTAATGTATTAATTTATGTGTAACCTTCTCCACATCCTTAGCTATCCTAATTATGTTTATTTGCTGTTATTAGAGTTCATTATTACACTAATATCACGCTTACAGTACCCTCATGACACAGTATGCAGAAACTACCATGTTATCGAACCTGAAATACAATCCACATGTTTCCCCGTAGTTCTTGTTGCTAGTTAGTTTAGGTTATGTTCGTTTTCTTCCCTGTAGTGCTTACATATCTAATCATAGGTGTTAAACTTGGTTTAAGTTCCAGACTATACTCATAGGACCCCCACAGTTCATCTGCAACCACTCATACAGAACAGGTACAGAAAACAACTAAGAAAGTGAAACCGAAAGTTATAAGACTGGGTGTCCACTCTTGGATTCTTTTCTGTTTACTCCCAGTTCCTTACTTTCAAATCCCTCATAAGTGCTTCTCCCTCAGTTAAAAGTTCTAGCTCCATTCTACCCCCAAAACCACTCCAATAATTCTCACCTGATTCTTGCACAGAAAAACTGAACCCAAACTTAAAACTGCAATCTGATATGAAACTTTCTGTTATTTTGGTTTCTGTCCCTTTTTAGTCTCTCTTCTGTTTTGCCCCACTTTGGCCTTTCAAACCCCTAAGGTGCCTACCTGTCTAGTTGAGTATTAAACCTCAGCTTAAACTCGAAACCAACTCCAACTACACATTCACTTTCCCTCTGTACAGAACAGAAATCTGAGGTGAATTGAAAGAAAGCTGCTAAAACTGAAGTCTGAGTCTGTCCTGGTTTGTCTTTCCGTTTATGATCTTTTCTTGGTCTCCATTTCCTCAGCTATTTAGCTCCTTAGTTAAGTGGTCTTTGTGTGGTTTTATAACCCTAGACAGACCCAACCCTACTATAACCCTACTCCGTAAGTTTGCTGTACAGAAACTGAATACAAATCTATAACTTAAACTGGAACTGCTATCTCTCTTGTCTTTCTTTTCTGTTTCGAATTTGTTTCCTATCTCCTTCTAAGCACCTGCACTTAGTTAGTGTGTGTTAATAAACTCTTTAAACAAAGAACAGACCAAGACTATATCAGACAATGTCTCCGAGTTTCTCTGCACAACAAAACCAGAAGCTGATAGACTAAACCCCAAAACCTGCTAAGCTACACTCCAAGAAAACTGATAATCCCTTTTTTTGTAGTTGTTCGTCTGTTATCCATCCTACTCCTTTCTCTTGTCCCTAATCACCTGGTCCTAAAATCCTCAAATGATTTGCCACTAAACTTACTTCTGTAACAATGCTACTGGTTCATACCTGAGACACTACTACACTTCTAAGGTTTCAATATAATCTGTTACAGAAACTGATATTAACCACCACCTGAAACTGGACTCGACACTACTGTTGTTTTTATTTCTTTTGGTTTTTAAGTTTCAGATAACCCAAGGCAATCAAGAATACACACCTAAGATCCCTGTACACAAGGCCTGTAACTTAAAAAGCAGAAGACGGGTAATGCAAGTGGTGATTATTACTAGACTACAGAAACTGACAACCTGGTGTGGACTTTCTGTTATAGCTGGTTTTTGTCTCCTCAATCTCCTTTCTGTTTATCCTACACCGACCTACAACCTCCTCCAACCAACTTACATACTTAGCTAAGGCTGTTTACAAGACTCTAGTTTCGTTTCCAACTCAAGGAGCAAGACACACCCTCTGAGAACAAATCTACACAGAAACTGCAAGTAGGATCTATTATGGTTTCTTATTGATTCTTTTCTGTTATAGTTTTCCCATCTGTTACAGATTATGTTTATCCTTTCTTTTGTTCTTCCCTCACGCTCATAACCCAGCCACTTAGTTAAAAGTCTTGACCCAGTTTTAATCCCAACAGACAGAAAACTGCAACTAAATACGAGATTCTGAAACAGGACTCTTTACCTTTCTGAAAAACTGATAATCTAATACCAGAAATCTGATGCAAGTTTTCTTCTGTTCTTCTCTTCTTTTTTTTTGACTTTGCCATTATACTTACTCAGTTAATGATTACTAGATGTTTTAGATCCTCAATACATCAGAACCTTAAGGACAACGCTTCTGAGACAGAAATTTCACACCAGAACTGAAACTCTAACACTCAAGATCTGATAATCTCTTTATTATTCTCTGTGTATTCACAGATCTGTCTCTCCATTTTTCCTTCTCAAGCTGGTTCTTAGTTTCTTTCTGTTCCCCGATTTGCCTAGCAGGATTATCTTGAGTTTAATCTACTTAACATACTAACACTACCCCTATGTTACCCCTGAAAAGGTACCATACAGAAGGCACACTATTTCAAGAACTGCAATACGTTTCTCATATCAGACTGATCTGTTTACTTTGTTTTCGGTTATAATGTGGTTAGTTCCATACAGAGTATTTGTGTAGCCTATTACCTCTTTGTTTTGGAATTGGTCTCTCCTGGAATCCTTCCTGGCGCAATGTGAAGTTCCCAAAGCTTGGGTTATTTGACAGCAACTGAGACATTTACTCGGGGTTAGAATTGATAACAGAAAATGATTATTGCACAGACAGGATTCCTTTTCTCTATTCTTTTTGTTCTCACCTTGGGCTGATATTCACCAGGATGTGGTGGGTTCTTGGTGGTTCCTCTTTGAGAGAAGAATGCAGACCGTTAAAGGAAAAGGCCAAAACACTTAAATTCACTGATCAACACCGAGGGTGCCTAGACAGCTGGTGTATTCCCTTAGAACAGAAACAGTAAGGTGGTAGTAGTGAGTGTTGATCAGAGGTAGGAGAAAAACAACAGGAGAAACATTAGAGGAAACTGATGCATGGCCTTTGCGGGTAAAACCAAACAGAGAAAAAGGGAGAGACTTGTTACAGTATTTTTACCTCACTGATTCCTTGAGTTTGTTGTTTCAGATTTCAAGGAGTTTGAGTGCCAGCTCGATCAGGCAGACAGGAAGAGTGGGATGCTTGGTTTAATGATGAAACCAAGAATGAAAACAAGGGTAAAGTGTCATCTTTCTCTTCGAATTAAGACAACAAGATAGAAGGGATTCAAGGGTGCCATGGAAAACTGGTGTCATCTCCGCATGAACTACAAACCGAAGAAGCTTACCTGAATGCTTTTGGCACGGCATGCAAAGAAGGAAAGAATAGCCGGGCAGATATTAAGCGGAGAGGACAATGCATCAGAAGTGGTGGTCATGGCTCTAACTTCCTGGGGTATGGGCGTAACAAGAGAATCAAAGGGCTGTCTCCTTGTCTGTTTGCCTAACACAGAACGACATAGAAACATGGTTCAGTAGACTTGGAGTTGCTGTTACAGAGATAGTGAGGGAATCTGTGGTGCGTGGGTGTTTGAGCAACACAGATTTTAATGCTCTGTAATGTGTTTGAGCGGTTCATCAGAAGTAGAGTCCACTCCCTTTTGTTTCAGGTTGTCGGGTAGAGCAAAATGTCACGGTTAGTTATTTTTTTTTTCTTTTCTTTCTGTTATGCCCACATTAGTCGATGATACCAGGAATAGTTTAGAGGTCATGGATTAGGGACTGGCGTGAGAGGGATTTCTACAGAATGAATGTCGTCGTTATTGCTCTCCTTGCTTCACGTAAACATCCGAGACTTGGGGCTGAGAGGGCGTGAGTTTCAGGAAGAAATCTGTCCGAATTGTCCCAATTTACAAGGCTAGTATGGGCGATTGAATAAACAAATTCTTCCCATCACAGAGTTTGGATTCCTCTGATTACACGTTTTTTTTGTTCGAATCTGTTCTTCTGCGTGGAAGAGGAAGGAGACGATGCAGTCTACTTTTTTTTTCTTTCTGTATTTACTTCATTTATTGATATTACTTTCAGTTTGTGTACACTAGTTGCTGAAATTGAGCACAGCTCACCCGGTTAAGCACTCGGAATGCATACGGGAGGTCTCGGGTTCGAGCCTCCACGGGAGCGTCTTTGCTCCCTTTTTTTTCTTTCTTTTATTTGGATAGTTATATATGTGTACTTATATTTATGTGACTATATATTATTTTTATTGTTATTATTTTTTTATTATTATTATTTCGTTACGAAGTTACGTGACGACATCGTTACTTATTCACGACGTCTTAATTTCGTAACGTAACGTTACGCATGTGTTCTTTCGTGTTCGTACATATATATATATTCGTACGTTATTTTATGTCCATATTATAAAACGTGTTATGGTTTTATACGTTTAATATTTAGGGGTATTTCAGCTTACCCCCCTTAAAAGAGACTTCGTCCCGAAGTCTTACTTCCTTGGCTTATATTTTCTACTCCTAGTAATCTTAGGGATCCAGTCCCGCTTTCATTCACGGTACACAACGAATTTAGTTCATACTTAAAATTCTCAATGCTTCTAAGCACCATGCCACATCAGTGGCTTCACACAAGTGCTCATGGTAACCCAAAAGGTTAGCAATGTATATAATATGCTAAAGTGCAAACCAAGGCACACAATACCCATTTATACAGAGCATACAACATGCTAGAGTGCAAACCATGGCACAACATTCAGACAAAGTGTACATATACGTCCATAAATTCTCACACACATAACATTAACATTCTCGCACATATAACATTAACATTCTCACACACAAATCCACCAACCATCAACATGTGGTTGTAAGATTACAACATAGCGACACTCGCAAAAACACCCAAAACGAAACGCGCTTACCCCCCTTAAAAGAGGGGTACGCCCTCGTACCCTATACTAAGCCGAAGTATCGGTGAAAAGATGGGGGTACATATCTCTCATCTTATTTTCAAGCTCCCATGTGGCTTCCTTACATCTTGATTTGACCACAACACCTTTACTAGTTAACTGACTTGTTCCGGGTCTCCCGGGTCTTAGTGTCTAGGATTCTCTGCGGGGTCTCCACTGATCTCAACGTGGGCTCTAGTGCTAGCCTCTCGGGCTGTAGTACGTGTGAGGGATCGGGCATGTATTTCTTTAGCTGAGAGACATGAATATGTCATGAACTCGTCCCAACTCTGAGGGTAGATCAAGTCGATAGGCAACTGGGCCCACACGCTCCCTAATACTGTAGGGGCCTACGAATTTCGGGCTCAACTTCCCTTTTTGCCCAAATCTGAAGATTCCTTTCATCGGCGACACCTTCAAGAACACCTGGTCGCCAACGGCGAACTCCAGGTCTCGACGTCTATTATCTGCATATGCTTTCTGTCTATCCTGGCGGCCTTTATGTCCTTTCTGATCTGCTGCACCTCTGCCTGAACCTGCTGCAAATAGTCTGGGCCTATGATAAAAGCTTCGCTGGACTCATCCCAGCACAACGGTGTACGGCAAGGTCTACCATATAACGCCTGAAAGGTGGCATCTTGATTGAGGCGTGGTAGCTATTATTATATGCAAACTCGATGAGGTGCAACTTATCCACCCAACTGCCCTGGAAGTCCAAGGCACATGCTCTAAGCATGTCCTCTAGGGTCTGGATAGTTCTCTCTGTCTGGCCATCGGTCTGCGGGTGGAAAGCAGTGCTAAGCTTCAGCTCGGTGCCTATCGCTTCTCGTGAAGCCCTCCAATATCTCGAAAGGAATCTCGTGTCTCTATCTACACTATTGTCTTTGGCACTCCATGGTGTCTTACAATCTCTTTATCAAAAGCTCTGCTAGTTTCGACACCTTCCATGTGTCCTTCATAGGAACGAATCGTGCTACCTTAGTGAGGCGGTCAACAATTACCCATATTATTCAATCCTCCTCGGGTCGGTGGCAGTCCAACTACAAAGTCCATCGATAGATCATAGAATTTCCACTCTGGAATAGGCATTGGCTGCACTGTGCCTCCAGGTTTTCGGTGTTCAAATTTTATTTTCTGACAGGTAAGGCATCTGATAACGAAGTTCAAGACGTCGTTCTTCATGCCAACCCACCAAAAGTATCGCTTTATGTCCTTGTACATTTTTGAAGCTCCAGGGTGAATAGAAGTAGTAGAAGAATGAGACTCTCTCATGATACGCTCCTTGAGCTCTACACTGTCGTGGGGAATACATAGTCTGCCATTCACACGAATCAGGCCATCCTCATGAAGCTGGTAGTCATATTTCTTCTTATCTAATGTGCCATCCATTAGCTTCCGTCTAATATCGGCCATCACTCTGTCATTCTGCTGAGCATTAAGTATTTCTTCAACTAGACTGGTGCCTGCTATAAGTGTATGCAATGTGTGAGCTCGGCGGCTAAGTGCATCAGCAACTACATTGGCTTTGCCCTCCTTATACTGAAGATTGATGTCATAATCCTTGAGGAACTCCATCCATCTGCGCTGCCTCATATTCAGTTCTTTTGGGTGAACACATACTTTAGGCTTTTATGGTCGGAGTAGATCGTGATCTGTGAACCGTAGAGATAATGGCGCCAGATTTTGAGTGCAAACACGACTGCTCCAAGCTCAAGATCATGTGTGGGGTAGTGCTCTTCGTGCTTCTTCAATTGACGGGAGGCGTAGGCGACAACTTTCCCGTGCTGCATGAGAACACATCCAATACCCATACCGGATGCATCACAGTAGACTTCATATCCATCAGTACCTTCCGGAATCGTGAGGATGGGGGCTGAGGTCAATGCGTTTTTCAACTTTTCAAATGCTGCCTCACAGTCTGCTGTCCATGTGAAAGGGGTATCTTTCTTGATGAGGTTTGTCATGGGTTTTGCAATGCGAGAGAAGTCCTGAACAAACCGTCGGTAGTAGCCTGCTAGACCAAGGAAACTTCGTATATCTGTCACGGACTTCGGTCTCGGCCATGTACGTACTGCCTCCACTTTAGCTGGGTCAACTGCTATCCCGCATCAGAAATGATATGTCCAAGGAATGCTACTTCTCTAACCAGAATTCACACTTAGAGAATTTGGCGTACAACTGGTTGGTCTGAGAGTCTCAAGTACCTGCCTGAGATGGTGCTGATGCTCTTCCTGGTTCTCGAATATACCAGTATGTCATCAATGAACCACGACTGTCTTGTCCAGCTGATCTCTGAATACTCGGTGCATCAAGTCCATAAACCTCGCCGGGCATTGTTAGTCCAAACGGCATAACGGTGAATTCATAATGGCCGTATCGGGTCCTGAATGCGGTCTTTTCGATGTCGCTCTCCTTCACTGGGATCTGATGGTATCCTGATATGAGGTCGATCTTCGAAAATACTGTCGCTCCTGAGCTGGTCAAACAGATCATCTATGCGTGGCAAAGGGTAGCGGTTCTTCACTGTCACTGCATTCAGCTCACGATAATCAATGCATAGCCGAACCCGTCTTTCTTCTTGACAACAATACGGGTGCGCCCCAAGGGGATACGCTCGGGCGTATGAATCCCTTATCCAACAACTCCTTCAATTGCTCTTTTAACTCCGCCATCTCTGCCGGGGCCATTCTGTACGGGGCTTTAGCAATAGGTCCTGTCCCGGGTACTAAGTCAATAGTGAACTCGACCTCTCGTGGTGGTGGCATACCGGGAAGCTCCTTAGGGAAAAGATCTGGAAACTCCCCAACCACAGGTACATCGGGATTAAACTCCGGGTCCTGTTGAGTATCCTGTACATAACAAAGGTACACCTCCTGCTGCTTCTGAATCTCCCTGGCCATGGTCATGGCTGAAATGATTTTCACAGATGGCTGTCGGGGGTGCTGGCGGTAGGATACAGTAACGCCGGACGGGCTCTTAAGCAACAATCGATGCTCGGCACATAATATACGACCTCGATGTTTCTCCAACCAATTCATACCCACGATGACGTCAAAACCCAGGCCTCTGAACTCTATCAGGTCCAATGGGAAATCCTCCTCTCGGATTCTGATGGTGGCTCCACGAAATACCGGGTACAACGAACTCTTCCTTAAGGTAATGTCACACTGAAGTCTTCTAACTCCCGGGCTCAACGCTCGAGTGCAACCGCTCGGCTAACGTCGGGGATACAAAAGTGTGTGAGGCTCCAGAGTCAAATAATACTGAGGCTGGGACTCCATTCACCGGGAAGGTACCGTGATAATATGGCCGCTGTCGCTAGCCTGAGCCTGTGTGAGTATGCTCAGAGTACCCTCTCTCCGGGTTCAACACCTATTCCCAAAATAATGTTACAAGTATTATTAGTGATGGTACGAGAAGAGTCGTAGTAATAAACCTTTCTTTATTCATCATTCCAATATTACATGTTCATTTCCATTACATAACTTAATGCAAAAGATACATGGCTCAATATTTCCTAAAGGTTAGGTTTAGTCGTCCAGGCTTCATATGAGTAGCGTTTATCACTGTTGAGGGTGCGGTGTTCGGCTTGATTCTCTTAATCCCGTGATATAGCATTCTGGAGGGTCCGCCCATGATCAACACGTCACCGGATTTTAGCCATATCTTCCTAGCTCGATCAATCCTCTTTTCTTCACCATAGAGGAACTCAGCATCATCTCCGATGGACACAGACACTATGGGTATTCCTAGGTCTAGGGACTCTGTGTCTCGTCCTTGTCTTGGTGTAATCCAAGTCGGCCTTCTCTCTCGTAGAAGTTGATGATGCAGATGTCGGCTTGTAGGTCGGGTACTGGGTGTACTTCGCGTTGCTGTGCAACGCGTAGGGTCGCCGTAATTAGATAAAAGTCTTCGGGAATTGGTGGGTGTGCTCGTCGGTGGGATAGCTCTTCGTATATGGGTTCCAAATCTTACCTAGGCACATCATTTGAGTTTCATCATCTTTCCTCCGGGGTATGTCGGTGTGTAGAACCCGCCTGGTCCCACTCCAAACTTACGACATCTTCGAATAATGGCTACTTGGGCTTCAGGTGTCAGGTATCCTGGTAGTAGAATCATCCCGGGCTGGATAACTTGGCAGTTTTCACTTGGGTAGTAGGGATTCTCAAGGCTGTACCCGTCGGGTTCGAGGTTTGGATTTATCGGGAAGCATATGTCAAAGGTTTCTACTGCATTTAAGGGTAGTCTAGTCTTTAGCGGTACTATAATTTAGCAAATTTCATGCATGGTCATACAGCTTGGCACACAAGAATTTACATGCTTTTCAAACATTAGGGTTTCAAGTTTACCTGCAGCTGGGGTGTTGGTCCCTCGGTGCGGTCCATGATGTGCAACACCGCCTTCCCTGGCCTCGAGGTAGATGCCTTCTGGGAGTCTCGGGATCCCGCTCCATGTGTAGACTGGGTGTGTGGGGCTCCACGCTGGCCTCCGGGTCCCGATCTCTGGTCACTCCTCGCACCATAGCCGGGTCTGTAGTTCTTGCTCTGGGGATTGCGAAGCACTCGAAAGCCCTGTGCCCGCTCTTCTTGCAATGAAAGCACTCTATCTTGTTGCCCTGACAGTCAACACCGGGGTGGTTCTTCGAGCATCGTCTGCAGATGTATCGGCGCTCGGTCCACTGGCTCGGCCGGCTCCAGTCCCTAAACAGGTTACTTGGTTAGTCATAACAAGTCATAATAACTGTAAAGATATTCAAGTGCTAGGGTTTATTTCATTTTACCCCTGGGTGGGTATGAGCGAGCGGCTTAGCCGTAGCCGGGTGGCTCAACTGTAGTCCCCTGTAGGCTTATTCCCCTGGTATCTCGCTCGCTTCTTAGTCGGGTAGAACCTATTCCTTCTCCCGCCCTTCTGTGCGCGGTCCTCTGAGTCACCGTCCTTCACCTTCCTTTTCCTAGCAAATTCCTCATCCCGCATCTGGACGGTGATCTCGACCTGGGACGCTGCAAGGTAGCAGTCCTGTGCAAAATAGGGTTTAGTAAACTCTTCACAATATAACATTAAATACAAATTCATAGTTCAAGTTCAACCTGGATCGTGGCGTAACGACTGGGCCCCATGCCGTATCTGATGCGGTGATTCAGCCCACCATAGAAGCGCTCCACTAAGATCTCATCAGAATATCCCAAGCCGGGAGTACACGAAGTAGGGCAGTGAACGCCGAGTAGTAACTATCTACTGTCATCCCCTCGGTCTGTCTCAGACTGTCTAGCTCAAGCCGCTTCTTCGTCCGGAGGTGGGCGGGGTAGTACTTAGCTCTCAGTAATGCAGTGTAAGCATCCCATCCAAAAGTGGGGTCGGCTAAGTGGGCATTCTTCACAAGCTTCCACCAATCACTCGCTGCCTCTCGTAGGTAATAGGCGGCGAGTCTGACCTTAGCCTCTGCCGGAACTCCCAAGGTGTCGAAAGCAGTCTCTAAGATGCTGATGTATTCTCCAGGTAGGTGGGGTCCGTCTCTCCTCGGAACTCCGCGGGTCGAAGGTCTGCTAAGCACTTCACCCAGTTCGTCTCTCTAGGTGGGTGGGGTGGTGGTGGCGGGGGTGCCTGCTGGGTCCTGGCTGGAAACCCATATGACCTAGGGCCGCTGCTACTATCTCAGCGATGGTCTGCCCTGCAGCTACGCTATCTTGCTCCATCTGACCACGGCCTCGTCCTCGACCTCGTCGTCCAGACATCTGAAAATGTCGTTATTAGCTTAAACATTCACAAGAACTTACTGCAAGTTATTATCGCCCTTGGGCGGTTTAACTCGGTAAAGTCGTGCCTCACATTACTAACCCTTAACCCCGTTTCCCAAATTTAGGTTTCCTATTCTCGGTACTCCTTATTCCAGTCATCAGAGCGCAACTACGCTCTGATACCACTTTCTGTAACACCCCCGAACCGGATGTCACAGACGCCAACCACCCACGTGGTTGACACTACTACGCTAACAACACTAAGCTGCGGTCTGAACGACTGGAATTATAACCAACAACAAGTCCAAATGCAAACTGAAATTACAATCGAGTACCGAGAGTCTACAACATAGTCTTAGTTAAATTACACAACCGAAACATAAACAAAGGTCTAGTGGTACATCGTCTCAATCCATACATTCAAACATACTACAAAAGAGCCTTGCCCATATGGACTACCTAAGGTGATTACCCTGCCTACTCTCCGCCCGCTTCCTGTTTCATACCTGTAAAAATAAAGGACTCAGCAAATTGCCGAGTATGAACGTGTGTAGCCCGCATGTTACCGGGCCACACGACTACTTGGTCGAATAATTAAGTCCAATTGCATGCTATGGTAAAGCAATAACATTCCATAACATTAACATAACACCCAACAACATATCAACATAGCAACACCCACGTACAATATCAACATAGCAACACCCAACATATTAGGCATAGCGTTACAACAAGCACCACAAGCATTGTAAAACAAGTTGAGTTTATGAGAGAATTTGAAAGTGATGATCCTCACAATGGGATCATTCAACGTGGAGTGTTTTCATTTCTTTTCCCATGTTTTCATCATGTGTACTTCTCTTTCTCCTTCTTGCACCAGGTCTAGGGATGGGTTAGTTCCCGTGACCATATGGTATAGGTGCTTATCTCTTCTTACTTCTTTATGGATTATTGTGATTCTCTTATTACCGCACGTTAGAGGACGTCTCCTCCTTAGTTCATACTTAGTTCATACCTCCATTCCCGGCGTCGTCGTCGAGAAAGAGGGTCGTCTTTAGACCCCAGGTTATGCTCTCAATTAGCTGATCCTCCAATCCCGACGTCAGGTCGAGACAGAGGGGTCATCTCTTGACCCCAGGTCATGCTTCCCAAATTGCCAATCTTCCAATCCCGGCGTCGTTCGTCGAGAAAGAGGGATCGCCTTTAGCCCCAAGATGTGCTCCACAATGGTCGGTCGAAGGATCTGATGCAGATACCAACTCCCGAATATATATACTCAATACCGCGCGGCCCGAGATGTTGTCTTCCCGGGTTATCTTCATGTTCCTCCAATTGATATTTACTCTTTATTCTCATTAATGAATAGACACCATAGTGGGTGTCATGGTACGTCCTCCATGGTTAGGGAGGAGTTCCCTTTAACAGTGTTTCTTTGTTTTCATAGTTCTCAATATTTCACCTCAAACTCCATAAACGCGAAGTGACTAAACTACTGTGTGCGCGCAATAACATTCAACAATGATATATCAATCATACAACACAATAAAAAAACAGTCCTTCATGCTTTAGTCTTATCGTCTTTTCACAAAGCACACAGCACACAAGCCGTGTAACACGGCAACATACGAACCACACATGTCCATACCTTTGTCGCCAGTTCGGGTTGTCTACACTCGGAGGCCCGGTCGGAGTACGCTACGATCCTAGAGTTGATTAAAACAACGTGTCAGTTCATTATTTTATGTGACGACACTTAATATCGTATGTTATTTCTTGGGTATGGTATTACACGCTTAGTTTAGATTGACTCTTAGAATTCCACATGCATTAATACTAGGCTTAACTCGCTCCTAGGATATTTCATATCTCTATTTATATATCACTAAGCTCTTTTCCCTTAGGTAGTGTTTTAAGGCGTTCTAACAAGCAATTATGTAACAAGTTGTATAATATAGATACGACTTAACCAATGGGTATTCTTTCCTTGGATAGATGGGTGGGCAATATTTTAACCCTTGTATAATGATAATGTGGATCATAGAATATTCCTAAACCCCTTTATACAGAAATCCTACAGTTCCAAAATCTGAAACACATCCCCCATGTAATACCTTATCTAACCTCACTTTTAATGTATTAATTTATGTGTAACCTTCTCCACATCCTTAGCTATCCTAATTATGTTTATTTGCTGTTATTAGAGTTCATTATTACACTAATATCACGCTTACAGTACCCTCATGACACAGTATGCAGAAACTACCATGTTATCGAACCTGAAATACAATCCACATGTTTCCCCGTAGTTCTTGTTGCTAGTTAGTTTAGGTTATGTTCTTCTTCCCTGTAGTGCTTACATATCTAATCATAGTGTGTTAAACTTGGTTTAAGTTCCAGACTATACTCATAGGACCCCCACAGTTCATCTGCAACCACTCATACAGAACAGGTACAGAAAACAACTAAGAAAGCTGAAACCGAAAGTTATAAGACTGGGTGTCCACTTGGATTCTTTTCTGTTTACTCCCAGTTCCTTACTTTCAAATCCCTCCTAAGTGCTTCTCCCTCAGTTAAAAGTTCTAGCTCCATTCTACCCCCAAAACCACTCCAATAATTCTCACCTGATTCTCTGCACAGAAAAACTGAACCCAAACTTAAAACTGCAATCTGATATGAAACTTTCTGTTATTTTGGTTTCTGTCCCTTTTTAGTCTCTCTTCTGTTTTGCCCCACTTTGGCCTTTCAAACCCCCAAGGTGCCTACCTGTCTAGTTGAGTATTAAACCTCAGCTTAAACTCGAAACCAACTCCAACTACACATTCACTTTCCCTCTGTACAGAACAGAAATCTGAGGTGAATTGAAAGAAAGCTGCTAAAACTGAAGTCTGAGTCTGTCCTGGTTTGTCTTTCCGTTTATGATCTTTTCTTGGTCTCCATTTCCTCAGCTATTTAGCTCCTTAGTTAAGTGGTCTTTGTGTGGTTTTATAACCCTAGACAGACCCAACCCTACTATACCCTACTCCGTAAGTTTGCTGTACAGAAACTGAATACAAATCTATAACTTAAACTGGAACTGCTATCTCTCTTGTCTTTCTTTTCTGTTTCGAATTTGTTTCCTATCTCCTTCTAAGCACCTGCACTTAGTTAGTGTGTGTTAATAAACTCTTAAACAAAGAACAGACCAAGACTATATCAGACAATGTCTCCGAGTTTCTCTGCACAACAAAACCAGAAGCTTGATAGACTAAACCCCAAAACCTGCTAAGCTACACTCCAAGAAAACTGATAATCCCATTTTTTTTGTAGTTGTTCGTCTGTTATCCATCCTACTCCTTTCTCTTGTCCCTAATCACCTGGTCCTAAAATCCTCAAATGATTTGCCAAAACTTACTTCTGTAACAATGCTACTGGTTCATACCTGAGACACTACTACACTTCTAAGGTTTCAATATAATCTGTTACAGAAACTGAGATTAACCACCACCTGAAACTGGACTCGACACTACTGTTGTTTTTATTTCTTTTGGTTTTTAAGTTTCAGATAACCCAAAGGCAATCAAGAATACACACCTAAGATCCCTGTACACAAGGCCTGTAACTTAAAAGAGCAGAAGACGGGTAATGCCAAGTGGTGATTATTACTAGACTACAGAAACTGACAACCTGGTGTGGACTTTCGTTATAGCTGGTTTTTGTCTCTCTCAATCTCCTTTCTGTTTATCCTACACCGACCTACAACCTCCTCCAACCAACTTAATACTTAGCTAAGGCTGTTTACAAGACCTAGTTTCGTTTCCAACTCAAGGAGCAAGACACACCCTCTGAGAACAAATCTACACAGAAACTGCAAGTAGGATCTGTTATGGTTTCTTATTGATTCTTTTCTGTTATAGTTTTCCCATCTGTTACAGATTATGTTTATCCTTTTTTGTTCTTCCCTCACGCTCATAACCCAGCCACTTAGTTAAAAGTCTTGACCCAGTTTTAATCCCAACAGACAGAAAACTGCAACTAAATACGAGATTCTGAAACAGGACTCTTTACCTTTCTGAAAAACTGATAATCTAATACCAGAAATCTGATGCAAGTTTTTCTTCTGTTCTTCTCTTCTTTTTTTTTTTTTTGACTTTGCCATTATACTTACTCAGTTAATGATTACTAGATGTTTTAGATCCTCAATACATCAGAACCTTAAGGACAGCGCTTCTGAGACAGAAATTTCACACCAGAACTGAAACTCTAACACTCAAGATCTGATAATCTCTTTATTATTCTCTGTGTATTCACAGATCTGTCTCTCCATTTTTCCTTCTCAAGCTGGTTCTTAGTTTCTTTTTGTTCCCCGATTTGCCTAGCAGGATTATCTTGAGTTTAATCTACTTAACATACTAACACTACCCCTATGTTACCCCTGAAAAGGTACCATACAGAAGGCACACTATTTCAAGAACTGCAATACGTTTCTCATATCAGACTGATCTGTTTACTTTGTTTCGGTTTATAATGTGGTTAGTTCCATACAGAGTATTGGTAGCCTATTACCTCTTTGTTTTGGAATTGGTCTCTCCTGGAATCCTTCCTGGCGCAATGTGAAGTTCCCAAAGCTTGGGTTATTTGACAGCAACTGAGACATTTACTCGGGGTTAGAATTGATAACAGAAAATGATTATTGCACAGACAGGATTCCTTTTCTCTATTCTTTTTGTTCTCACCTTGGGCTGATATTCACCAGGATGTGGTGGGTTCTTGGTGGTTCCTCTTTGAGAGAAGAATGCAGACCGTTAAAGGAAAAGGCCAAAACACTTAAATTCACTGATCAACACCGAGGGTGCCTAGACAGCTGGTGTATTCCCTTAGACAGAAACAGTAAGGTGGTAGTAGTGAGTGTTGATCAGAGTAGGAGAAAAACAACAGAGAAACATTAGAGGAAACTGATGCATGGCCTTTGCGGGGTAAAACCAAACAGAGAAAAGGGAAAGAGGGAGACTTGTTACAGTATTTTTACCTCACTGATTCCTTGAGTTTGTGTTTCAGATTTCAAGGAGTTTGAGTGCCAGCTCGATCAGGCAGACAGGAAGAGGGGGATGCTTGGTTTACTGATGAAACAAGAATGAAAACAAGGGTAAAGTGTCAGTCTTTCTCTTCGAATTAAGACAACAAGAGATAGAAGGGATTCAAGGTGCAGAAAACTGGTGTTCATCTCCACGCATGAACTACAACCGAAAGAAGCTTACCTGAATGCTTAGTTGGCACGGCATGCAAAGAAGGAAAGATAGCCGGGCAAGATATTAAGCAGAGGACAATGCATCAGAAGTGGTGGTCATGGCTCTAACTTCCTAGGGGGTATGGGCGTAACAAGAATCAAAGGGGTTGTCTCCTTGTCTGTTTGCCTAACACAGAACGACATAGAAACATGGTTCAGTAGACTTGGGAGTTGCTGTTACAGAGATAGTGAGGGAATCTGTGGTGCGTGGGTGTTTGAGCAACACAGATTTTAATGCTCCTGTAATGTGTTTGAGCGGTCATCAGAAGTAGAGTCAACTCCTTGTTCAAGGTTGTAGGGTAGAGCAAAATGTCACGGTTAGTTATTTTTTTTTTCTTTTCTTTTCTGTTATGCCCACATTAGTCGATGATACCAGGAATAGTTTAGAGGTCATGGATTAGGGACTGGCGTGAGAGGGATTTCTACAGAATGAATGTCGTCGTTATTGCTCTCCTTGCTTCACGTAAACATCCGAGACTTGGGGCTGAGAGGGCGTGAGTTTCAGGAAGAAATCTGTCCGAATTGTCCCAATTTACAAGGCTAGTATGGGCGATTGAATAAACAAATTCTTCCCATCACAGAGTTTGGATTCCTCTGATTACACGTTTTTTTTGTTCGAATCTGTTCTTCTGCGTGGAAGAGGAAGGAGACGATGCAGTCTACTTTTTTTTTCTTTCTGTATTTACTTCATTTATTGATATTACTTTCAGTTTGTGTACACTAGTTGCTGAAATTGAGCACAGCTCACCCGGTTAAGCACTCGGAATGCATACGGGAGGTCTCGGGTTCGAGCCTCCACGGGAGCGTCTTTGCTCCCTTTTTTTTCTTTCTTTTTATTTGGATAGTTATATATGTGTACTTATATTTATGTGACTATATATTATTTTTATTGTTATTATTTTTTTTATTATTATTATTTCGTTACGAAGTTACGTGACGACATCGTTACTTATTCACGACGTCTTAATTTCGTAACGTAACGTTACTCATGTGTTTTTCGTGTTCGTACATATATATATATTCGTACGTTTTTTATGTCCATATTATAAAACGTGTTATGGTTTTATACGTTTAATATTTAGGGGTATTTCAGCTTACCCCCCTTAAAAGAGACTTCGTCCCGAAGTCTTACTTCCTTGGCTTATATTTTCTACTCCTAGTAATCTTAGGGATCCAGTCCCGCTTTCATTCACGGTACACAACGAATTTAGTTCATACTTAAAATTCTCAATGCTTCTAAGCACCATGCCACATCAGTGGCTTCACACGAGTACTCATGGTAACCCAAAATGTTAGCAATGTATATAATATGCTAAAGTGCAAACCAAGGCACACAATACTCATTTATCAGAGCATACCCCATGCTAGAGTGCAAACCATGGCACAACATTCATACAAAGTGTACATATACGTCCATAAATTCTCACACACATAACATTAACACTCACACACATAACATTAACATTCTCACACACAAATCTACCAACCATCACATGTGGTTGTAGAATTACAACATAGCGACACGCAAAAACATCCAAAACGAAACGCGCTTACCCCCCTTAAAAGAGGGGTACGCCCTCGTACCCTACACTAAACCGAAGTATCGGTGAAAAGATGGGGGTACATATCTCTCATCTTATTTTCAGCTCCCATGTGGCTTCCTCTACATCTTGATTTGACCATAACCCTTCACTAGTCTGACTTGTTCCGGGTCTCCCGGGTCTTAGTGTCTAGATTCTCGGGGGTCTCCACTGATCTCAATGTGGGCTCTAGGCTAGCCTCTCGGGCTGTAGCACATGTGAGGGATCGGGCATGTATTTCTTTAGCTGAGAGACGTGAATATGTCATGAACTCGTCCCAACTCTGAGGGTAGATCAAGTCGATAAGCAACTGGGCCCACACGCTCCCTAATACTGTAGGGGCCTACGAATTTCGGGCTCAACTTCCCTTTTTGCCCAAATCTGAAGATTCCTTTCATCGGCGACACTTTCAAGAACACCTGGTCGCCAACGGCGAAATCCAGGTCTCGTCGTCTATTATCTGCATATGCTTTCTGTCTATCCTGTGCGGCCTTTATGTTCTTCCTGATCTGCTGGACCTCTGCCTGAACCTGCTGCAAATAGTCTGGGCCTATGATAAAAGCTTCGCTGGACTCGTCCCAGCACAACGGTGTACGGCAAGGTCTACCATATAACGCCTGAAAGGTGGCATCTTGATTGAGGCGTGATAACTGTTATTATATGCAAACTCGATAAGGTGCAACTTATCCACCCAACTGCCCTGGAAGTCCAAGGCACATGCTCTAGCATGTCCTCTAGGGTTGATAGTCCTCTCTCTGGCCATCGGTCTGCGGGTGGAAAGCAGTGCTAAGCTTCAGCTCGGTGCCTATCGCTTCTCGTGAAGCCCTCCAATATCTCGAAAGGAATCTCGTGTCTCTATCCGACACTATTGTCTTTGGCACTCCATGGTGTCTTACAATCTCTTTATCAAAAAGCTCTGCTAGTTTCGACACCTTCCATGTGTCCTTCATAGGAATGAATCGTGCTACCTTAGTAAGGCGATCAACAATTACCCATATCATATTCAATCCTCCTCGGGTCGGTGGCAGTCCAACTACAAAATCCATCGATAGATCATAGAATTTCCACTCTGGGATAGGCATTGGCTGCACTGTGCCTCCAGGTTTTCGGTGTTCGAATTTTATTTTCTGACAGGTAAGGCATCTGATAACGAAGTTCAAGACGTCGTTCTTCATGCCAACCCACCAAAAGTATCGCTTCATGTCCTTGTACATTTTTGAAGCTCCAGGGTGAATAGAAGTAGTAGAAGAATGAGACTCTCTCATGATACGCTCCTTGAGCTCTACGCTGTCGTGGGGAATACATAGTCTGCCATTCACACGAATCAGGCCATCCTCATGAAGCTGGTAGTCATATTTCTTCTTATCCAATGTGCCATCCATTAACTTCCGTCTAATATCAGCCATCACTCTGTCATTCTGCTGAGCATTAAGTACTTCTTCAACTAGACTGGTGCCTGCTATAAGTGTATGCAATGAGTGAGCTCGGCGGCTAAGTGCATCAGCAACTACATTGGCTTTGCCTTCCTTATACTGAAGATTGATGTCATAATCCTTGAGGAACTCCATCCATCTGCGCTGCCTCATATTCAGTTCCTTTTGGGTGAACACATACTTCAGGCTCTTATGGTCGGAGTAGATGGTGATCTGTGAACCGTAGAGATAATGGCGCCAGATTTTGAGTGCAAACACGACTGCTCCAAGCTCAAGATCATGTGTGGGGTAGTGCTCTTCGTGCTTCTTCAATTGACGGGAGGCGTAGGCGACAACTTTCCCGTGCTGCATGAGAACACATCCATACCCATACCGGATGCATCACAGTAGACTTCATATCCATCAGTACCTTCGGGAATCGTGAGGATGGGGGCTGAGGTCAATGCGTTTTTCAACTTTTCAAATGCTGCCTCACAGTCTGCTGTCCATGTGAAAGGGGTATCTTTCTTGATGAGGTTTGTCATGGTTTTGCATGCGGAGAAGTCCTAACAAACCGTCGGTAGTAGCCTGCTAGACCAAGGAAACTTCGTATATCTGTCACGGACTTCGGTCTCGGCCATGTACGAACTGCCTCCACTTTAGCTGGGTCAACTGCTATCCCGGCATCAGAAATGATATGTCCAAGGAATGCTACTTTCTCTAACCAGAATTCACACTTCGAGAATTTGGCGTACAACTGGTTGGTCTGAGAGTCTCAAGTACCTGCCTGAGATGGTGCTGATGCTCTTCCTTGGTTCTCGAATATACCAGTATGTCATCAATAAATACCACGACTGTCTTGTCCAACTGATCTCTGAATACTCGGTGCATCAAGTCCATAAACCTCGCCGGCATTAGTCAGTCCAAACGGCATAACGGTGAATTCATAGTGGCCGTATCGGGTCCTGAATGCGGTCTTTTCGATGTCGCTCTCCTTCACTGGGATCTGATGGTATCCTGATCTGAGGTCGATCTTCGAAAATACTGTCGCTCCTCTGAGCTGGTCAAACAGATCATCTATGCGTGGCAAAGGGTAGCGGTTCTTCACTGTCACTGCATTCAGCTCACGATAATCAATGCATAGCCGAAGGCTGCCGTCTTTCTTCTTGACAAATACGGGTGCGCCCCAAGGGGATACGCTCGGGCGTATGAATCCCTTATCCAACAACTCCTTCAATTGCTCCTTCAACTCCGCCATCTCTGCCGGGGCCATTCTGTACGGGGCTTTGGCAATAGGTCCTGTCCCGGGTACTAGGTCAATAGTGAACTCAACCTCTCGGGGTGGTGGCATACCGGGAAGCTCCTTAGGGAAGAGATCTGGAAACTCCCCAACCACTGGTACATCGGATTAAACTCCGGGTCTTGCTGAGTATCCTGTACATAACAAAGGTACACCTCCTGCTGCTTCTGAATCTCCTTGGCCATGGTCATGGCTGAAATGATTTTCACAGATGGCTGTCGGGGGTGCTGGCGGTAGGATACAGTAACGCCGGACGGGCTCTTAAGCAAAATCTATGCTCGGCACATAATATACGACCTCGATGTTTCTCCAACCAATTCATACCCACGATGACGTCAAAACCCAGGCCTCTGAACTCTATCAGGTCCAACGGGAAATCCTCCTCTCGGATTCTGATGGTGGCTCCGCGGAAATACCGGGTACAACGAACTCTTCCTTGAAGGTAATGTCACACTGAAGTCTTCTAACTCCGGGCTCGAGGTGCAACCGCTCGGCTAACGTCGGGGATACAAAAGTGTGTGAGGCTCCAGAGTCAAATAATACTGAGGCTGGGACTCCATTCACCGGGAAGGTACCATGATAATATGGCCGCTGTCGCTAGCCTGAGCCTGTGTGAGTATGCTCAGAGTACCCTCTCTCCAGGGTTCAACACCTATTCCCAAAATAATGTTACAAGTATTATTAGTGATGGTACGAGAAGAGTCGTAGATAATAAACCTTTCTTTATTCATCATTCCAATATTACATGTTCATTTCCATTACATAACTTAATGCAAAAGATACATGGCTCAATATTTCCTAAAGGTTAGGTTTAGTCGTCCAGGCTTCATATGAGTAGCGTTTATCACTGTTGAGGGTGCGGTGTTCGGCTTGATTCTCTTAATCCCGTGATATAGCGTTCTGGAGGGTCCGCCCATGATCAACACGTCACCGGATTTTAGCCATATCTTCCTAGCTCGATCAATCCTCTTTTCTTCACCATAGAGGAACTCAGCATCATCTCCGATGGACACAGACACTATGGGTATTCCTAGGTCTAGGGACTCCTGTGTCTCGTCCTTGTCTTGGTGTAATCCAAGTCGGCCTTCTCTCTAGTAGAAGTTGATGATGCAGATGTCGGCTTGTAGGTCGGGTACTGGTGGTACTTCGCGTTGCTGTGCAACGCGTAGGGTCGCCGTAATTAGAGATAAAAAGTCTTCGGGAATTGGTGGTGCATGTGCTTCGTCGGTGGGATAGCTCGTATATGGGTTCCAAATCTTACCTAGGCACATCATTCTGAGTTTCATCATCTTTCCTCCGGGGTATGTCGGTGTGTAGAACCCGCCTGGTCCCACTCCAAACTTACGACATCTTCGAATAATGGCTACTTGGGCTTCAGGTGTCAGGTATCCTGGTAGTAGAATCATCCCGGGCTGGATAACTTGGCAGTTTTCACTTGGGTAGTAGGGATTCAAGGCTGTACCCGTCGGGTTCGAGGTTTGGATTTATCGGGACATGTCAAAGGTTTCTACTGCATTTAAGGGT
Organism: Limonium bicolor; assembly: GCA_023374045.1. Classification (NCBI taxonomy): domain Eukaryota; kingdom Viridiplantae; phylum Streptophyta; class Magnoliopsida; order Caryophyllales; family Plumbaginaceae; genus Limonium; species Limonium bicolor. The sequence continues at coordinate 108,948,088 of CM041777.1, read as the reverse complement.
AGTCTAGTCTTTAGCGTACTAGTAATTTAGCAAATTTCATGCATGGTCATACAGCTTGGCACACAAGAATGACATGCTTTTCAAACATTAGGGTTTCAAGGTTTACCTGCAGCTGTGGGTGCTGGTCCCTCGGTGCGGTCCATGATGTGCAACACCGCCTTCCCTGGCCTCGAGGTAGATGCCTTCTGGGAGTCTCGGGATCCCGCTCCATGTGTAGTCTGGGTGTGTGGGGCTCCACACTGGCCTCCGGGTCCCGATCTCTGGTCACTCCTCGCACCATAGCCGGGTCTGTAGTTCTTGCTCTGGGGATTCGCGAAGCACTCGAAAGCCCTGTGCCCGCTCTTCTTGCAATGAAAGCACTCTACTTGTTGCCCTGACAGTCAACACCGGGGTGGTTCTTCGAGCATCGTCTGCAGATGTATCGGCGCTCGGTCCACTGGCTCGGACCGGCTCCAGTCCCTAAACAGGTTACTTGGTTAGTCCATAACAAGTCATAATAACTGTAAAGATATTCAAGTGCTAGGGTTTTTATTTTACCCCTGGGTGGGTATGAGCGGAGCGGCTTAGCCGCGTAGCCGGGTGGCTCAACTGAAGTCCCCTGTAGGCTTATTCCCCTGGTATCTCGCTCGCTTCTTAGTCGGGTAGAACCTATCCTTCTCCCGCCTTCTGTGCGCGGTCCTCTGAGTCACCGTCCTTCACCTTCCTTTTCCTAGCAAATTCCTCATCCCGCATCTGGACGGTGATCTCGACCTGGGACGCTGCAAGGTAGCAGTCCTGTGCAAAATAGGGTTTAGTAAACTCTTCACAATATAATTAATACAAATTCATAGTTCAAGTTCAACCTGGATCGTGGCGTAACGACTGGGCCCCATGCCGTATCTGATGCGGTGATTCAGCCCACCATAGAAGCGCTCCACTAAGATCTCATCAGAATATCCCAAGCCGGGAAGTACACGAAGTAGGGCAGTGAACGCCGAGTAGTAATTATCTACTGTCATCCCCTCGGTCTGTCTCAGACTGTCTAGCTCAAGCCGCTTCTTCTCCGTCCGAGGTGGGCGGGGTAGTACTTAGCTCTCAGTAATGCAGTGTAAGCATCCCATCCAAAAGTGGGGTCGGCTAGGGGCATTCTTCACAAGCTTCCACCAATCACTCGCTGCCTCTCGTAGGTAATAGGCGGCGAGTCTGACCTTAGCCTCTGCCGGAACTCCCAAGGTGTCGAAAGCAGTCTCTAAGATGCTGATGTAATTCTCCAGGTAGGTGGGGTCCGTCTCTCCTCGGAACTCCGCGGGTCGAAGGTCTGCTAAGCACTTCACCCAGTTCGTCTCTCTAGGTGGGTGGGGTGGTGGTGGCGGTGGTGCCTGCTGGGTCCCTGGCTGGAAACCCATGTGACCTAGGGCCGCTGCTACTATCTCAGCGATGGTCTGCCCTGCAGCTACGCTATCTTGCTCCATCTGACCACGGCCTCGTCCTCGACCTCGTCGTCCAGACATCTGAAAATGTCGTTATTAGCTTAAAACATTCACAAGAACTTACTGCAAGTTATTATCGCCCTTGCTGGCGGTTTAACTCGGTAAAGTCGTGCCTCACATTACTAACCCTTAACCCCGTTTCCCAAATTTAGGTTTCCTATTCTCGGTACTCCTTTATTCCAGTCATCAGAGCGCAACTACGCTCTGATACCACTTTCTGTAACACCCCCGAACCGGATGTCACAGACGCAACCACCCACGTGGTTGACACTACACCTAACAACACTAAGCTGCGGTCTGAACGACTGGAATTATAACCAAACAAATCCAAATGCAAACTGAAATTACAATCGAGTACCGTGAGTCTACAACATAGGCTTAGTTAAATTACATAACCGAAAACATAAACAAAGGTCTAGTGGTACATCGTCTCAATCCATACATTCAAACATTCTACAAAAGAGCCTTGCCCATATGGACTACCCTAAGGTGATTACCCTGCCTACTCTCCGCCCGCTTCCTGTTTCATACCTGTAAAAATAAAGGACTCAGCAAAATTTGCCGAGTATGAACGTGTGTAGCCCGCATGTTACCGGGCCACACGACTACTTGGTCGAATAAGATTAAGTCCAAATTACATGCTATGGTAAAGCAATAACATTCCATACATCATTAACATAGCAACACCCAATCAATCAACATAGCAACACCCATACAATATCAACATAGCAACACCCAACATATTAGGCATAGCGTTACAACAAGCACCACAAGCATTGTAAAACAAGTTGAGTTTATGAGAGAATTTGAAAGTGATGATCCTCACAATGGGATCATTCAACGTGGAGTGTTTTCATTTCTTTTCCCATGTTTTCATCATGTGTACTTCTCTTTCTCCTTCTTGCACCAGGTCTAGGGAGTGGTTAGTTCCCGTGACCATATGGTATAGGTGCTTATCTCTTCTTACTTCTTTATGGATTAATTGTGAATTCTTATTACCGCACGTTAGAGGACGTCTCCTCCTTAGTCATACTTAGTTCATACCTCCATTCCCGGCGTCGTCGTCGAGAAAGAGGGTCGTCTTTAGACCCCAGGTTATGCTCTCTAATTAGCTGATCCTCCAATCCCGACGTCAGGTCGAGACAGAGGGGTCATCTCTTGACCCCAGGTCATGCTTCCCAATTGCCAATCTTCCAATCCCGGCGTCGTTCGTCGAGAAAGAGGGATCGCCTTTAGGCCCCAAGATGTGCTCCACAATGGTCGGTCGAAGGATCTGATGCAGATACCAACTCCCGAATATATACTCAATACCGCGCGGCCCGAGATGTCGTCTTCCCGGGTTATCTTCATGTTCCTCCAATTGATATTTACTCTTTATTCTCATTAATGAATAGACACCATAGTGGGTGTCATGGTACGTCCTCCATGGTTAGGGAGGAGTTCCCTTTAACATGTTTCTCTTTGTTTTCATAGTTCTCAATATTTCACCTCAAACTCCATAAACGCGAAGTGACTAAACTACTGTGTGCGCGCATATAACATTCAACAATGATATATCAATCATACAACACAATAAAAAAAACAGTCCGGTTCCATGCTTTAGTCTTATCGTCTTTTCACACAAAGCACACAGCACACAAGCCGTGTAGCACGGCAACATACGAACACACACATGTCCATACCTTTGTCGCCAGTTCGGGTTGTCTCACACTCGGAGGCCCGGTCGGAGTACGCTACGATCCTAGAGTTGATTAAAACAACGTGTCAGTTCATTATTTTATGTGACGACACTTAATATCGTATGTTATTCTTGGGTATGGTATTACACGCTTAGTTTAGATTGACTCTTAGAATTCCACATGCATTAATACTAGGCTTAACTCGCTCCTAGGATATTTCATATCTCTATTTATATATCACTAAGCTCTTTTCCCTTAGGTAGTGTTTTAAGGCGTTCTAACAAGCAATTATGTAACAAGTTGTATAATATATACGACTTAACCAATGGGTATTCTTTCCTTGGATAGATGGGTGGGCAATATTTTAACCCTTGTATAATGATAATGTGGATCATAGAATATTCCTAAACCCCTTTATACAAAATCCTACAGTTCCAAAATCTGAAACACATCCCCCATGTAATACCTTATCTAACCTCACTTTTAATGTATTAATTTATGTGTAACCTTCTCCACATCCTTAGCTATCCTAATTATGTTTATTTGCTGTTATTAGAGTTCATTATTACACTAATATCACGCTTACAGTACCCTCGACACAGTAGCAGAAACTACCTGTTATCGAAACTGAAATACAATCCACATGTTTCCCCGTAGTTCTTGTTGCTAGTTAGTTTAGGTTATGTTCGTTTTCTTCCCTGTAGTGCTTACATATCTAATCATAGGTGTTAAACTTGGTTTAAGTTCCAGACTATACTCATAGGACCCCCACAGTTCATCTGCAACCACTCATACAGAACAGGTGCAGAAAACAACTAAGAAAGCTGAAACCGAAAGTTATAAGACTGGGTGTCTACTCTTGGATTCTTTTCTGTTTACTCCCAGTTCCTTACTTTCAAATCCCTCCTAAGTGCTTCTCCCTCAGTTAAAAGTTCTAGCTCCATTCTACCCCCAAAACCACTCCAATAATTCTCACCTGATTCTCTGCACAGAAAACTGAACCCAAACTTAAAACTGCAATCTGATATGAAACTTTCTGTTATTTTGGTTTCTGCCCCTTTTTAGTCTCTCTTCTGTTTTGCCCCACTTTGGCCTTTCAAACCCCCAAGGTGCCTACCTGTCTAGTTGAGTATTAAACCTCAGCTTAAACTCGAAACCAACTCCAACTACACATTCACTTTCCCTCTGTACAGAACAGAAATCTGAGGTGAATTGAAAGAAAGCTGCTAAAACTGAAGTCTGAGTCTGTCCTGGTTTGTCTTTCCGTTTATGATCTTTTCTTGGTCTCCATTTCCTCAGCTATTTAGCTCCTTAGTTAAGTGGTCTTTGTGTGGTTTTATAACCCTAGACAGACCCAACCCTACTATAACCCTACTCCGTAAGTTTGCTGTACAGAAACTGAATACAAATCTATAACTTAAACTGGAACTGCTATCTCTCTTGTCTTTCTTTTCTGTTTCGAATTTGTTTCCTATCTCCTTCTAAGCACCTGCACTTAGTTAGTGTGTGTTAATAAACTCTTTAAACAAAGAACAGACCAAGACTATATCAGACAATGTCTCCGAGTTTCTCTGCACAACAAAACCAGAAGCTTGATAGACTAAACCCCAAAACCTGCTAAGCTACACTCCAAGAAAACTGATAATCCCATTTTTTTGTAGTTGTTCGTCTGTTATCCATCCTACTCCTTTCTCTTGTCCCTAATCACCTGGTCCTAAAATCCTCAAATGATTTGCCACTAAACTTACTTCTGTAACAATGCTACTGGTTCATACCTGAGACACTACTACACTTCTAAGGTTTCAATATAATCTGTTACAGAAACTGAGATTAACCACCACCTGAAACTGGACTCGACACTACTGTTGTTTTTATTTCTTTTGGTTTTTAAGTTTCAGATAACCCAAGGCAATCAAGAATACACACCTAAGATCCCTGTACACAAGGCCTGTAACTTAAAAGAGCAGAAGACGGGTAATGCAAGTGGTGATTATTACTAGACTACAGAAACTGACAACCTGGTGTGGACTTTCTGTTATAGCTGGTTTCTGTCTCCTCAATCTCCTTTCTGTTTATCCTACCCCGACCTACAACCTCCTCCAACCAACTTACATACTTAGCTAAGGCTGTTTACAAGACTCTAGTTTCGTTTCCAACTCAAGGAGCAAGACACACCCTCTGAGAACAAATTTACACAGAAACTGCAAGTAGGATCTGTTGTGGTTTCTTATTGATTCTTTACTGTTATAGTTTTCCCATCTGTTACAGATTATGTTTATTCTTTCTTTTGTTCTTCCCTCACGCTCATAACCCAGCCACTTAGTTAAAAGTCTTGACCCAGTTTTAATCCCAACAGACAGAAAACTGCAACTAAATACGAGATTCTGAAACAGGACTCTTTACCTTTCTGAAAAACTGATAATCTAATACCAGAAATCTGATGCAAGTTTTTCTTCTGTTCTTCTCTTCTTTTTTTTTTTTGACTTTGCCATTATACTTACAGTTAATGATTACTAGATGTTTTAGATCCTCAATACATCAGAACCTTAAGGACAGCGCTTCTGAGACAGAAATTTCACACCAGAACTGAAACTCTAACACTCAAGATCTGATAATCTCTCTTTATTATTCTCTGTGTATTCACAGATCTGTCTCTCCATTTTTCCTTCTCAAGCTGGTTCTTAGTTTCTTTTTGTTCCCCGATTTGCCTAGCAGGATTATCTTGAGTTTAATCTACTTAACATACTAACACTACCCCTATGTTACCCCTGAAAAGGTACCATACAGAAGGCACACTATTTCAAGAACTGCAATACGTTTCTCATATCAGACTGATCTGTTTACTTTGTTTTCGGTTATAATGTGGTTAGTTCCATACAGAGTATTTGTGTAGCCTATTACCTCTTTGTTTTGGAATTGGTCTCTCCTGGAATCCTTCCTGGCGCAATGTGAAGTTCCCAAAGCTTGGGTTATTTGACAGCAACTGAGACATTTACTCGGGGTTAGAATTGATAACAGAAAATGATTATTGCACAGACAGGATTCCTTTTCTCTATTCTTTTTGTTCTCACCTTGGGCTGATATTCACCAGGATGTGGTGGGTTCTTGGTGGTTCCTCTTTGAGAGAAGAATGCGACCGTTAAAGGAAAAGGCCAAAACACTTAAATTCACTGATCAACACCGAGGGTGCCTAGACAGCTGGTGTATTCCCTTAGAACAGAAACAGTAAGGTGGTAGTAGTGAGTGTTGATCAGAGGTAGGAGAAAAACAACAGGAGAACATTAGAGGAAACTGATGCATGGCCTTTGCGGGTAAAACCAAACAGAGAAAAGGGAGAGACTTGTTACAGTATTTTTACCTCACTGATTCCTTGAGTTTGTTGTTTCAGATTTCAAGGAGTTTGAGTGCCAGCTCGATCAGGCAGACAGGAAGAGTGGGATGCTTGGTTTACTGATGAAACAAGAATGAAAACAAGGGTAAAGTGTCAGTCTTTCTCTTCGAATTAAGACAACAAGATAGAAGGGATTCAAGGGTGCCATGGAAAACTGGTGTTCATCTCCACGCATGAACTACAAACCGAAAGAAGCTTACCTGAATGCTTAGTTGGCACGGCATGCAAAGAAGGAAAGAATAGCCGGGCAAGATATTAAGCAGAGGACAATGCATCAGAAGTGGTGGTCATGGCTCTAACTTCCTAGGGGGTATGGGCGTAACAAGAGAATCAAAGGGGTTGTCTCCTTGTCTGTTTGCCTAACACAGAACGACATAGAAACATGGTTCAGTAGACTTGGGAGTTGCTGTTACAGAGATAGTGAGGGAATCTGTGGTGCGTGGGTGTTTGAGCAACACAGATTTTAATGCTCCTGTAATGTGTTTGAGCGGTTCATCAGAAGTAGAGTCCACTCCCTTCTGTTTCAGGTTGTCGGGTAGAGCAAAATGTCACGGTTAGTTATTTTTTTTTCTTTTCTTTTCTGTATGCCCACATTAGTCGATGATACCAGGAATAGTTTAGAGGTCATGGATTAGGGACTGGCGTGAGAGGGATTTCTACAGAATGAATGTCGTCGTTATTACTCTCCTTGCTTCACGCAAACATCCGAGACTTGGGTGCTGAGAGGGCGTGAGTTTCAGGAAGAAATCTGTCCGAATTGTCCCAATTTACAAGGCTAGTATGGGCGATTGAATAAACAAATTCTTCCCATCACAGAGTTTGGATTCCTCTGATTACACGTTTTTTTGTTCGAATCTGTTCTTCTGCGTGGAAGAGGAAGGAGACGATGCAGTCTACTTTTTTTTTCTTTCTGTATTTACTTCATTATTGATATTACTTTCAGTTCGTGTACACTAGTTGCTGAAATTGAGCACAGCTCACCCGGTTAAGCACTCGGAATGCATACGGGAGGTCTCGGGTTCGAGCCTCCACAGGAGCGTCTTTGCTCCCTTTTTTTTCTTTCTTTTTATTTGGATAGTTATATATGTGTACTTATATTTATGTGACTATATATTATTTTGTATTGTTATTATTTTTTATTATTATTATTTCGTTACGAAGTTACGTGACGACATCGTTACTTATTCACGACGTCTTAATTTCGTAACGTAACGTTACTCATGTGTCTTTCGTGTTCGTACATATATATATATTCGTACGTTATTTTATGTCCATATTATAAACGTGTTATGGTTTCATACGTTTAATATTTAGGGGTATTTCAGCAAAAAATCTATCTCATAGTGTTGCAACTACTGCCTCAACTGAATAGTTCTTGCTTTGAAAAACCTCAAGGATAGAACTTTTCTGCCAATTTACATATGTCACAAATACTAAAGGACTTGTATGAATCTCTAGGATCCAAAGCTACAATAAGTGAAAGAAGTTCTATGACTAACTCATTAAATCTACAGTTTAACTCTTGCAACTGACGATCAATAGTAGAAATATATACTTCAACCCGATAGTGATGCTCAACACTTATAGTTTCTTTCCTACGACAAGATCGAATGATATCCGTGTAAGTTCCACTTAAATCTGGTACTTGAATGTTATGATTTCCACAAAAAAGTAACACTGTTCAAAAGTGAATGCCACCCTTCCTCTCTTAGTCTTTGAATCATGTCTTAGTAGTATAAAGCATAGTCAAAGCATTCACAATGTCTAGAGACTTATTTTGCAGCGCTTGACAAAGCATGTAGTTTATCCCCATGATTTCCTTCAACACATGCCACAAACAAAATCAAATGATAACAAGTGTCTTAAAGCAAAGTCTGCATCACCTCTTTGAGAAGCTGTTGAAGCTTTAATAGCAATGTTATCTAGTACCACTCTTACAGGACCAAACAAGCTCATCAAACTACAATAGATCTAAATGTGAACTCCATATAGTATCTCCCGGTCTTTGCAAAAACCTGATTTGATTTGCCCCTTTTCCACTTTCAAGGTCTCCAAGTTCAACTAGATGAGAAATTTCAGTGAGCTGAGCTGCTTGTAGTTCGTCATTACACTTGCAAGAAGAGCCAATGACATTCACAATAAATTTAAATTCATAAAAAACTATGCACCTCATTCACATCCTTAGCTGCAGCAACGAGAGCCAACTGCAGCTGATGGGCAAAGCAATGCACGCAATAAGCATAAGGACAATCCCTTAAAAAAGGCCTGCAACCATTCCATTCTCCACGTATATTACTAGCTCCATCATACCCTTGACCACAGATATTCTAACATCAAGTTTATGATATAATAAACAAGAATATATCTCTTGCTTCAAAGTTGATGCAATCGTATCTTTCACGTGAATCAAATCCAAAAATCTCTCTTTCACATATCCATGACAATCAACAACCTGATAACAATAGCCATTTGTTTTTTTATTCATCTCAAGCCTCATCCACTATCACACAAAAATTTGCGTCACCAATTTCATCACGAATGGCTTCTTGCACACTCATAGAAAAAACACGAAGAATCTCCTTTTGAACATCTGGTGATGTATATTTTGCATTTTGAGGTGCATTTCCCAACACCACATCATTAACATCCTTGTTGTAAGATGCTAGCAATTTAAGCAATTCAAGGAAATTCCCTTGATTTTTGGAATTAAATTTCTCATCGGGTCCTCTAAATGCATGCCTGAAATGTAAGCCTTGATAGCTTCAACTGAAGTTTTCAAGCGTAATCTATTACTTACAATTTGTTGGGAGTTTTTTGTGTATGACATTCTCAATGTGACAAGACTAAATTATAAAATCTCCGTAGCATCTCACTGAATTATGTGTGAGCTAGGAGTAGTACCTTCATGGCTGACAAAAGCACAACCTTTTCCCTTGTTCACCTTCTTCCATCGTTGAAGCCTTTGACAGTAAAGGTATCGGATCCACTTTGTCCAATGTGTTTCTTGCTAAATAGATAACATGGAAGGCAAAAGGCTGCATTTTTGCCTCAGAATACTCCAATAAAAAAATTCTTAAACCAAGATGCCTGAAACCTTCGCCTTTGACCAACGATGCTACTAAAAGGGTACTCATGTTTCTGAAACTGATAAGGTCCAAGTTTTATATATGCCCATCTAATATCATCACGTTGACCAATTAGATACTCCACAATTGAGATCGTAAACCTAGATCACAAATTAAGTGGTCCATGTTGAGCATCCGTGACTCTAGCTATGTGTATTAACCTTTTCAAGTCGAGGAGATTTTAAAGAAGACTCTTCCTCATGAGAATGATTGTTAATAGGAGCTTCTACTAGCTCATCACTATTGCGGTGGCTCATCAGTGCTACTATTTCCCCCTGATTTGAAGAATGAATCAATTGTTCTTACTTTGACCATATCCAGTCTAGAATTCATAAATAAAATGATGTTAGTTAGGTAGTCAAACTGAAAATTGAAACAAGTTAAATGTTGGAAGAAATAGCAACTACTTCTTACCACTTAGGCAGTGTACCTATCGTTTTGCGGAATAGTGGATATGTGGGTTGTCGTACTCTTGGGGACCTCGCTGTGGATAACTGATAGTGTAGTAAATTGACTGAGATTTCTATAAACATATTTTCTTTTTTAAGGAGTATGATTAACAGCTAACTCATACGACAATAATAAAACAATTAAACAAAACAAAAAGAAATAGAAATAATAAATATTTTTGTGTTTTTAAGAAGCATCCCGGGTTACTCTGCTTACCTATTTTATCAAATTATATTAATATAACTTTCCCACTTTAGCAATAACTCAAGAATCTTAATTAGTTTATTGACCGTCCCTGTCTAATAAACCTTGATTAATTTAAACAACAAGCACAATCCTTGCTCAAGTTATTAATAAATTAATCACATTTTTAATAATCCTATTGGAGATTGGTTAACCTATACGGCGCAAACTACGTTTCTAGTCGCTGAACCATTTTGACTTCCTATGTCTAGAACCTTGTTCTCAGCACTGTATTTTAACAAAGAGCTACAAATATCACTTTAATAATTGTACAAGAGAATTAAAGCGCATTAAGGACAAGAATCAAAATACTGCTTGTTATACTGGAAAGCTTACATAACACAATTATATAAAATAGGCTCGCTTCCTAACCCGGGAAGCTAGATTTATTAATCACACATAATTAAACAGTAAAACAAACGAAATAAGATATTGGTTTCCTGGAAAATAACATAGTAAGACTAATGAATGAAGAACAAAGATAAAATGGAGAAGTGGGGGATAAGAGGATGGAGTGGATGTGGTACGTATTGTGGTGTGAGCGATGGATTATGGAAGGGATTGATAGATTTTTTTGATGCAGAAGTACTGGGTTTATATAGAAGGAAGGAGGAGGAAGATGACAGGCTGCGACAACGCGTGAGGGAATTAAGGAGTGGATTGGGGCTGCTAAACGCGTGAGGATTTTCAGGACTGTCAGCCGGCGCCTGATATTGCCGATCGGGTAGATGTATCGTAGGCGCCGCAAGAAAGAAGAAACAGTCACGTTAATTTCTGGACCTGGGTTGCATTTAGAGGCGTCCGCGTTTGTGTCCTTGCTTATTTCCCCGGACGTCTCATTCCTGTCCGGCCTTTTATCCACGGACAGGCCACAGACTCACTCTCACGTCCGGCCTTTATTCCGCGGACAACTCCACGGACATGACTCTTGTCCGGTCATACTTGCACGGACGTATTCACAGACAGAATGTTTCATGTCTTGCCTCATTTAGGCGGACAACTCTTCTATTCACGGACAACACTGCTTTAATTGTCTTCAGTCTGCAAACATTGATTAACCGTGAGTATATTGAAATAATATATTATAACTAAATTGGAGCAGCATGCGTAATCTCATGTGCTGCACAAATACGTGTGAATAATATATGTTTATGAGTGATGATGATTGAGATAATGATTAGTCATTATTAATAGATAATGATTATTTAATCATTATTAGATCATGTTTAAATCATTATCTAATAATGACTAAATAATTATTATATAATAATGAGTCAATCATTGTAATTTATGTGTAATATAATTACATGTCACAACACAATTTGAATAGGGTCTAGATTCTCGTTTTAGTTCTGTTTTGCTCCCCGTTTGTTGTGTTAGAATCCTCATGATAAAATCTATGCATTTCCTAGAATTTTCACTGCATTAGACACATAAAATGTATCAGTTCACATCAATACATAAATCTAAGGAAAAACATATGATAAGAGAGAAATATGACATGAATTGTTATGAAAATAGGAAGAATTATAGCCCTAAAAATAGATGTATTTCGCACTTATCATTAAACAAGTAATTCAAATAAGGCTTTAATAAATCATTAGTTGAAATTTAAAAGTTCAAATTTTCTCTAACTAAAATGTGTCTCGAACTACAATATTTTTCACGTGTCAAAACTAATTCCAATAAAAATCAACATATTATTTTTGAATTTTAACTACTTGGATTATATAAATTTTGCACACTCCTTATTTTGGTCGGACATGAACTACAATTTGTTAATTTCTACAAATTTTAGACATCAATTGAAATTTGAAAACTTTATTACAAGTAATACAACCATGCATATTACAATTTTTTAATTTCTACAATTTGTCTAAAATTTACCTAAAATGGTTGATAAGTACTTAATTATTGGTGCAAATAAATATCTTCACAAAATGAATAATGAATTAATTAACAAGTATGAGGTGTGGTTGTATGGGTAAAAATATTGAAAAGTGAAGCCTCGTTGAACTTATATGAAATCATTGTTTTCTATTTTATTATGAGCTTGATGTTTTTACCCCAAATCCATTACTATAAGCATTGTTAGATTAAGAAAATGCATATAGAAAAAAATAGATAAAGATGTTACCTTGCTCTCTGTGCTCGACAACAGCAAGTGGAAAGAAGAAGGACTGAAGGAGGAAGAAGAAGTAGCTGATATTTGTGTTAGAAGGAAGAAGTAGGAGATTCTCTCTCTCATTGAAGTTGTGGATAAAAGTTTCACTGGATACAAAATATAGGAAGTAGTGACAGTCCACGATTTAAAATATCACTTCTTTAATATTAGCATAAAAAAATGTAATGATTACTTCCAATATTTTTTATTTTGTTTACCCAGAGAGAAGTATCCAAATTGTGCCCAAATCGTGTTGTGCAATTGCACGAAAGGAAATGATTTTTTATACTTATAGCTCCAACTTCCAAGGTACATCGTACAGTTTGTAGTGGTTACATTCGTATTAGAAAAAGGAAAGAAAGAGTTTACTAGTTGCTAGTATTAGTTAGGGGGGCTACACGACCTACTGTCTACAAGTCTACATTATATACAAATAGAAAATGATATTTTCTAAAGAGTTAGGGGGTGGTTGTACCGGCTTGCTCCGGTACTGCCTCCACCACTGCCTACAGATCACATTGACCAGCTCCAAGAAGATCCACCAGAGCCAGATGTTTACCCACTGATTTATAGAACTTCTACCTCAATACTTCCTTCTTATCCTCTTACCACCTTGACTGATATCACACCTTCATGGTGTCTATCAGTTCACCAAAACCTCATTCCTTCTAAGTCACAGTCCTATGAAGCAGCCATACATCATCCTAGTTGGATCAATGCTATGCAGAAAGAAATAATAGCCCTTGAGACAAACAACACGTGGGATCTTGTTCCTTCTCCTTTACATAAAAAGCATATAGGTAGCAAGTTAGTGTTGAAACTTAAACTCCATGCTGATGGGAGTATTGATAGGTACAAGGCACGCCTGGTTACTCAAGGCTATACTCAAAGAGAAGGGTTTGATTATCATGAAACTTTTTCTCATGTGGTAAAGATGACCACTGCTCGAGCCTTTCTCATTGTTGCTGTCAAGAGGGTTGGTATGTTACTCAATTTGATATCGACAATGCCTTCCTACATGGCTCCTTAGACGTGGAAATTTACATGAGACCTTCTTAAGGATATTTGCAGAAAGGTGATGATAGAGTTTGCAGACTACGCAAAAAGGCTTTATGGTCTGAAACAAGCAAGTCTGGTACTCTAAGCTTTATGAATTTCTTCTGTTTCTAGGCTACAACAATATCTGTGATTATTCTCTATTAGTGAATGAGAGACATGGCTCTTCTACATACTTGGTTGTATATGTAGGCGACATACTTGTTACAGGGAACAATATTCAGGAGATAGAAGATGTAAACCAGAAGCTAAACACAACATTGAAAATCAAAGATCTCGGTGAGATCAATTACTTTCTTGGGATGGAATTTCTCAAGGTTGAGGAAGGAATGATAATGACTCAGCGTAGGTTTAAGAATGAAACTTTAAGAGAGTTTTGCCATGACAACCTTGGAGAGCAACTTGAAACTGACATTTGATCAAGGAAAACCTCTACAAGATCCAACTGTTTATTGACACATAGTTGGCAAATTAAACTATATGACACACTCGCCCTGATCTGAACTTTGTTGTTCAGTTTCTGAGTCAGTATATGACGAATCCCACTAATGAATATTTGAAAACTGCTCATCATACTCTAAAGTATGTAAAAGGTACACAGAGTTTTGGTATTTTGTTAAACAACTCTAAGCTGCAGGATTTGATTGGTTATTTAGATGAAGACTGGGCATCATGTCCTTTACCAAGGCGTTCTGTAAGTTGTTTTTTTATCACATTTGGAGGTTCTTCCGTGTCATGGAAATCCAAGAACAGAAGACCGTTAGTTTATCTTCTATTGAGGCTGAGTACAGGTTTCTTAGGAGATTAACTACTGAATTGGCTTGGCGATGTGGACATATGAATATATGAATATATGAAAGTAGGATGAAATGTGATCCCAAACCAATTACAATCTTTCAATATGGCGGACCGGCATGCAGGTGAAATTATCCCTTGAGCCAGCTTTCAAGCGAAGCATAACCTACAACTTCACCGGCGATGAAGGTCTCGAAGGTGAGTACGTTAACCATGGAAAGACGTACGAGTTCGGCGACATAACTTGGTATCCTTCCGAGCGAACTGCTGTCTACCGATACGACCATTGGGTTCCGTTAGACACACCAGGAAATGGTGTCAATGACTTTATTGGATTCCAACCTCAATCTGTCCTCATCTCAACAAATAGGCTCTTCATCATGACCCTATGTTCCCTCCTCTCTCCTCGCTCCCCAGCCTCACTCTCTTTCTCTTACCCCCAGCCATGTCTCCAACACCACCTCCCCTGAATCCACTGTACCACGATCAACCTCACGCACCTTTCCTCATCAGCCCTCACACTTCTTCCAGGTCCTTCTTAACCAGCTTCTACCTCTACGTCGTTCTCCCAGTCAAGCACCCGTTCGTCCCTTTCCTTTCCCAACAAGAGAACCGATCCATTGTCCCACCACCAAATGAGGAGTGAAGTCAGACGAGGGAGGTATGGCAAGAGAAAGGGGCCTGTGAGAGCAGGGAGTAGGTCTTGGCGGATGGGTAGACAAAGAAGGGGCGACAGTAAGCACGACCGAAGATATGCAAAGGGATGGTGTGAAGAGAGAACAACACCCCAAAAGCATCCAACGACGGTCTTTATTGATAACGTCGACAAAGATGTATCCGAGTATCACTTGGGCAGGATAATAAGAAAGTTCGTCAACTGGACGAGGCTATACATTTGTAGAAAAGTCATAAGGTTTAACCGAAATGCTTTTGCTTTCGTGGATGTGACTCATGTATACGATGCAAGAAGACTGGTCGAAGGTATTCGAGGATGGAATATAAATGGAAGCAAACTCTGGGCTAGGATGGAGTTTCAAGGTAATAAAGAGTATAGAGCAAAGTTCCAAAAGGCAGACTCGTACCATCATCGAAGCAATGAGGCAAAACTTGTCAAGCGCGCCGATCAAGCATATCAAGCAGAACAAGGGATACGAAAAGAGAGATCCCCTGCAACAACTAGATTATCTCTTTCTGTCAAACCAGACAAAGTGATGAAATCCGGCTTAAACAGATGTGCAGTTATCACTTTACAGGAAGAGAAATCACCATCCGAAGCTATAGAATTTTTGCAAAATCGATGGCCAAATATGGGAGGATTACTTGCCTTCTCTCGAAGAAAGTTCCTCCTAGTTTTCAACACGACAAAGGAGGTAGAAGCTGTATTAGATCAAGCAGGAAAAAAGGAAAACAAACAAGAAGGGGTGATAATCAGTCGCTAGAACACATCAGATCAGGTAGAAAGGAGGCGCACATGGGTAGTCCTACGTGGGATCCCATTGCATGCGTGGAACAAGTCAAATGTTTGTAAGATAGCACAAACTGTCGGTGAGGTTGTCAAAATTGAAGAATAAGAAAGTCAATTTGTGGAGAACGCTGAAATTCGAGTTCAAATCGAAACCTGGACACTTCAATTGATCAATTGGAAAATCATGGTCAAAGTTGATGAACAGAAATTCCCGGTTAGTATCGTCGAAGTCAATGAGCAAATGTTTCAGTCTAAAAATTCAGGTCGTTCCGAAAGTATCATCCAAATGAGAGATGTGGATGAAAATAAGATAATAGGTCAACACAATACTAATGTTGACTTATTTCAAAATATGCGGGAAAGTGAAGGTGAAACGGAGGGACAGGAGCAAGCGCAGTCCAGTGCCGCAAGTTCGGATAACGATTCGATGCTCAAGTCCCGAGGTACCCCTGATGGTGTTGAGACGGAAGAATTAATTAGGATTATGGCTGAGATGGAAAATGGAAAAGTACGAGGTAATAATGAGACTGACATTGTGCAGCCGCAGTCTCTGAACAATTTAATTAGTGTTGGAGAATGTGTGAGAGAGTCTGGGCTGGTGGAGGAGTCGCAACAGTTGAGGGACGTGACGCTTGACTTCACAAATTGCCTGGAGAAAGGCGCAACCCACGTGGAAAGTGGGGATGTGGGCACGCCCACGTTGTGTGCTGGCAATGAGGCACATCAGGAGCTGACAAGGAATTATGATGATGTTTCTTCTTCCTTTCAGGTGTCCCAGACACGTGCAGTATGGAGGAGACTACTTTTTATCTAGGGAATTTATTCCAGGAGTCTCCAAGGAAGACACCGCTTCAATGCTCTGGTTACGGCAAAATTACAACAGAAATAAAAGAAGGATGAGCAAATATCGACACTACAAAAAAATGACATTTACCCACGGAAGTCTATACTCATGGATTCATTTTTCCGTTAGCATATCCCATTAAATAGAACAAATGGAGGCTTGTGCTAACATATTTAAATTTTCGTAGGCATAACTCATTGAACAGACTCCTGCAATAACAGATGCATTTGTGCGTTGGCATACGAAGCGGCTCTGAAAAAATAAAAGCTAACACGCCAAGACTGCCCACGCGGGGTTTTTTTTTTTTGAAAACCTGCCCACGCGGCGCGGGTTATTGAAAAACAAAGAAGGGTTGGTAGTTTCGGAATAAATTTACACGGGAAAGAGGGAGAGAAACCAAACAAAGGGAGGGAAAGGGGGCGGTGCACGATTCGCTTGAGAGGGCCATAACATTTCTCCCATCGCCGGTGAGGGCGACACCATCTCTCAGGTTTGTTTTTTTTTTTCTATTGATGAGGAAGTCGTCACTGCTTCGGTTGATGAGAAACCCTCTAGATTTCTGATTTTTGCATCTGGTTTTACTCTATTGTTCTGCGCCGTTAGTTAGTCTCTCATCCGGGGAAAGAAGAAGTTAATTTACAACAAAAAGAAGAAAAAACGGAAATGAGGTAAGTTAAAGAAGGATGAAATTTCAATTTTATAGCTTCAAAGTATTAAAGGTCTGTCATCTCTGGTAATGAAATTAGTTTCTCTGTTATCCTCATTCATCTGCGTACAATACTGATGGGAGAGATAGAAAGATAGTTATTTATTTTTTCTGGTTGAATACAGCAGTAGAAATTAGTGAGAGTTAGTGTTTTTTTGGGTCATTAAATTTGTTGCTGAATGGTTCATCCAAACCAATTTCTTCTTTTCGTTAAAATCTTAATTCGTGAGTTACCTATATCATAATGGATGTAAACGTAATCGAAAGGGAAGAAGAAGAAAGATTAGAGCGCAAGGCAGAGAAGGGAGGAAAGGGATGATTTTATTTCATTGTGTTCTAAGCTTTCTTTCTTTTACAGAGGAGATGAGATGTTTAGAAAGGAGATGTGTGTATTGAAGCCTAACCCACGTAGTGTATATATACAAGTAAACTACCAAAATTGTGTTAATCTAATTCAAACTAATTCAAACTAATTCAAACCAATTCAAACTTCCTATTTCAGAATTGGCAATACAAATCGTTTCATTAACTAATGGACTAATGGTTATTTCCATATGGGTGACTTATTACTCCAACACCCCCCCGCAAGCCGATGGTGATCCTGATCAACGAGGCTTGAAATGTTGGTGTTGGATATACCCATGCGGTCAAGTTGTGCTTTGTAAGATATTCCGGGTAGAGCTTTTGTCATCATGTCAGCCAACTGTGTTGATGTGGGGGTGTACACAACATCAACGAGTCCTTCTTGAATTTTATCACGGACGAAATGACAATCAATTTCTATATGCTTGGTTCGCTCATGAAAGACTGGGTTACGAGCTATGTAAATGGCAGACTGGTTGTCACACTTGACAGGTATGGGATGTACATTGGAAACATCAAATTCATGTAGTAGTCTGCTTAGCCATGTGAGCTCTGCTGTCACACGTCGCAAAGAACGATACTCAGCCTCTGCACTAGAAAGAGAGACTGTTCCTTGCTTTTAGTCTTCCAAGAGATTGGACTGGTACCAAGGAAGATATAATAGCCAGAGACAGACTTTCGAGTGTTTGGACATGCTGCCCAGTCTGAATCACAGTAGGCTACAAGATCCAATTGAGGTGCCGTAGATTTATTGAGAACAATACCGTATGTCATTGTTCCCTTAACATAGCACAAGGCATGGATGGCGGCGTCCATGTGCACATCACAAGGGTTCTGCATAAACTGGCTTAAAGTTTGGACAGTGTAACTAAGATCTGGTCGTGTGTTGGAGAGATAGTTTAATTTTCCCACTAATCTCCTATAAGGAGTGGGATCATCTAGCGGTGTGCCTTCTGAGCGTAGGAGTTGTGAGCCCACCGCCATAGGCCCAACTGTTGCCCTTTTATTATCACACCCGTATTCCTTGACCAGATCCATGCAGAACTTTCGTTGAGACAGGACTACGCCTCGGGGCGTGGGAATAAATTCTATCCCAAGGAAATAGTGCAAGGTCCCCAAGTCCTTGATTTTGAAATTGTCATCAAGAGCTTGTTTGATGTTGTCAAGATCCTCTTGATGATTTCCAATTAATAACATGTCATCAACATAGACTGCCACATATACACGACGGATGCCGTTCTTCCTAAGAAACAAAGAATAATCGTTCTTGGATTGTTGAAATCCAAGGGTTTTGAGGAAGTAGGCTAATTTGGAGAACCATTGCCTGGAAGCTTGCTTCAATCCGTATAGAGATTTCTTTAGAAGACAAGCTTTGTTACGTCCTGTGACATCTAGCCCGTGTGGGATTTTCATGTAAACTTCCTCGTCAAGATCCCCGTGCAAGAAGGCATTATTAACGTCTAGTTGATTGATGATCCACCCCTTGTGGAGAGCGACCGTGATAAGGGCACGTATGGTTGTCATTTTTACAACCGGAGAAAAAGTTTCATGATAATCAAAGCCATGTCGCTGGGTGAACCCTTTTGCAACTAAACGTGCCTTGTATCGTTCCAACGTGCCATCGGACTTCAGTTTTACTTTGTACACCCATTTACAACTAACCATTTTCTTACCCTTGGGTAAGTCAACGATTGTCCAAGTGTGGTTTTCCTCTAAAGCTCGTAGCTCACTTTGCATGGCTTGCTGCCAGTGCACGTGCTTGACGGCCTCATGATAAGATTGGGGTTCTTCCAATTGTTCAATATTGGTGGACACAGCAAGAGCAAGGGATGAACTAGGTCGTGTGTCCGTGAGGCTCTCACATTGTATTAAAGAATTCATCCCTTTATTCTGCCTATAAACTCGTTCGTCGAGCACATCTTGAAAGGCTGTGTTACATATATAGTCGTTAAGATAATCAGGCCTACGAGTCTCTCTTTGTGATCGACGAAGCCCGTCATCATTGGTTTGATCATGTTCTGGAATATAGGTGTGTTCCAGGACTGTTTCGTGTGCAAGAGGGGGAGAAGAGGGGGTATTGTCATTTGTCACGGAGTGGACCACACCATGGGGTTCATCGACATTCGTTGTAAAGTGAACCACTCCACGAGGGTCATCGTCAGAGACCCAAGATGGTGGTATGCTAGGTTGTTCCCCTGAACAAGTTACATATTCTCCCACTCCATTAGCAAAAGGAAAAACATCTATATGGAATTTAACATCTCGACACACGTCAATTTTCTTTGTTACCAAACTCAAGACTTTGTGCCCTTTCTTGCGGGGTTCCTCTCCCAGATATACACAAGCTTCGGCCCGGGGATTGAATTTGCCTCCTTTTTCTCCAACTATGGTCTTGTAACACAGACATCCAAAAGGTTTAATGTCATCATATGTCGGTTGTGTTTCATAAAACCGCTCATATGGTGTTTTTCCCAACAGGGCCTTAGTAGGTAATCTGTTAATTAGATAAACCGCATGAAGAATACATTCACCCCAATATTCTGTGGGAACCTGAGACTGAAAAAATACCGCTCTAGCCGTTTCAAGTAGGTACTTGTGCTTACGTTCTACAACGGCGTTTTGTTGCGGTGTATGTGCGCAAGTGGTTTGGTGGAGTATTCCATTTTGTGCGAGAAACCTTTTGCCTGAATTAGAGCTTCCTAATTCTTTGGCATTATCACTCCTGAAAATTTTGATTTTCGCATCAAATTGTCTCTCCACCATTCGAACAAAATCCACTATTGCATCCCAAGCATCCCCTTTATGTTTTAGCAATTGGACCCATGTAATCCTTGTATAGTCATCAACTAGACAAAGGAAGTACCTATATCCATTGTATGTGGTTACGTTAAATGGCCCCCATACATCTAAGTGTACCATGTCGAAAGCCTTATTAGTTTTAATCTCGGATTTTCCAAAGGGTAAACGTTGACCTCGTGATTTATAACATATATCGCATGCAATTTTTGGAGAAAAATCAACTTGTTTTATCAACTTCATCTGAACGAGTTTAGGATAAGGCACATGTCCCAACCTTACATGTAAATCTTTCGCATTTCTAGTAACAGAATTAGCAAATCCTAAAGTACTACTCATGTCTAGACTTCCTTGACGTCTTTGCTGATGGGAAAACCACTGGTTGATCCGTCCTTGATCCAGAATATAGAGACCATTCTTTTCGAGCCCAACTACTTCACTCTCCCTTGTAGTAGGGTCCTGGATCAGACAAGTTTCCATGCCAAAAGTTAGAAGTTGTTGTTCCTGTTCAACCATTTTCTTCACAGAGATCAAATTGAACATAAAATCTGGAATAAACAATACTTCTTTCAGCCAGAAATGTTTTCCCAATCTTACGTCTCCCACCATAGAGACTTGTTGAGGCCTTCCATCCGGCAGAATTACAGATCTTTTATAAGCCAAATTTTTCCAGTTTTCAAATAACTCCCGGGCACCAGACATATGGTCCGTAGCACCGGTATCGAGTATCCAACTTCCAGTTAAACCTCCAGCATCATACAGAGTTTTACTCATCAGACACAATTTGCTTGCTGTAAATAAAACGGTTACCTGAAAAATGACAGTAGCCAGAATCTCCTCCTTTTGACTCTTGATCGCTGGCACGGATGATGCTAGCAATCTGTTGTATTTCTTCACGAGTGAATCCCTTCACCGATTTACTACCCTCACTTGGACCTTCTCCACAAGCTAAAGTCGCCACACCCTTTTTCCTGCGTGCCAGCACTTTCTCCCTTCCATGGAGATGAAAGCAGTCATCCGCAATGTGCCCGGTCTTTTGGCAGTAGGTACACTTCTGTCTGGCATAGCATTCCTCAAAAACATGCCCGTTCTTTTTGCAAAAAGTGCAGTTCTTTTTCTTCCTTTCTCCAGTATTTCTTTCGGGTCCCCCTTTTCTGGTTGAATTCGGGCCACCAGTAGCAGTGAAGAAGGAGGCGTCGGACTCCGATTTCTTTTGGGCCTCTGCAAGGAACGACATGGAACTACCTTTCTCCTCTTCCGTGTTCGCGCCTTGCTGTTGTTCTTCATGAATTACCAGAGCAAAGGCACGCTCAAGTGAAGGCGTTTCTTTCATCGCCAGTATTTGACCACGCACATGAACATATCTTCTGTCGAGACCCATTAGGAAATGAATTAGGCGGTCTTCTGCAATCTGTTTGCACAGGAGGTCTCTTGCTTCTCCGGAACAGGTAGGAAAGGGACGGGCCAAGTCCAATTGTGCCCAGATGCTCTTCAATTTTCCGAAATATACCGTCACCGTATCATTGCCCTGCTTCAGTTCTCCTAGGGTTTGCTTGAGGTTGTGAATCGTGGCAAGGTTTGTCTGGTCGTATCTTTGGCAGAGGCAATCCCAAATTTCCTTGGGTTCTTCTGTGAACATGACGGTTTGGGCTATATTTGGTTCCAGGGCTGTAGTAATCCAGGAACGAACAAGAGAACTCGCACGAGTCCAGGCCGCTTCTCGAAGGGGATCTCCAGTGCCTGGGCGTTTAACCGAGCCATCGATGAAGCCTTGTTTGTTTTTAGCCTTCAAGGCTGTGACCATCGACCATCTCCAGGTTGTGAATCCCGTCCCGTCAAATTTTGGGGCAAGTTGCGCGCCGGGTTGCTCGGAGACATGGACGTATAGCGGGTCACCGGCATCGATGGTTTGCCGGCGCAGTGACCTTCTCTCCCTCTTTTTCAATTGGTATTTCGTTCTCCATCGTTGATTAAATGAAAACCTGCTCTGATGCCATATTGGAATGTAAACGTAATCGAAAGAGAAGAAGAAGAAAGATTAGAGCGCAAGGCAGAGAAGGGAGGAAAGGGATGATTTTATTTCATTGTGTTCTAAGCTTTCTTTCTTTTACAGAGGAGATGAGATGTTTAGAAGAGGAGATGTGTGTATTGAAGCCTAACCCACGTAGTGTATATATACAAGTAAACTACCAAAATTGTGTTAATCTAATTCAAACTAATTCAAACTAATTCAAACCAATTCAAACTTCCTATTTCAGAATTGGCAATACAAATCGTTTCATTAACTAATGGACTAATGGTTATTTCCATATGGGTGACTTATTACTCCAACATATCACGATTGCTATATATGTGGAATATATTTAGGATTTACTATGGATCACCACCTGTTTGTTAAGTTGCACGTATGAAATAAATAGATATCTTGATGCTTATCCCTTTTTGGTTGAGCAAATATAAATGAATTAGTTACATAATTCAAAAGTGTTTTATTTATTGCATATGTAGTGAAAAACCATGAGACTTCTTTTAATTATCTGCAGTTATAATGTACTATACAATAGAGATGAAATAGACGAGCTCTGTCTTGTACCTTTCTTCATGGGTGCATACTCTGTTTTGTTTGACTACAAAACGTAGAGAAGGAAAAAGAACCGGGCTGGAAGGAAAAGGGGGTTGCGAAGAGTGACATGGAAGAGATCTTACCGATACTCATTGTTGCTTAGCTACTATACTCTTCTTTCTATATTTCACTAGGAGATTTCATTATCTGATTCTAGTGTATGATGGAAGGAAACTAGTGCGGTTTGCTGCTTCTCGCCAAAGTCTATTTTGATTTAAAACCGAGATGCAGAACATAACTTTTGTTCTGCAGGATTTCAGTATGGTATGAAGAACAGAAAGGAAGTGTGGTGCTGACAGTTAAACTAAGCTGGTTGTATGCACACAGGTAAATTTTCTACATATAGTGTGTGGGTAATGATCTTTTATTTATTCATGGTGTTTTAATGCTTGTTCAGGTGTGTGTGATTTTATGGAAATACTGGTTAAATGAACATAATATTCTGTAATTTTGACTCCACCGTAAGGTAGGTTGGTGTTACACTCTTTACCTTGGTCATTAATTATTTATTGTTTTCTTGTCTATTTTGATTTAAAACCGAGACATAGAACATAACTTTTGTTTTGCAGATTTCAGTATGGTATGAAGAACAGGAAAGGAAGTGTGGTGTTGACTGTTAAACTAAGCTGGTTTGTATGCACACAGGTAAATTTTCTACATATAGTGGTGTGGGTAATGATCTTTTATTTATTTGGTGCTATAAATGCTTGTTCAGGTGTGTGTGATTTTATGGAAATGCTGGTTAAATGAACATAATATTTTGTACTTTTGACTTCACCGTAAGGTAGGTTGGTGTTCACTCTTTATCTTGGTTTTTAATTATTTATTGTTTTCTTCTCCTTCCAATCGTATCTCGATTCTACTTTGTTTCTTCAGAAGAAATGAATATCTCCCACTAAATATTTAAGATTGGGTTTTTATAGTTTAATCGCTTGTTCAGATTCCACCTAGGAATCTTGCTCCTTCCTTTGGTCTGTTGCTTGCGGACCCATTTGGAATGGATATAAGTTCCAATTTCAAAGCTATTATACCAGGTCGGCCTTTTGCTTGTAGTACATAACGTTTGTTTTTGCAGGATTTCTAAATGGTATGAAGAACATGAAAAGGAGCTAGGTAGGTAAAGAAGGATAACATATCAGATTTATAGTTTTGATGTTTAAAGGACTGTCATAATCTGGTAATGAAAGTAGTTCATTGTTATCCTCATCACCATCGTTAGAGAAAATGTGAAGATTAGTTATTTATTTTGCTAGCTGATTTAAGCAGTAGAAATGGTGAGAGTTAATGTTTCGGGAATTAGATTTGATGCTGAATGGTCCAGCCAAATCGATTATGTTATAGCTCTCTGAATATGCATATTTATTAATGTGTACAGAAACTAAAGAACTTGTGGATAATCACTCAAAGGTGGCACGACCAAAGCCTCATAGGTGAGGGGTAACCCATCTTGGGAAGCCATTGAAAATGTATCCTTTCATTCACTAGTCATAGTTTAAACAGCTGAATCTGTAATTTTTTTCATATTGTCATGTTAATGAATCAACCTGAGTATTTTTCTCTTTCAATTTGAACTGATGTTTCTTATTTGGTTAAGTATTTGCATGGACACATACTAGCTAGTTCCTATATTTATATGCTTTGTATACAAGTGTATGCATACCCTCTTTTATGTTTTAATCTTCTTCTTGAACTCAATGCTATATTTATGTTGTCTCTGCAGTTTGCACGTTGGTGGTCATGGTAGATGGATACAGGTAGTCCTCATAATTAAGATTGTTCTTTAATGTCACCTGCTCACATAATATAGACAATGGAAAACAAATAGAACTGCAACATTTAGTCTGGTTAAACCTCTGGATTCTCTGTGTGTGTGTGAAGATTTAGCTGATTGCATAGAGGTGCCTTTGTCATTGTTACATCCATTAATTGTTGCCAATGTCATCGTGTTTGCATTATATATGCTAGTTGTTCACAATCCAAATGACACTAGTAGAAAAAAGGCCTATTTCGGCGGTTCCAATGGGCCTATTTCGGCGGTTGTGAACCGCCGAAATGAGCACCGCCGAAATAGGTGTGAGCACCTATTTCGGCGGTTGTAAACCGCCGAAATAGGTGTACCTATCTCGGCGGTTCTTAGAGAACAACCGCCGAGATAGGCCCCTGGGATTGACCGTGTGTGAGATTGACCATGAGTCTATCTCGGCGGTTCTTAGAGAACAACCGCCGAGATAGACCCATGGTCAATCTCACACACGGTCAATCCCAGGGGCCTATCTCGGCGGTTGTTCTCTAAGAACCGCCGAGATAGGTATATTTTTTTTCCATCCCAGCTTATATATATATATATATTCACCACATTTGATTCAATCAGACTTGTAATAATGCTTCATCCATACAGGGAGCTCCAGCACACATTTAAAAAGTTATAAAAGCTCTCAATTAATACCAACGACGCACCACAATTTGAGAGTTAACAAAACCAATGCAATTACACTTACTTTCACACTTTCAATACAATAAAAAACACCATTACAATTCAAATCTACCATTACACCATCCTTAAGTGTACAGAGTTATATTACATACTCGAAAAAGTTAGCAAAACATCTTCATGATCATCAATTCATTAAACTTGTGCAGACGAACTCCGACCATTCCTCAAGCATCTCGACAATTTGAGCATCATCATACTGACCATCTTTGAACATTTGTTCGTAAGCCTTGAAAAAAAATGAACATTAATATAAAACGTACAAGTCTAACAACATGTAAAGAGCATAACTGAAACTTTCAAAGAATGTTACCATGTCTAACGAGTGCTCTGGTAAAAGGTTCGCCACTCCTACTATGTCACTCATGAATCTCATGACATAGTATCCACATTCTGACCCCCCAGGCTGCACCGGACACTATACAAACACACATATTGACAGTTATAAACAAGTTTAAACATTATCACACAAATTTATCAATTAATAGAGTACCTTGACAGTGTTCCAAGGGATGTTATTCTTCATTGTTATACCCTGGAGTCTTAATGCAGCTTTCATGGAACTATATATATCAGCAATATATATAGTTTTAAGCATCAGTAGCAAATTATGAAACAGTTAATGTTATGTAAAATAATTGTTGTTTACGATAACAAAATAATTACCCCAGTATTGCGGTGGTGATCTTCGGTCTCTTGGCACCCGCACCAAGTGAGTCAAATTGCAAGATTCGTGGGTGCTTCCCTATCACCAGCACAAACAATGACCAATGTCGACTGTCCACAAATTACACAATGTGTTGAAATCATTAAGCAACTAACACAAACTATATGTTTTAGATAATACTAATAGAAATAGTCAAATATCATACCCTGAATGATATGGCAGCATAATAAATGACTTTTTCGAACATTCATAGAGGGCATTCGTCATATATTGCATAAGGCCTTGCGGATCACTTGTCATCTGGACTTCATTGCACATAGCAGGACACAGGAATCCAAATCTTTGATCTTGATAGACATTGATCGCCTTATCATGCACCCACCTATGAGGCAATATCATTAGTCATTAACTTTATATTCAAACATCTAATTCATCACCAATTAATGAATTCAAAATATAAAAGGTAGAAGTTACTCACATGGCGGCCGACTTGATAATCGACACATTCAACCAATCCCTCCTGAAGCACTCCTCGAAGTCGGACATATACATCCCAAATCGATGTATATCTTCTCCTTGAACTATATAGTGAAATATCCGCTCGGGATCTTCCACAATGAGGGAATCACTATCCGGTGGTAGCACCAACAACGAGGAATGCAGAATCTGCATATTGGTCGACAAGCCGGCCAATATTCTCTTCTCCACCAAAGCAGGTCTAAGCACAAAATTTGTGGATGCCTTTGATTGCACAGGTGTGGCAATTCTTTTTCCTTTGCCCTTATCAGTCTTCGGTGGGGTCATATCCTATGATATTAGTCTAATTAAGTATATGGATGCAAGGTGGAACACCAATAGTTTTATAGCAACGGTTAAGAGTAATACCTGCCCAGGGAGTCTGACCAATCGTGCAGGCCACTGCACTGTCGCAGTCTGTGCAGAACGCACGGTAGGTCTTTGTGGGACCGGCACCGGTAAACCGACGTCAGCATGCTCTGCAACAAATTCGTCTACAAGCACTCGTGCATGGTAATGTCGGAGTGGTTCACCGTGCACAATATCACTTGGACGAGAGGGGAAAAGTTTTCCCCATGCAACCATGACCTCTTCTACTCCAATTTGTAAAAACAGATGGCACTCAGTGGGTGCCTGAGTGTTATGTGGAACTTGTTTAGATAAAAATTGAGAATTCTTCTATGATGATATTAGTGATCAAGTTAAAAATCATAATCGTCATGTACTCAATTGAAATGTAAGTCTAACCTGTAGAGATGCATAGGGAAACGGCTCAGCCGAGTGGACACTACTTCTCAATACCGGTGGTCGAGAAACCTCTTGGCTTTCATGCTGCTGTGGCTGAATCCTTGATATAGCCTGAGCGATCCTCTCGTCGACGTTCTGAGTAATCCTCTGCTCCATCTCAGCCATCGCTCTCAGGTGCTCCTCGTAGCTAATCGACTGTCCCCGGCTGATTCTGGACCCGGGTGCGCCAAATGCCTGGCGGATACCAACGTGCCCACCAAACCCAATGGCACGACCTGGATGATCCTTCTTACCAAGAGCGCGTGTAAGAGGATCATCATTCCTCTGTGAGGTCCAGGTGCCCTGGGTGAGCTGAGAGCTTAATTCACCCTATAACACATAAATACAGTTATTAGTTTAACATAAGTTCATATACAAAGGAAATGAACAGTTTGACTGAAAATGAAATGATATCACTTACCATTTGAGCAATAACTGCTCTCGTGGCTTCATCATATTGAGGATTTTCGGGAGTAGAGTTCTTCGGAATGTGGCTTAACTCCCACACTTTCATTCTTCTGCCACTGGCATCCAATGAGCCATCCGTGGGCAGATATCCCTTTTGCTCCCATTCTGGTACCCTTTGAGCAATACTTTTCCACCTAAGTGGTGAGGGTACAGATTTTTTTAGCATTTGCTTGTTGTTTCGCACGGAGAGCCTGCATAAATTAATGGGATCATGTAAGTGAAATTGAACACAAAAAAACATAAGAAATTAAGATTAATTTATGTATGTATGACAATAAAGTGCACCTGGAACTCCGGTGTGTGACGCCTCTCAACAAATTGTACCCATTGCTCTTCTGTTATGCCTTCGTAAACCTCCCATGGTGGTCTCTCACCGTCTCCACCATGATCTGGATCATCTGGATCTTCTGGAGTAGGCATCTTGTAGATGTACTTGTCAGCCAACTTATTCTTGTGGTCCCGGAACTGTTTCGACATCGCTGATAGCACATCCTTTTTAAGTGCGGGATCCACGGAGAAACGAGACTACGTACATGATCATTCAGTTAGTAAAGTAAACATAAATGTTCTATTATTTCACAAAAGATCATAGTAATAATGTAGAGATTTACCTGAAGACGCTGAAACATAGTATCCTTCAATGATTGAGGCACTTGCTTCCAGGTGTGGTTTATGTCGCAATATGACTTCACCAAATGGCTACCGTAAGCGGTGAAGTCATTCTTCCAATTTCCATGGGCTGGTTGAATTGATTGAAGTCGACCGGTTTTGTAGGAGGGCCCTTGTTAGCCTTCAGCCCACGTGTTGCACCTCTCTTCTTCTGTCTTCGCCTCTGGTGGCACAACCGGCTCCTCTTCGGTCTGCTGTGAAGGGCCAGCCTCAGTCCGTGTACTGCTAACTGGTCCTTCTTCTTCTTTCCTCCTCTCGTGACCCGCTTACTTGGTCTATTCGGCTGTGGCTCAGGTTCTCCAGTCGAGATAAGCCGTCCAATGGGGTCATCCATAGGGTGATCATCCACTGCAAAAAAAAATCATAAAGCATTTTCATCAGTTAAACTCATAACATAAATACTATGATGCATAACAATAATAGTTAAGATGATATTACAGTCTACATTCTACTAACAACATTACCTGACACGTACAAAAACATAAATCATTTCATATTTTCTACCCAAACACCCTCATCATGGTCTGATCGTGCGTAGAGCAAATCGTTTCGGTCATCAATCGAATCCGGTAATCCAGTAGGAGTGACAAGGATGTTTCCCCTACAGTCCCATGTTTCATTGTTATCCTCATTTTCATTTTCCATTCACAACGGCCTTCTCGGCAATTGTCCAGATTGTGTCGTATTCACCCCGTACAACACACAGTTGTTTGGACACGCGTGAATTTTTTTGTACTCTACTCCCATTGGACACACCCATTTCTTTGCCTCATACGTGGTCGTAGGGAGACCGTTCTCATCCGGTAGCATATCATGAATCAGCTCGAGGAATGCCGTGAAACCTTTCACTCAATCCATATCTTCCCTTCAGGTTGAACAAATTCAATATAGCTGTCAATTGCGTGTACTTAGTGCAAGTAGGATACAACGCCGTTTTGGATGCGTCCAACAACCTTTGATACTCATCCGGCCGGTCGACAAAGTTATCCTCAACGTTACCAAGCATCTCGTCAATTTGTTCATCATGATAAGTCGACTCACTGTCAACATTGACTCCGGAAGCGCTTGGGAGTTCTGACTCGTTAGTAGTATTGAATGTCTGCTCGGTTCTTGAGTTACACCGATCGTGACTGTAGGAAGATGAAGCATTATCTTCAACACGTTCTCCATGAAAAATCCATTTTGTATAATGTGGCATGAAACCACGGGTCTTCACATGGAGTTGTACGACGTTGATGCTTGAATAATGTCTAACCACACCACAATCAACACAAGGACATGGAATTTTCTCCGCCTTTGTCCTGTCCTTGTGTTGCACTGCAGCTTTGCAAAACTCTTTCAGCATTTTGTCAAAATGTTCGCCTCTATCACCATACATCCAGTCACGCTCCATACTACATGTGCAACAGTTCACAGGTGTGAGTTAGATCCTTTGTAGAATATGACCTATATTAAGTTGCACATGTTTATTTCCTAATGGAGCATGACTGGGATGATTGACAATTAGTCTAGCCTAACTCTAAGGTTGCAAACACAAAATAAACTACCATTTTAAATTTAAGAAATTGTTGCACTTCTAAACAGAAACCGGTGTTTAAAACAATATTACGAATACTTTTTCTACAAAAAATTTGGCATGACCTTTGCATAATTGTACACATCCCGTGCTTATTATTCAGCACTCACCAAAGTCATCACAACCACAAACATTCCAACAATGGCAGCAACCAACAATTAAAATAAATCAATTCTTTACTAGCTAACTGAAAACCAATTGCAAATTCAGATCATCAAATCAACGCTTTCAATTCTCCACTGTATAAGTTCAAACCGGTTTACAGACTAACAAAGAATCGAGAGTTAGAATACGTACTTGTTTTTTAAGGATTTATGGACAGGGGAGACTGGTGCCTGAGAGGTAGGCTTCTGTTCGAGAGATGCAGCAATACCACTTCTGATATGTCTCTGCAAGGGAGCAACAAAAAATAAATTAAAAAAGAAATGCATCAACAAATAGGGAATGAAGCTAAATTATGTACTAGCACTTATATTTAAATACATAATTGCATTTATTAAACAAAAAAGGTTTAGTTACTTACTTGTGCACAGAGGAGGAAAAAGGAAAAGTAATGGAAGAAGGCGGGAAACAAGAGAGGTGAATAACGGACCTGATAAAAAAAATTAGATATTGTTAGACATATACACATACATCAAACAATTAATTACGAAGAGATTTTTTTAAAAAACGGCATGACTTTTGCATAATTTACCTATCCCATGCTTATTATTAAGCATTCACCAACCATTCATCAACACAAATTTCCATCACAAATCAAACTAATACCAACTTTATCCATCAAACAAAATTTTAATAATTTGTGGAAATAAAATACAAAGTAAAATAAAGACACAACTATGCCTATTATTAAGCATTCACCAATTATTCAACCACACAAATTTCAATCATAAACCAAACTAATATATACCAAATTCATTCATCAAACGAAATTCCAATAATTTTTGGAAATCAAATACAAAGTACAAAAGAGAAAAATGATATGTTAGATTATATTACCGGTTCGAAAATGAATTGCTCTCCGCTCCGCTTTCAATCTACCATCAAATGGTAAAGAAGCTCCTTAAGTATTTATCTGTAGAGACACAAAAGAGAAAAATGATAAGTTAGATTATATTACAGTGAATGAAGAGAATGAAGAGTTAAATTAAAAAAAATACCGGTTCATAAATGAATTGTTTTCAGCCCCTCTTCTCAATCGGGCGTGCGAGACGCGTGTAGCAACACCAATCTCTACAGAGGCAACGCATAAAGATTGAACAACATTCAGATCAATTATAATAATTTTATATTAAACTTAACGAATATACAATACTCATATATATATACATTCTCACACCTCTACTTCAAACCGCTACTAAAACGGCTAATACCTCACCTACTACAATATTTTTCTACTATGACTGCTTGTTCACGCTCTTATTCAATTATACACTACGAAAGGTTCTACTCTTTTTCTACTTATCATTTCTACACTTTTTTACTACTTCTATCTACTATAATCATCATTCTGCTCACTCATTACTTTATACACTCTTTCTTCTTTACTATTTCTTTCTTCTAAACTCACTAGAAAATTTGATTATTTATACTTTGCGTTTACAACTTTCATATTCACTTGCTCACACAAGCACTGTACATATACATTTCATAACACTTTCTCTAATATTTACAACAAATTAATTTATTTACGTACATTTTGATACTAATTTATAAAATACGAATTAAATTAACTAAGTGAGTTTAAACTCCCATTGTTGGTAGTGAATTTAAAATAAGTTTAACTCACAGTAATTGAATTAACTAAGCCCGAAAAACTAACTAAATTCCTTAACAATATTTTTTTGACAACATATAAATAATATTTACAACAAATTAATTTATTTACGTACATTTTGCTACTAATTTATAAAATACGAATTAAATTAACTAAGTGAGTTTAACTAACTAAATTCACTAACTACAATGGGAGTTTAAACTTATTTAACGTATATTTATTCTAAATATATGATGAAGATATATGAAATTGATAATAAACAACTTATTAATTATGTCATGGTTTATTATAGTTATTACAATTTATATTAAAAATTAGATAAACAAATTTCCTTACAACTCGTACTAAATAATTGATTATACATATTGATAGCCTTTTTATAATATAAATTTGTATTTATATTATACTATTTTTATATTAAGTAATATATACGTTTCAATTTTATAATTTTACAATTTAACGCACTATTTTATGCATTACCTCTTTATCATATACATTACCTCTTAATTTACATTAAGTGTTTCTCTCATGGACGCCTAATATAACTCTAAACAATGGGAGTTTCTCCCATAAACTTCTATTGTACAAAGTGGAAATGTTGAGACAAAGACTCCATACAGAGAATAGACAGATCGATTCACAATAGTCCGGGAATTTAAACAATCTAACTATACTTAAAGAAGGGCAAAAAACAGCACAAAAATTCACTCGGACATTTCATCGAACACCTTGTGTGCATACATAAATTTAATAGTTTAACAACCAAATCTAGCAAAGATTTCACACACACAATAAAGCTAATCATCCACAATCACAATTTAACAACAATTTAACAATATTTACAACAAATTAACAATTAATAAAACAAAATAAAAAAAACGTGAGTGTTTCACTCACCTCTGTTCGCCTCTGTTGAGTGGCGGATTGAGGCCGGCGACGCCACACGAAGACCACCACCGACGGCGCGACACCGGCGACGGCGAGAGGGGAGGAGGGCGGCCGGAATACGGCTGTGGTGGCGGTGGTGGCTTCGGAATCGCCGCGGAACAGAGAGCGAGAAGAGGGGTTAGGTTAATTAGCTGTAATCGTAATTGTTTCGAATCGGGCTGGGGGGGTTAATTAAAAGGACCTATTTCGGCGGTTGCTAGATATGAACCGCCGAAATAGGCCCTTTTTAATAATAAAAAAAATTAAAGAGACCTATTTCGGCGGTTCCTAACAAAGAACCGCCGAAATAGATGATTAAATTTAAAAAAAAAAAAAAATAGAAACACCTATTCGGCGGTTTCGTGTAAGGAACCGCCGAAATAGGTCTATTTAATTTTTTTTTATTAAAAAGGGCCTATTTCGCGGGTGTTCATATCTAGGAACCGCCGAAATAGACCCCTTCTTTACATACTGTTAACATCTCGGGCCTCTATTTCGGCGGTTTTATCTACAACCGCCGAAATAGGGGCGCCGAAATAGACGTTTTTTGTACTAGTGTGAAGTGTCACTTGGTTTCCATGTGTTTGCAAGTTTTATGGGTGATTATAATATGAAACCATTGTTAATACAATTGATTATACCAGGTGTCGACTGATGCTTGTGGCACTCGCAAGGACCATCCTCTAGCAATCTAGACAACATTGATGGGAAGAATCAACTGGCATGGAAGATGTGTACTAGGGATTTGATTTATTGGCAGAATGAATAAAGTACTTTTTGGATGTTTTGCATTGTTAGGAAGGGCTAAACTTTTGGCCAACATTTAGCCTATGTACGATTGTAACTGATTGTAATATTGTATGATAACGACTTACTTTTGGAATAGATATATGTTAATGTGATCCATTGAGGTTTAAGATGCAAATCTTTTATCTGTCACAATTGTGATATATATTACTATACAAATTCAAATGACTGGAATCCAGGGGCATATAATTTGAAATAGTTTATACTTATGGAATCTATACCAACAGATAAATCTGTCGGTATAGATTCGATTAACCATGACCTCTTCCAATGGAAATAACCGTGGCTATAAGTACAACTTAAGGTGTAACATATACCTATCCCAACGGAAATATCCATTGTTATAGCTAGATTGAATTTAGTCAATGGAACACCATTACTGAACGGAAAAATCTGTTGGTATAGACATTTCAAGCTGCTCCAACGGACAAAAAAACTGTGAGTATAGAGTTATCCCCACGGTACTAATGCCAACGGAAAAGATTCCGTTGGAGTAGGTAATTAGTACTATACCAACGGATTTTGGGCTTTTATTTACGGAAATTGTCCGTTGGTAAATGTCAATTTTTTTTAGTGCGAGAGCCATATAACCAGAGTTTTGAAGAGGCACTTAGTTCAATATATGAGATACTTAGTACTGTGACCCAACTCTTCACAAAGAAACTTAGTTCAATATATAGATATTGTTTTCTTTTGTACTAAAACAAACTTTTTTTAAAAAACTATCAAGTTAATTTTATCAGACTCGTTAATCATTACATCACTTTGTTACATTTTTTATAACATACTTGATCTTTATCTCTGTTTAATTTTAGCTTTATGTTAGTGACCATTAATTAGCAGTAACACAAGATAGATTGAGAAGAAAAAAAAAACACTAATGACCGGTTGGAAAAAACTTACTGTAATTTATGGCTGGTTTAACCTTCTAGTAAGTATCTATGGAAAAGTAACCTCGTATTGACATCCAGTCAGATAAACTAGATAACACGGCCGGGCAGGTTGACTAGATTTGCAACAGAAGTCCTCCAGAACATGAAGAATATTCTTACCAACCAATGGAAGGTTCTTACTATTTTTCAATTAAAAAAAAACGTTCTTACTAAAAATGAAAAACAAGTGCGACAGCCACACAGGTTTCTAGATATACGCATTATTAATTGCTGTTTGCAAGTTTGTTGTCCGCCTGCCGCTTTACCAAACTATTCAGTGTAGGCCTGCAATGCATGCACATGTGTGGATGTAGTAGTAAAACTCGTCAATTCGCTCGTCAACGGTCTGTTTGACTTGTTACGTAGTGGGCTTATATTTCAAACTTGTACTCCCACCGTCCGAGTAGGGAGACTAATTTTGTTCCAAATTAATGTCTTTGTTTATATAAATTTCAGTAATACTCTTAAAATTTGTGTAGAAATTTGGCAACACGTATAATTTACAGCTTTTTCATTCAGTGTTCTCCCCTCACAATTGCAAAGGGTAACTGACAATGAATATTTTATAACTTATTTTGTCAATCTAAGATACCTCTTTATTGATATTACGAACAAGAAGAAGGAGCTAATAGCTCTGGAGAATTTCACAGAGAGCCGAGAGAGAAGGATAGCAGAGAGAATGAGAGTGTGTAGACAGAACCCTAACACACGATATTAGAGAAAGGGGGAGATGGGGAAATTACATAGATAGCCCTAAGTACACACTAGAATAGCAAAAAGATACAATGCAGTAAAATGCAGTGTAATAATAATACGTAACAGGCATATAGGCATATACTAACATATACCTTATTCTAACACCCCCCCCCCCCCTCAAAGAGTACACTTCTGTAACAGTAGAGTGCTCTTTGCTCTTCAGAAAGGACAGCTCCTTGAGTATGGACATATTAGCCACGTCTCTGCTGCTGTTGTAGTCCCAAAAGGTGAAGGACTTTTGATAGCTCTTCCCTGCAAGCGGTTAGTCATAACATCTGCTAACTGTTGTGCACTTGGCACATAATGTACCTGTATCTGACCCTCCTGCAGCTTTTCACGAACAAAATGGCAATCCAATTCTATATGTTTTGTTCGTTCGTGTGAAACAGGGTTTTTAGCTGTGTGAATTGCTGCTAGATTATCACATTTTAAGGGAAGTCGTGTAATGTCTTGGATTCCTATTTCATTAATCAGTCTACTTACCCAACTCAATTCACTAGTTACCTGGCGCATGGCCCTATATTCAGCCTCAGCAGAGGACAAAGAAACTGAAACTTGTTTCTTTGACTTCCAGCTAAGGGGAGAACCTCCTAAGAGGATGTAAAAACCTGAGATAGACTTCCTTGTGATTGGGCAAGATGCCCAATCTGAGTCACAGTAAGCTACCAGGTTGTAGTCAGGTTGGGTATTGAAGAATAAATCGTAATTGGCAGTGCCCTTAATGTAAGACAGAGTGTGAAGGGCTGCTTTGAGGTGTTCTGTGGTAGGTTCTTGCAGAAACTGACTTAGATATTGAACAGAGAAAGCAATGTCTGGTCTTGTATTCACAAGAAATTCAGTTTGCCCACTAGGCATCTGTACTCAGTGGGATTCTCAAGCTTGAACCAGAATTCTTATAAAGTTTTAGGTTCAATTGAAGTGGGGAAGGTGAAGCCCGGCAATTTTCCATCTTAAAATCTTTAAGGATTTGGTTGACATATTTTTGCTGGGACATTATCATGCCACTGTTGGTTTCTAGGAACTCCATTCCAAGGAAAAATCTTAATCTTCCCAAATCCTTTATCTTGAATTCTTTGTTGAGCTGGGCTTTAATGGTTTTGACTTCTTTCATGTCATTTCCAACTACTAGCATGTCATCCACATAAACACCCAAGAATATGAAAGTGTTATTTTTCTTTCTGATAAACAAGGAGTAGTCATTTTGAGACTGTTTAAAACCAAGCTTCAGAAGAAATTTTGTTAACTTTTCATACCACTGTCTTGAGGCTTGTTTAAGCCCATAAAGTGATTTATGTAGTTTGCAAACCTTGTTTTCTCCATGGACTTTGAGTCCCTTAGGGATGTTCATGTAGACCTCCTCATGGAGATCACCATGGAGAAAAGCGTTGTTCACATCAAGTTGATCAAGAATCCATCCCTTTTCATAGCAACTATGATAAGGGCTCGGACAGTGGTAAGTTTGACAACCGGGGAAAAAGTTTCATCGTAGTCCAGCCCATATTTCTGAGTGAACCCCCTCACTACAAGTCTAGCCTTAAATCTTTCTAGAGTTCCATTAGCTTTGAGTTTTGTTTTATACACCCACTTACAACTGATGGGTCGTTTTCCTTTTGGTAGGTCAACAACAGACCATGTGTTATTTGTTTTCAGGGCTTGGAACTCCTCTGTCATAGCCTTGACCCATCTGGGGTCTTTGCTGGCTATCTCGTAGTTTGGTGGTTCAGTTAGGTCTTTGAGTTGCTGAAGGTAGTTAGTAGTCCCACTAAGAAGAACAGATGACAGGATAACCTTGTTGGGTGTATAGTCTGTGAGGCTGTTAACATGGTTTGTGTCATTTCTGTGTAAGATTTTGTGATCAAGCCTGTGACTGAGAATATTGGTAAAAGGGTCTTTTCATCATTTGTACTTACAGAACAGATGAAATCATCATATTTGGAGGGGAATTTATGAACTCTGGTGGATCTTCTAAGGTCTGAGACCTCATTCATCTCACCTTGAGGTTCATATTGGTTGGAAGAATCTTCATCTCCTTGCATCTGAGATTCTGCTGGAGTAGAAGTTCTTGTGTTTGTAGAAGAAGTAGGAGAGGGATTTTCTGATTCTGTGGTGGTGGTAGTTTCTGTTTGTAAAGGTGTAGAAGAGGATGTTTCTGCTTGGTTATCATGGTCAAAGTAGTGGTATGCATAGGTTGGAAAGATATCAGGTTGTGGCTGTTTTTCTGTTAATGTGGATTTCCATTCATGATTCTTTAGAGGAAAAATGTGTTCAAAAAACTTCACATCCCTAGATATCTTTACTTGACCTGATTCTAGGTTAAGGACCTTATAGCCTTTGCTGTTTTTGCAGTTTCCTAAGTATACAGAGGCTGAGGTTCTTGGATCAAGTTTGTTTCTGTTGGGTTCTATGTTTGTGACATAGCATAAGCTGCCAAAGCTCCTTATCTCCTTATAGTTGGGTTTGTCTCCATAAAGTTTCTCATAAGGGGTAAGGTTGGCTATGGGCTTAGAGGGTATTCTATTTATTATATAGGCAGCATGTTCTACACAGTGACCCCAAAATCTATCCTCTAAACCAGCTTGAAACAAACAAGATCTAGCTATGTCCATTATGTGCCCCTGTTTCCTCTCAACCACCCCATTTTGTTGTGGGGTGTGAGGGCATGAAGTTTGGTGAATTATACCTTTTTCTTTAAAGAATTCTATGCCCTCCTGAGATTTCCCCAATTCCTTGGCATTGTCACTCCTTATAATCTTTATTAACTTGTTCATTTGTCTTTCTATAAGGGTGACAAATTCTTGATCTGTTGCATTGCTTCAGATTTTGTTTAATTAAGGTAACCCATGTAGCTCTAGTGTAGTCATCCACAAGAGTCACAAAGTATTTATATCCTTCTTGTGTGGCGACTCTCATGGGGCCACACACGTCTATGTGGATTAATTCAAAAGCATGCTTAGTTTTGATATCAGAATGAGGAAACTTCAGTCTTTTAGACTTGGACTTAAAACAAACAGGACAAGGAACATCATCATGGCCAATATACCTTTTTATTTCAGCTATTTCACAAAGTTTAGCATAAGATGTGTGACCTAATCTGTTATGCCATAGGAGAGAATCCTTTGAATTTCCTTCATTTAAGGGCTCTCTACATGCACTAGAAAGAACAATAGGAAAAGACTTCCTACGAATCATGTAATCACACAGAGCTGCAACATTGAGGAAGTAAAGACCAGAAAACTTTTCACCAATTCTTAAAGAGATATTCCTATCAGAATCCTGCAAAACACAGAAATCAGGTTGAAACATAATTTGAACATTCAATTGTTCTGTCAGTTTTCCTACTGAAACAAGATTGAACATGAAAGACGATATATATAGAACTCTTTCGAGACAATTTGTGCCATTGTATGTCAGATTCCCTAGAGTATTGGAAGTTTTTCTATTGCCGTCAGGAAGAGTGATCTCTCTGTTTAAGTTAGTCTTTTCATGATTATTCAAAAAAGATCATTTACACAAACATGTTCTGTCGCACCAGAATCAAGCAACCATGAATTTTTAAGCCTTTCAGCCATTAAATCACTGCAGCCACTTAAACAATAAAGGGAATTAACGAGGGAGGTTTGGTTACCTGAGAAATCACCAAAGTTTCCTTGCCTTTCGTTCTTACCACCATTGTCTTCTGGTAGGTAGCTAACAAGTTGATTAGTTGGTCTGAGCTGAAACCGGAAACGGGAGACCTGACTATCGTCTTGGCCGCTGATCTGATCCTTTACTTCTTCTTCGACAGCAGTAGCGACCCTTGTCTGTTGTCTTCCTTCATCGGTTGGGAACCCAACGAGCCACCAACACTCGGACCTTGAGTGACCAAGCTTCGAGCAATTTGTACACTTCAGCTGGGTTTTCTTGTTGTTAGCAACTTTGTTACCAGTCTTGGTTGTCTGGGTTTGTAACTGGTTGTTTGTTGGGTTTGGGTGAAGTTAGGTTTCGTAACTTTGAAGCTTAGGGCAACAGATCGTTCAGGGTCCTCTCTTGATTCGGGTGCTCTCTGTTGCTCTTCCTCATGAACAACCAGTGAGAAAGCATCCTCTAGGTTTGGCGTGTCCTTCATCGCCAGAATTTGTCCGCGTATGTGGACGAAATTCTTATTCAGACCCATCAAGAAGTGAATCAGTTCTTCTTGGTTTCTCTGTTTCTTTTGAGTCTGGGTCGATTTACAGTTCGCACAGCAGCGCACTCTTCCAATGGACAAACGAGGTCCATTTCCGCCCAAATCTCTCTTACCTTCATGAAATACTCTGTCACATCTTCATCTCCTTGTTTTAATGACGCGATCTTGTTCTTCACAGCTTGAATCGTCGCAAGATTCTTTTCTCGAACCGACGGCACAGCCACTTCCAAATTTCTTTGGGATCGTCGGTATACATTATACTTCTGGCGATATTTGGCCCCAAGGATGAAGTAATCCAAGAAACAACGAGCGACCTGGCGCGTTCCCAAGAAGCTGCTCGAATGGGGTCTCCTCCGTCTGGTTTCTTTACTGTGCCGTCGATAAACCCGAGCTTATTTCGCTCGCAAAGCCGTCTTCACCGTCCATTTCCAGCCATGAAACCCTTGCCCGTTGAATTTGGGGGCGAGTGCGTGACCGGGTTGTTCAGAGTTGTGGACGTAAATGGGATCGTTTGGATCGATTGTGGAGCTTGAGCCAGAAACGGAATCGTTCGTCATTTTGGAGTCCTTCTTCCCAGATTGATCTTCGACGGACATTATTTGCGGTGTTGTGGAAACCCGCTCTGATACCATGTTAATCTAAGATACCTCTTTATTGATATTACGAACAAGAAGAAGGAGCTAATAGCTCTGAGAATTTCCCAGAGAGAGCACGAGAGAGAAAGGGATAGCAGAGAGAATGGAGTGTGTAGACAGAACCCTAACACACGATATTAGAGAAAGGGGGAGATGAGGAAATTACATAGATAGCCCTAAGTACACACTAGAATAGCAAAAAGATACAATGCAGTAAAATGCAGTGTAATAATAATACGTAAGGCATATAGGCATATACTAACATATACCTTATTCTAACATATTTCCACCCGCTGGGACAAAAGGAATATAAAATAAATATCAGTTTATTTGATTATTTTAATTTTTAGAGAGATCGTAAAATATTAAACAAATTCGTTAGTTAATCTTTTTGTAAATTTAATATTATTAATTAATTATATAACAGTTGATGAAGATAAAAAAAGGTAAATGGTCCAGCTATCTATATATATAATCTGCAATGAGAACGAAACGATAATACATTAACAATTGCGATAAGAGTAAAAATCTCGTCATCCATATCGATCCTTTCACAATATTTCTTAATTTGAGGTAAACTGTCTTTAACATTATTCTCCTAGTTGTAAAACCCAAAACGTCGTGCACACGCAACCCATAATTTTGGGAGTAATTACACCCATTAATCATATTTTGGACCAAGCCTTTCGCCCTGATTATAGTTGATATGTGCCTATTCTTATCTGTTTTTACAGGAAATATATTCTCCCTCAAAACTAATAGATAAATATTAACTAACAATTTATTTATCATGTAAATAAAAATATTGAAAACTCAATTTTCATTTTAATTGAGCAAGGTGTGTCGCTGAGAGTTAAATAAATATTTTGAAGCAGTCCACGAGGGTGGTTTGATTCCGCTCAATAGAACAGGGTCCCTAATTTAGGAATTCAAATATTTTTCAGTAGTTAAGACAATAATTAAATAAATATATTAAAATGATGATCATTGTCACAACTATTACAGTAATTTTTATTTTTATCCTTAAACAAATATAGTAGTAGAGTAGTGCATAATTTAATTTAGTAATTTTTCTATATTTCATAATTTAATACTATAAGGATCTTATTTTAAATTTTAACTGTGTAAAGAAGTATAACATTTCATATATCATCTCCTATTCAAATTATGAATTATTTTAGATTTTTTTTTCATTTTTAAGAAAAATGATTATTTATCTTTATTTTTGCGTGGAAGAATAAAAAAAAAGTGAGAATATTTTATGGGCAAGAAAAAAACAATAGATTACAATGACAATAATAATTAAAAAAAACATAAAGGACAAAAGAGCTAGAGAAATAAAATAAATAGGATGGGTATAAATATTATTGATACAAAATGCCGCATACATTCTTACGATCATGAAGATCCACATCTGAAATCTAATACTTGTAAATTGCCTGATGCAAATATGCACGAAAGCAGGGGCGGACCTAGGTTGGATGACATGGGGTCACGTGACCCAATGACTTTGAAAAAAAAAAATTATTATAGTAAGTTTTAATGTATTTTTTTAAAAATAGTAGATATTTTATGTCTTAGTGACCCCACAAATGTCATAAAAATTGTAAAAAAAAATTAATTATAGTAAGTTTTAATGTAGTTTTTATAAAATAATAGATTTTATGTCTGTTAGTGATCCCACAAATATCATAAAAATTTAACTATAGAAATTTTTATTTGTCAGTGACCCCATAATTTTCAATCTCTGGGTCCGCCACTGCACGAAAGTCTAACCCTTTAACTAACAAAGATTCTCGACGAAGAAGATTGTATTGTAATTAGATTTTACAGAATTTAAATTCTAGATTTTCTACGCTCTTTTAAAATCGGGATGTCTTGGCTACAACTCAATGTAGTCAAAGATGGCTACGTCCGAGCTTTTTTTTTTTTTTTTTTAAGTGTTGCGGGTTGCTTACGTTTTGTTTTCTTTTAAGATTTTTATTTTTCTTTTTATCACAAACCTTTAAATTGTTGTAATTTTAATGTATAAGTCCAAAATGAAAAAAATTATATAATTATTTATCTAAATTCAAGTTCTTCAAATAGACCAGTCATGGATATATTTTGACAACTTTAAAAAAATTATTTTTACATGTATGAAGCACAGAACGTAAAAAGAAAACTTGTACAGATGGTCATACAAACCTGTACAAATGTTCACTAAAACATGCACATCCTCATGTAAAAACATGTACATTAAAAACATATAGATAGTCATATAAACATATACGAATCATTAAATATGTACATTTTTAGATTAAAACCTGTACATATAAGGAAGAACACTTGTACAGACAGTCATACAAACATGTACATATGGTCATACAAACATGTACAGATGTTCATTAAGAACATGTACATATAAGGAAGAACACTTGTACAGACAGTCATACAAACATGTACATATGGCCATACAAACATGTACAGATGTTCATTAAAGAACATGTACATCTCACATTTGAACATGTACATCGTCACATTAAAACATATACATTCTAACGTTAAAATATGTACATACATCCTCGCATTAAAATCATGGTATACACGTAAAAATAATTTTTTTAAAAGTTGTCAAAACCTATCCATGACTGGTCCTTATTTTGAAGAACTCGAATTAGATGAACAATGATATAATTTTTTTTTCTTTTGAACTTATATATTAAAAGTTACAACAATTTAAAAAATGTTGTGATAAAGAAAAAAAAATGTACCGCAGCGGCGCCACACCACTTTTTTTTGTTTCTATATTTCAATTTTGTCCCATTAAATTTTTATTAATTACAAAACTACCCTACTATAAAGATATTTTTTAATTTGACTAAAATCTCCTTGGATGTAGCCAAAATGACTATTTACATGTACCTAAGAACTTGGGCTTTAAAATATCGGCACCCATTGATCATTAAAAAAACCTGCTGCAGTTATTCATTAATGGGCTTTGGCTTATCTTTGCAATCTTCTTTCAGTACATCGATCCTTCATTAATTAGTAGCCATGATCATCAAGTATTTCAATATTGGGAAAGAAATTTTTCATTACTTGTGTGAGACGGCGTGGGGCTGTTCTGCTCATTGCCGACTATTAGAGCTGATCATAATGTATTCGGCCTGGCAGCCGGTCCGACCCGGCCCGTAAAAAAGTCTGACAGACCTGAGTCCGATTGGGCTTCCGAACGGGTCTGGACAAAATCAGGCCCGAAATAACAAACCGGACCAGGCCGACGAACACATTTTTTGAGCCCATGAACAAGCCCGACCCGGCTGATTTACATTATTTTATTATCATTTTTTTAAAAATGTAATATATACATATTTAATTTTTATATAATTATACAAAAATTATATATCATATATAAATTTAAATTTTTTTATTAATTTATATATAAAAATTAAAAAAAAACCGGGCCGGGCGCCTAGCCCGGCTCGGCCCGCGCATATAAAAAAAACGGGCTTGGTTTTTTAAAATAGGCCCGACAGACCTAAATTTACTTTGGTCCGGCCCAGACCGGCGGCCCGCCCGCCCCCC
Organism: Limonium bicolor; assembly: GCA_023374045.1. Lineage (NCBI taxonomy): Eukaryota > Viridiplantae > Streptophyta > Magnoliopsida > Caryophyllales > Plumbaginaceae > Limonium > Limonium bicolor. The sequence goes on along the minus strand of CM041777.1, from coordinate 108,904,180 downwards.
CAAATGATCACCTCTACCGACTACATATCTCTTCAGGTGTCTTCAATTTCCTGTGATTGAGTCATCGCTAGTTCTTCTCATCAACCGAACCGTTTACTGCATTCAACCCCAAATTTGTCGCAATGACACGGCAAGGCAATTAGATGCTCAAGTAGAGTCATTGTTGAATGTTGGTTATATTTTATTTAAGTAATAAATAACTATAATATTATTTGTTAAATATTAGGTACAACCAACGTCAAATAATATTGATAAGAATATTTGTTATTCTTATCTCTTTGTTATTATATATATATATATATAGACTATGGAATTAGTTTCCAGATAGAGATAATACACAGAAACCCTAGTTCCCACAGAATACACAGAGAGAGCCGTGTTAGGGTTCTTAGGTCGTGGATAGCGTGAGAAGTGCTGCTGTGGTCTCCTCCACCTGGTAGACACGAAGGATTCAACAATTACTGTCAAAGGAAGACGATCGGTTGACAACGAACAAAGAGAACGATCCATATTTATTCCGCTGCGCTCAAGAGGTAGGTACCCTAATCTATATATTTCTAACAGTGGTATCGGAGCCAGATTATTCTCTTTGATTCGTTTGTTGCCGAATAATAAGAAATTGTTGAAAGCCGATTTAGCGTTCGTGTGCTCTTCATAAGTGAATTGGTTTGGTTATGTACGTATGAATTCTATTTAGTTAATCGATTACATTAGTTGATTCGAAGTCAAATCTTAATTTTTGATGGATGTTTCATTCATTATCACCGATATATATATATATATACCGAGGAAAGCCGCCGTCAATTCAAATTCATCGTCAATTTGAAGAGCCGTCATCAATTTGTTTTATAAAATTAAAAGAGTCAACTTTAAATACAATCGATTAGTTTGATTGTGTTGATGTGCGTTCGATCATTTTTTTCAACTGATGTTGTCGTCTTTGTATTGTGCTTGGGCGTCAAGGGATTCAAAAAAAAAAAATCAATTCACTATAATCATTCGTTGAGTCGGCTATGTGAGTATATAATAAGGAAAATTTTAACTCACCGGCTTGCCGGTATGTGCTGTTGAGTATATTTTTTCCTTTTATGGCACTGATAAAGCAAGATTGTTTAAACATATGTGATTGATGATTATAATGCTCTCGGAGAATATATTGATTTATCTTTGCCGATTATCACCCGTAGTAATATAGAAAGAAGATCATTTGTTGTTGGATTTTTATCCACTGTGATTATTACTTTTGATTGTTGTTTACGCTAATTTTGATTGCACGAAATCAATACACCGCTCAAGAGATAAGGTTTGTTCGTCAGGCGAATGAGATTGTTAAGGGTAAGTCCCATATTTCTTAGGTGAAATTGAAGTTTTTTTTTTATGATGGATTTGTTCCCAATCCTATGATGAAGATAATATTAGAGTGGTTTTGATTCCATTATCATAGGAAGAATTTAATTGATTGTGAGATATTTATCTTTAACATTCCTTTTATTTTGGGTAAATTTGTTTTACATAAAAGAATTGGAATAAAACTAGGAATTTGTTTCCTTGTTTCTCAGAGATGGATTTGTTCCTATATTATGAGAATTATTATCTATTAAATTATAGATCAGTATTATGGTTTTAATTACGAGACATAGTTATTCTCTTTGTGAGTATTTGAGTTATATATACGGTTAAATTCTAACGCATAATTATATCGAATCTAATGAGGATATGTATAAGTTACATAATAATATTTATAAAATACCATAAATATATGTTTTCGTAACATGTAAAGGTTGTTAAAAATGTTTTGTAACATTAAATTCTTACAATTATAAGATTAATATTATTGTTCGTTTTGTGATGAATATTATTGTTCCATGTTTTTAGTAATTGTTATTTTATTATGATACGAATAATAATTTTATTAATTAGAATTGAACATAAGTTGTTCAAAATAATTTAAATTAATCTAGTTTGTCTAGATTATCTTTAGTAGACATCAAATAAGTTTGTCTAGATTGTCTTTAGTAGACACTAATTTATTAAATAATTCTTTTCGTAGGAATTTATTAATGGAACAATAATACTGGAAATTTGTTTTTCATTGATAATGGGAACCGATATAATTTCATTCTGAAATTATAATTGCATTTGTTGCGTACGTGTTTATGGTGTGTTAATTTGTAAGTCTAAGTACTGAAATTGATTGTATGCGCGAAGCATTTTTTGTTTCTTATACTTTGATAAATATTTTAACAATACTATAAACAATTAGTGTTATGTGCACGTGTAAGACACAACAACTAATGACATCATTTTTATGTAAGATGGATGTTGTATCGAAGAGTATTGTAGCAGATCTTAACAAGGGTGAAAAACTAACTGAACGAAATTATGACAAGGGAGTCGTAAAGTTCAGTATGTCTGGAAGACCAAGACTTTGGATGCAACTACAAGTCATGGAGGCTCCGTCTGCTGAGGGACACTCCGCCCAGGCACGTAGGGAGCTAGAAACTATAATGCCTGGAAGAAGAAAGTCACACTGCCCGGATCATACTTTTAAGTAGTATGCGAAGTGACTTGATGCTGCGCTTCGAAACCCATCAAACTGCTAATGGGGTATGGGAAGCAGTCAAGCGGAACTTTAGAGGAAGCACTGTTACTCGTAGAAGACAATTGCAAATGTGTCTTGATAGCTACAAAAAGAGGTTGATAAGACTATGGCTGAACATATTACTGCCATGTCTAATATGGTTATGAGCTTAAGGCTGCAGGACATGAGTTGTCTGATGAGCAGCAAGTTCAAGCTCTGATCAGATCTCTCCCTCGGAGTGTTGAGTGGGATTCTCTGAAGCAGACTTTAACCCATGATGATAACATCCGCACCTTTGATGATGTTGCCCGTCATCTTGAGTTGGAAGAGGATAGGTAACTCTGTGAAAAACCACGCTAATGAGGTGTATGCTATTGATTCTGCAACAGAGGTCATAAGAATCATAGGCATAAAAGAGGGAATAATGGTAACAGTGACTTTAAGAAAGGGCAGTGGAAGAAAAGGAAGGGAGGTAAGGCCAATGGTGATAAAGATCCAAAGAACCAGCCAAAAGCTGGTGGTGCTAGAGACAAGTCTAAAGGTGTTTGCTACAATTGTAGAAAATCAGGGCACTTTATTAAAGATTGCCAGAGCTTGAGGTATTTACTTGGTGTTCATACCTTTCCTCTTGTTTGGTTGCTTCATGTTATGTGTTAACTAATACATGTTCTATGGGACTGTAGACAGCAACAACAGAGCACATGACTTGGGATCGAACATCTTTTGTAGAGTTTCGCAGGATTCCTAGAAGAGGAAGCCAAAATATTTACATGGGGAAGGATACCAGCATTGATGTGCACAAGATTGGAACCTGCAGATTAGTTTTGCATAGTGGTCAATCTTTGTATTTACATAATGACTTGTATGCCCCTGAAATAAGGCCAAATTTAGTCTCTTTTCCATCTCTTCTTAGGTTAGGTTTCAAATTTGTTTTGAAGGATCGACTTTAGTTGCTTAATATTGGTACATTTTCAGTAATAACTCTTTATTAAATGGTTTCATAGTATTTAATGCCAAATTTGGATAAAGTAATCATATTCATTCAATTTATGTTATTAATTTGATGATTCAGAACTTTGGCATGCTATACTTGGTCATATTGCTATGATCGGTTGAATAGACTAGCAAGAGAAGAGATCCTTGGTCGAACTCAAGAAGCTATAACTCGCTTAGTTGAGCCCTGTTTAGCTGAAAGACCTACTAGGAAACCATTTTCTATAGAGGAAAGGACTACTCAACCATTGCAGTAATTCATTCAAAATTTGTGGCCTAATGAGTATGATTGTCAAGCTTGGTGCTTGATATTTTCATGTCATTGGTAACTTCACACGAATTTGTTACGTGAATGAAGTAGAGAATAAATTAACTCTCAAGTTAATTGGGAGAAGAACTGAGACTGATTCTCGTGATGCCATATTCTTGGTAAATAATATTCATCCATTTATGGAGCAACTAGGGATCAAGAGTTCTATGAATAGATGATCCTAATCAACACCAGATTTAAGTAATCAGAATGATATGGTTGTTGAAGATGTTCTTTTGAACCTCAAGTTCAGGAGGAGGAACACAATTGACATGAGCCTATGACTTTTAGAGACGCTGTCTCAAGTTTTATGGATCTGAATGGATAAAAGCAATGGAAGAAGAGCTAGTGTCCAAGAACAATAACCAAGTTTGGGACTTGGGTGATCTTCTATTTGGTAAGAGGCTATCCTCGAAAAGAGTGAGTCGATAATGATGGGACATGCTCACTTGCAGTGAGATTTGGGTCCATCCGACTATTTTTGGCTATTGTTGCCCGTCTGGACTTAGAATTACATCAAATGGATGTAATGACTGCTTTCCTCAATGGAAATCTTGAGGAGGAGATATATATATGGACCAGCCTCATGGGTTTGAGGTTAAGGGTCAAGAGAAGAAGGTATGTCATCTTCATAGAGCCATCTATGGTCTTAAGCAAGCATCCAGACAATGGAATATTAGATTCCATGAGGCAATGGCGAGGACAAGTTTTCCATTAAATTAAGACCATTATATGTATATAAGTTATACATACAAAGGATTTGTCATTCTAACTTTGTATGTAGATGACATCCTGATAGCCAGCGATAACTTGGATCTAGTTTCTACTATGAAAGCTAGTTTGACATCCAAGTTTGACATGAAGGATAAGGGTGAAGGCAGTTATGTACTGGAAGTCAAAATATTAAGAAATAGGAAGATAAAGATCTTGGGTTTGTCTCAAGAAAATACCTTACTTAATAATATTTTGAAAATTATACCATCTTAGTGAGTGTATACCCAATGACTCTCATAACCAAAAGATCTATGCTTAGTGCAGGTATGGACCTAACTTAAAAGAAGTAGCCTATGTGAATAATGTACCATATTTCAGTGATGTTGGTAGCTTAATGTTTGCTATGTTGTACACCAGGCTGGATATCTGTTATGTAGTTGGAATTGTTAGTCGTTTCCATACAAATCCAGACCCTGAACACTGGAAGTTGTCAAATTTTTTTTACTTTTAGAGCACAACAAACTATGTGTTATGCTATGACCACGGTAATTTTTTCCTTGTTGGATATAAAAAATGCTTATTCTCTTCAATATTTTGTTTGTCAAAATATCATGTTGTGTATTGATGTCAATGAACTATAAGACATACTTTCTCACACAAGTAGCCAGCTTCATTGGATATATGTTATCATGAAGTAATGCTAACTTTGTCTTGGTGACTCAAAGTTAGTGGGAGACTTATGTAGTCTATATTAAAAGTGTTATTGGTTAATCCACATGGGATATTTAATAAAGGTTCATGTACCATGTATGTTCATTTTAGCGGGTGGGAGGTGTATATGTGAACCTTTTAGACTCGTGTGGGTAGGAGTTGACATCCTCTATGTAAGAGAACTCCCCACAACGTACTTTCATACGGTACGTGCTAGCGACCTCATTGAAGCGTATGGATTGATCCTTGTCCTCGCTGTGTGAGTCAATGTTTGTTATTTGCACCTTTTGACCTTTTGACTTGGGTATAATAGTGGTAATGATGTTGCTACTTTGGAAGGATTACCAAGATTCCATGATTTTACGGTTTTAGTGTAACCTTCTGGGAAAGCGGTTATTGTCATTAAGATACAATGCCAAGTAAAAGGAAAAGTTTACAAGAGTAGTTCAGACTGAAGTGACAATTGCTGGCGCCAGTAACTTTAGTAGTTATAGTGATTGATCACAGTATCCTGCTCATCCATATGTTGAGGATCTGGGTTGAGTTTGGATTAGTCGAACAGAAATTGGACTTGAGGTGCTGGCAACTTTTTTTTGTTCAATCTGGCCTGAGAGGTTTGGTTTGGAGTTATCCACATTGCAGGTGTGTTGCCAGGTCGCACGGCCTATTTGCCTGTATGAAACACGAAAGCTCTCGAGTATTTGACCTTTGGTTGAGTGGGAGATGTTGGTTATATTTATTAAGTAAAATAAAATATAATATTTATTTGTTAAATATTAGGTACAACCAACGTCAAATAATATTGATAAGAATATTTGTTATCTTATCTCTTTCTTATTATATATATATATATATAGACTATGGAATTAGTTTCCAGATAGAGATAATACACAGAAACCCTAGTTCCCACAGAATACACAGAGAGAGCCGTGTTAGGGTTCTTAGGTCGTGGATAGCGTGGGGAGTGCTGCTGTGGTCTCCTCCACTGGTAGACACGAAGGATTCAACAATTACTGTCAAAGGAAGACGATCCGGTTGACAACGAACAAAGAGAACGATCCATATTTAGATGCTCAAGTAGAGTCATTGTTTAACATAGAAAAACAACCTTCCTCTGATTGTGATACCACGTACTAGTCCCGGATTCCACTCAATCTGATTTTGACAAGCAAAAATTGTCCAAAAATACAAGAACTTTAAATTCTACAATATATACCTAAAGTTAAAGTGTTGAACGTCAAATCAAACAAGAAAGTTAGGCCCCATCCTTTTATGAAGGTGAAGGTATATCCATCAAATAGATGTTGGGATGTTTTGTATGGAGGTATTATCAACACAAATGAATTAGAAAATTAAATTAGTGATCCTACTTTATAAGCGGAGAGAGTTAATTAAGTTTGAATTTTTTGAATAATGAGGTTCAAATGATCACAAGTGAAAATTACAGCTTCATAGAATGTGTTTGATTAGAGAGCCTAATGGTATTTGGGCTTTATGCAAAAGACAATGGTTGCGATACTGTTTCTTCACAAATAGCTGGTTGCAAAAACTGTGCAACATTGTTGAACAACTTATGGTCGGGTTACGTTGTAGTAAATAGTGCCCATTGATCAAAAGTAACGTGCGGAAAAAGTATCGTCATCCAGTCATATTTATCCACACACATGTTGTAATATGTTATATTGCTTTATCTTTTAGTTAGTGTTGAGCTGGTACAGCTGGCATAACTTCTATAAATAAGTGTCACAATTTTTCGTTTCTAGTTAGTCAGAGAGAGGAACCGCATTATTGCTCCTCTTCTACACTTGTCTTCCGGCACTCAACTCTCGATTTCTATTCTCAATCATAATGAAGTAGTCATTCTTCTTCATCCTCTCCTCCTATTGTCATGCTGTTTTCTACATGGTATGAGAGTAAAACGCTTTGATTTTGGCTTGAATTTATCCTCCATAGCAGTTCGATAGAGTTTTCATCGGTTGAGCAACGGCGGGACAATCAATTACACTAGAGAACATTCTCCAGATGCTCACAGCTAGCTCAGGCTTGAGATCGCAAGAAAACACCGATCCTCTATTCATTCACCCTAGCGATTATCCTAGGATGGTTGTAGTAGGGAAATCCAGTAGTAAGAATTTTCATACTAGGAAGAAGACGGATTTTAGTCTTTAAAAGCTAAAAGCAAGCTAGGCATAGTAGAGAACTGTAAAAAGCTAGATTGGGACCGTACTGATCTAGCACGTTGGGAAAGGCGTGATTCCATAGTCCAGTCCTAGATCTGATGCTCTTGATGAGTCGATAGCACAAGTGGCATGGTGGCCGGATCTGCGAAAGGCCTTTGGGATGAACTGGTGGAATGATTCGAAACAACTAATGAATCACAGTTTTTTCACATAAGAAGAGATATCTCACATCTCAAGTAGAACGAAGACCGCTTATTATACAAAATTGAAAATTATGTGGGATGAGCAAACTCTGATGTTTGATTTGCCTGAGTGCAGGCGAGAGTGTGAAAATATGAATAATTCTATCAGACACAAAAGCTGGTGGAGTTAGTTATGGGACTGGATGATCCTATAGCCATATCAGAGGCAATATTCAGATAATGACTAAACTCCCTACCATCGAGCAGGCTTATTCTATTCCAATTCAAGAGGAAAAACAGAGGGAAGTGACTTCTCAATCATCAGGAAACAAAGAAAAACTTCAATTTTTTGGTAAATTTTGTTAAACCTTCTATGGATATGAGATGACAGAATGATGTAGAGAGAAAGGAAAGAAGATTGTTCTCTGTGAACATTGTGGAAAGAAGGGACACACTATGGATACTTGTTATCAAAGTGGGGATTCCCTAAAGGTTACAAGTTTGGAAAGAATAAGAAAAGCTTCGTAAATGCCTGTTTGGATGATAAAAGTGTTACATCAGATCTGGAGAATTCTGATCAGCAATCTCCAGTTCATGGTTTTATTGTTGAGCAAGTAACTTAGCTTGCAAATTACTTTGGCCAAAGTAAGCAAAAGGCGGCTATGTGTAGCTTTGCAGGTATTTTTAATCACTCTTAGCATCATTATGCCCGAATCTGCTAATACTTTGATTAGTAAGAAGAATCATTGGATTCTTGACTCTGGAGCAATAGATCATATCTTTTGTGATCAATCCTTCTATAATAACTTGAGCACACTGAGAAGGAGTAGGATGATCAAAATGCTAGATGGCCAGTTCAAGGAAGTTAAAGTTTGGGGAAGTGTTCCTTTGAAAAAAAAGTTGTCTGGTGGATAAAGTTCTTCTAGTTCCTGGTTTTACTTCAATCTACTATCTTTAAGTAGAATAGCAGAGCATCTATGTGGCTTAATAAGTTTCAGTGAGAAAATTGTTACTTTCAGGACCTTTCCCGGAATGAAATTAAAGTCATTGGGAGATTGCAAGAAGGATTGTATATCCTTGATGAAGATGCTATCTGTACTGCTATGAAGAGGATTCTTTCAAGCAAAAACACCGATGAAGAGGTTATTACGGATACTCCTACAGTTGTAATATTTCTTCAGCTAATCTTACTTTTCTAGAAAAATGGCATAATTGTTTAGGCCATATGCCTATTCAAAAGATGAAACAGTTAGGCTGTTTGCTAAAGAAAAGTTAGCTGATGATTTTGTCTGTGACGCTTGTAATAGAGCTAAAGCTCACAGACTACCTTTTCCATCCAGTACAATAAAAACCTCTCGTGTGTTTTTGAAATGATCCATGTGGACACATGGGGTTCTTTTTAAGAGCTTACTATGATGGCTATAGATTCTTTATCACTATTGTTGATGACTTTAGCAGAGGTGTATCGGTGAAACTACTAAAATAGAAAAGTGATGTTTTTTCTATTATAAAGCCGTTTGTTTCTTAGGTTGAAAAACAGTTTGATGTGTCTGTTAAGAAAGTGCGTTTTGATAATGCATTTGAGTTAGCATTGAGTAATGAAGGGAAATCATTTTACCTTGAGAAAGGAATTGTTCATCAGACAACTTGTACACATACACCACATCAGAATGGCACTATGGAAAGAAAACACAATTTATCCTTGAGATTGCGTATGCCCTTATCTTCAAAAGTAGTGTCCCTTTATGCTACTAGGGTGACAGTGTTTCACATGATGTGTACTTGATTAATCGAATGCCTTCTCGTGCTATTCAGATGATAAGTCCTTTTGAACTATTATATGGCAATAAACCAGATTAGTTGTCCCTTAAGCCTTTTGGGTGTTTGTGCTATGCCACTTTTATTGGCAAGATTTCTCACAAATTTACACCTAAAATCTGATGCTTGCATATATCTGGGCAATGTGTCATATCAAAAGGGATACAAGGTTCTTAGGCTGGATACTAAGAAGGTGCTCATTTCCAGTCATGTTTTTTCTATCCAAACATTCTTCCTTACTAACAGCTCCCTCACCATCTTTTGCTTGACCTACATCCTCTTATCTATCCTACTACAAATTCTGCCCAAACACCTCCCCCCCCTTACCTTTTCTCTGATGAGGATGATTACATTCAGGTCGATGAGAGACCAGGTGTTCCTACTGTCATTGAGACTTCTGCCTCTCTTACAACCACTGACTCTTCTTCTTCATCTCCTCCATAAAATCCCTTGTCTCCACAAAATCCATTGCCTCCACACACTCACTTGCATGTTTCTTCTCCACATCTCATGCCTATAGATCACATTGACCCAGCTCCACGAAGATCCTCCAGAACCAGGTGTTTACCCACTCATTTACATGACTTCTACCTCAATACCGTAGTTCCTTCTTCTTCTCTTACCACCTTAACTGATATCATACCCTCAGATGTCTGTCAGTTCACCAAAACCTCCTTCCTTCTGAACCACAGTAATATAAAGCAGCCATACATCATCCTTGTTGGTTCGATACTATGTAGAAAGAAATAACTACCCTTGAGACAAACATCACCTAGGATCTTGTTCCTCTTCATGTACATAAAAGCCTATAGGTGGCGAATGGGTGTTTAAAATTAACTCCATGCTGATGAGAGTATTGATAGGTACAAGGCACGCCTGGTGCTCAAGGCTTATCAAATAGAATAGAGGGTTTGATTATCAGGAAACTTTTTCTCCTGCGGTAAAGATGACCACTGTTTGAGCTTTCTCATTGTTGCTATCAAGAGGGGGTGGTCTGTTACTCAATTTGATATCAACAATGCCTTCCTACATGGCTCCTTAGACGAGGAAATTTACATGAGACCTCTTAAAGGATATATACAGAAAGGTGATGATAGAGTTTACATATTACACAAAAGTCTTTAAGGTCTGAAACAAGCAAGTCGATAGTGGTACTCTAAGCTTTCTGAATTTCTTCTATTTCTATGCTACAAACAATCTCTACAAGATTATTCTCTATTTGTGAAGGAGAAACATGGCTCTTCTACATACGTGGTTGTGTATGTAGACGCCATACTTGTTACAGGGAATAATATTCAAGAGATAGAAGATGTGACACAAAAGCTAAACACAAAATTTAAAATCAAAGATCTCGGTCAAATCAGTTACTTTCTTGGGATGGAATTTCTCAGAGTTGAGGAAGGAGTGATAGTGACTCAATGTAGGTTTATGAATGAAACTTTAAGAGAGTTTTCCATGATGATTGTAAAGAGGTAGTGGCACCCTTGGAGAGCAACTTGAAATTGACACCTGATCAAGGAAAACCTCTACAAGATCCAACTGTTTATCGACAGATAGTTGGCAAATTAAACTATATGACACACACACTTGCCCTAATCTGAACTTTGTTGTTCAGCTTCTGAGTCAGTTTATGACGAATCCCACTGATGAACATTTGAAAGCTTCTCATCATACTCTAAAGTGTGTAAAAGGTACACTGAGTTTTGGTATTCTGTTAAACAACTCTAAGCTGCAGGATTGGATTGGTTATTCATATGCGGACTGGGCATCATGTCCTCTAACAAGGCGTTCTTTTTTTTATCAAGGGGCTATATGAGTAGTTGTGTAACCATTACATGGTTTTATCAACTAAGGTTTTCACCCCGCCAGAGCTTTTAACAAGAGTAAATTAACTTAAAATAACATTTGGACGCACTAGCGATTCACCTAATTCTAGAAAACAGGCAGCTCTACCGTCTTGAGAAAAACCAACGCGATTCAATTTCTTCTTCTATCTCTTAAGTAATATGTAGATCATTGGAGTCCCAGACCGACTATCCATACCGTTTTCTGCTTGAGTGGTATTTAGCACCTCCTTTAACTTCTTCGTCCGAGTCTTGCTATTTGGTGTCTTAGATGTTGTATATATCTACCCTGTGTTTTCCTCTTAGGAGTTGGTTTATTACAACCCTTTAACAAGGCGTTCTGTAAGTGGTTTTATATCACATTTGGAGGGTCTCCTTTGTCGTGGAAATCCAAGAACAGTAGACCGTTAGTTTATCTTCTATTGAGGCTGAGTACAGGTCTCTAAGGAGATTAACTACTGAATTGGCTTGGTGATGTGGAACCAATTCTAGTTCATTGTGACAATAAAGCAGCGGTTCACATTGCTAAGAATCATGTCTTTCATGAGAGGACTAAGCATGTGGAGTTGGACTGTCATTATGCTCAAGAGAAACTCAAGCCAGGGCTAATTGCAATTCGTGATATTTCTTCTAAGAAACAACTTGCATATCCTTTGACAAAAATTCTACCTGGGCACAAATATCAGTCTTAATATTCTGATTACAGTTTTATGGACACTCAAGATTACAAGGCAATCTAATAGTTCATTGTCTTCATCACCTATTAGACTGAGAGGGGGTGTTGTAATTCTGTTATATTGATTTGTTTTTACTTAGTGATGACTTGAGACAGTTGGCATAGTTTCTATAAATAAGTGTCATGATTTTCTGTTTCTAGTTAGTGAGAGAGGAACCACATTACTGCTCCTCTGATACACTTCTTTGTCTTCCTGCACTCTGCTCTCAATCAATAATGAACGTAGCCATTGTTTTTCATCATCTCCTATTGTCTAGCTGTTTTTCTACAACACACATATGAATACATGAATGTAAATTAGGGGCGGAGCCAGCATTTGAGACTTAGGGGGGCCAAATTTTTTTAACTATATATTTAATATAAATGCTAAATATATTCGGAAAATAAATACAATTTTAAAATAAAAATACTTACAATATGGTTTAAAGGTTTATATTTTAAATATAGATATAATTAGTAAAATATACTCTATCCTATTTTCATAAATAATTTTCTATCAAACACTGAAATTAATGAATAAATTTTGGACTACTTTATCCTTACTTTAAGAATAGAGAAAAAAGTAAGTATATGAAGATTAAGTGGTAAAAAAGTCCAAACATATATTTTGAAAAAAATAGCAACTTTGAAAACATCATTTATTAAGAAGAGAAGGTAGTACATATGACAATTACAAGACTAATTGACTTAAATTTAAACTAAAATTTGATAAACACAATTAATATTTTAAAACCAAGTTTCAATTCAAATTATGGTTATAAAAATAATAATGTATAAAATATAAGACACTTAATAACATCAACTAATGTTTTAAGTGTAGTTTATTATTTCTATTTATAACACTAAGCAATCTAAAATGGACTCATGTTTTTAAAAATAATAAATACCATAGATATGTTTAGATAATTTTAATAAATTCAACTTAATTTATAACAAAATAAACTATATTATATAAAACTAGTAATAAAAAAATAATGTCATCGGGACAATTGGGGGCGGGCCCCCTAACATTGCATTTAGATGCCTCGGAATGGGTTCAGGTAGGAGTAGATGGACTAAATTTTGCAACATGAAGTCAGAGTAAATAAATCGTATTCATGGGGATGTTGAATAAATTTGTGGCTGGAATCTTATTAAAGGACATTATTATTCCAACCATAACCATAAATGAAAAGCAAGCTGCGACCACAGCGGCATATGCAGAAACTGTACTACTACTTCTGAGTAGTATACTATATATAGACGTGTTAGTATTTCTACATATATGCATAATGCGTTGATTTTGTTTCTCTGCCTACCACGCGCGCGTCGATGTTAGTACTTGTTAATTTTCCTCCAACCAAACCCATTCCCTGCATCTGAAAATCAGGGCCGTCTCGGAGGGTGGCGCATTCCGCTCGACAGAACAGGGCCCCCAAAATGATGGGGCCCCAAAATTTTTCCGTTAGTATAATAATAATTAAATAAATATAGTAAATTGAAATGCTTATGATTAAGATATTCACAAATCTTCAAAATATTTATTTTAACTTATTTATTTATGTAGTAAAGTGACATGATTCAATATAGTAATTTTTATATATATACATAATTTAGTTTTATAAAAGGTTTCTTTAATTTTAAGTACAGGGCCCCAAAAATTGTTGAGACGGCCTGCTGAAAATGCACATGCATTTGTGCGTGTGAATGCATGTAGTAAATTCCTCCCCAATAATTCGACTTTTCCATTTATGTCGACATACGGTAATCCGATTTCCTCCCCTGCCAAGTCATGCCTCATATCCCTAACAGTTCATTAATCAAAATATTTCGACGTTATATATTTATATAAAAGGAGCAGATTAATAATTTAATATTGAGTCACAATCGCAATAGGTCACGCTTGAAAATAGATGTGTTGAATTAAATATATATTAGCTAGGCGTCCCTTGGAACTAACCAAAAAGTAGTTCTGTATATACTTAGACAAAAAAATAAAAAATATAATATACATATTCATGTGTAGATGGTTCACATACAGCCATGGAAACTGAGTTAAATACCGGATCCAAAAGGTCATAATATAGGTGATAAAAAAACGATAGACATTATGAAGATAATTCAATTGAGAGGGAGAAAGCTAAGGGTTATAAAAAAAAAAAAAAACCATTGCCAACCTTTTGACATTAAAGTTGGATGGAGTGCATATTCTACTACAACATTGTAAAGATGGCTCATTTTTTTTTATAGTTAGATGAAAAATGGAGTCGGGAGGATTTGAACCCGGGACCTTCAGTATCCCCTACTCTTTATCTCTATGGACCCGGTCCATAAAGATGGCTCATTTGTAAAAAAAAATTACAAAAGAAGATCAAAACAGTTATGAAATAATCTTGAAGTATTTTGTTAATTACTTTTGAAGCTTATTATTTAGTATTGATCAGAATTTATTCGATTTTCTTTGTAACAGATAAACACTTCTTGATTTACGGTACTCGAATATAACCCCTGGTTTTAGTTCTAATGTTTATTGGGTGAAATTGACATGTTCCGATTTTGACATCAGGGTTAGCTCCATTTGTAGAAAAAATAAACGTCAAAAGGTCGACGCGAAGGAGACGACTTGTTCATGTGCTGTTGTTGTGTAGACTTGATTTATCTCAATCTCGAAGGGGTGGACGTGGACCCGGCCCAGCCAAGCCAAGCCCGGCCGAACCTGACCAGTAAAATGAAAGCGACGGCATAGCGTGTGGGGAGTGTTACCGCCGACTCCAATTACTATAAGACGTGTTAGCAGCAACATCGTGGTGGACCCTGCTCTCTCATCTCTTCTCATGGGACTTGTATTAGATTCTGTCCTCACAATGTGGGCAGTGATTACGTGACGGAATCCAATTTTCCGTCGCAGACGGAAATCTTTTTTTTTTTCTAATATGTTACAGTGAAAAGGAGGATACTGCATCGGAAAGGAGGTAGCATGACCTAGTAAAATGTAATTACATGCATGTGTTTTTTTTTCAGAATAAATTATTTATCATATGTATACATAATATGATTATTATATAATAGTTTTTTAAGCTTAAAATATTTATTGTTTATATAATATATTTAAATATTGGAGTATATAACAATTCAAAATACATGTCTTTTGTTTATAAATAATTTTTAATTTAAATCACTAAACTAATATTTATATTTTTTATAAATTATAAGGTCGGCATATATTAAATTTTAAATATATATGGAAAAAATGAGTATACAGTATGATTCATATACACTATAATTCAATGAGAACGGTCAAAGGAAATATATATAACAGTTAGTATCATCATTTTTAAACGGGTATAACATGGCTTCTACCACTTGTCAACATTTGATTGGAGAATAAATGAAAGGAAAAAAAGACACACGCACGGGAGTTGTTTGCGGGTAGGAGAGAGAAATAATTTTTTTAAATGTCATAACTTACAAAATATAAGTGCAAAAATAAAACAAATTATATCATTGTTCATCATTTTCGTGCTCTTCAAAACAAGATGCATCGTGGATATGTTTTGGTAAACTTAAAATTTTATGTTTTTAGAATGAGTATATATTAGGTATTTTTAAAGTGAATCTTACTCATTAGTAAAATGAATCTTCTTTAATAATAAAATGAACCATATTCATTAGCAAAATAAATCTTACCCCAAACACTCTAAAAACCACCCGAGGAAAGTTAAAAACGTCGAAGGCATTTTTAGGGTTTGTGGTTTAGGGTTTAGGGTCAATGCCAAAAAGATTACCCTACTACCCCCAAAACACCCTAAAACCACCCTAGGAATGCTAAAAACGTCGAAGACATTTTTAGGGTTTGTAGTGCAAGGTTTAGGGTCTAACGACCCTAAACCTTAAACCACAAACCCTAAAAAACTGTCGAGTCAGTGACGACAATATAAAGTGTAGAACTAATGCCAAAAAGATTACCCTACCTCCAAACACCCTAAAACCACCCTAGGAATGCTAAAAACTTCGAAGGTATTTTTAGGGTTTGTAGTGCAAGATTTAGGGTCTAACGACCCTAAACAACTGTCGAGTCAGTGACGACAATATAAAGTGTATAACTAAGGCCAAAAAGATTATCCTACCCCCCAAACACCCTAGGAAAGCTAAAAATACCGAAGACATTTTAGGGTTTATAGTAAAGGGTTTAGGGTCTAACGATATCTGATTCACTTTTTAACAACCTTTGATTCACGTTTCTTAAACTTAAGATTCACAATGAATCTTAAAATATATGTACATACAAAAAATAAAAAATTTAAAATGATAATTTTGACTAAAAATAATGTATAGATGTCTATAAATAATTGTGCTATATTTTTCGTGTCCACCTGATAGTATAAAACGTTTCCACTTTGTTTTATATACGTTTCCACAATTATATATAAACGTCTCCAGGTCATAAAAATGTTTCCACAATTTTATATAAACATTTTGACGATTTTATATGAACGTTTCCATAATTTTATATAAACGTTTCGACGATTTTATATTAACGTTTCCATATAAACCTTTCCACGACATGATTACATATAAACATTTTTCATAATTATATATGAATGTTTCCACGATGGTATAAAGGTTTCCACGATTTCAGACAAACGTGTCCACCTGATAGTATAAAATGTTTCCACTTTGTTTTATATACGTTTCCACAGTTATATATAAACGTCTCCAGGTCATAAAAACGTTTCCACAATTTTATATAAACGTTTCGACGATATTATATTAACGTTTCCACAATTTTGTATAAACGTTTTGACGATTTTATATTAACGTTTCCATATAAACCTTTCCACGACATGATTACATATAAACATTTTTCATAATTATATATATATATAATATATGAATGTTTCTACGCCACAATTATATAATGTTTCCACAATGGTATATAGGTTTTCCACGATTTCAGACAACATGTCCACCTTATAGTATAAAACGTTTCCACTTTGTTTTATATACTTTTCCACATTTTTATAGAAAACTAAACAATTCCATGATGATATAAACGCTTCCACACCATGATTCCAACGTTTCCATGCCACAATTAAGAATAATATTTATTCCCCTATGCATAAAGGTTTCCACGTTTTTATATAAACTTTTACACGTTTTTATATAAACGTTTCCACCTTTTTATATAATGTTCCCACGTTTTTATATATTATGGATAATAACTATAACCTGAAGCCTAATATTTGCACGATTATAGTCTATAGTTTGTAGTGTAGGGTTAGGCTTGTCCATGTTCTTCTAAATATGCTTCAGTTTTGTCTTGAAAATCTTCAACATCACCCTATTTCAGGATCAGACATCAAACAATAACGGGCACAACCACTCGTAGGCAGGAGCATGAAACCCTAAAATATGATCAGGTTAGCAAACCTACCACAAGAAAATACGTAAAACCCTATAAGCCCCATAAAACCTAACGGTTGGGTAGTGGTTAACCCTCGGTGCTAACATCGTCGGAAACGGCTAATGTTGTTAAAAACAGTTGATAATGTTAGAAAAACCTAACACTACTGAAGATGGTCGTACACTTGAAGTCAAATGTGGACATTCTATCTCTAATGAGCTATTCAATTTGGACATGTGTCACTCACACCACCTATTTTATAATTTAAATACTAACTTTGAAATTCATAATTATATATATTATAATTTTATATTTATATACCTCAAAGTACTATAGTCAACTATACAAATTATAACTATTTGAAAAAAACACTAATAATTCCTCTAATTATATATAATATAATATATTTAAAGGTTTTAAACTACATATTTCAAAAATGTTAAACTTTAATATATGTGATAAAATGACTAAAATAAATAATAAATAAAGAAAGCTCTTGCATATTCATATTTTTATTTTAATAGAAAAAATAAATTATAACAACTAGTTTTAGAAAAAAACTTATAATAAAAAAATGAATTATAGGATGTGAAGATATACTATACTAGTACTATGTATAGTATACTAATATAAAAATATTTTACTCCCGTTCCCTGAAACACTTCTATTTCGGCGTCCACACTTATCTTTATCTGCAATACTGGTTTATGAGTAGTATCTCAATGCTCCAGATTTCGGCATATGAATACTAATTGAATAGTAGTATCTCAACGCTCCAGATTTTATCCGTCAGAGACGGAAATTTTGATTCCGTCACCAAATCTCTTCTGTCACAATGTCATCTACTACTACCAATCAATAATTACTACTAGAGTACGGTACTAGTATATTGTTTGGAATATACTACCAGTCACCGGAGGGTGCCGCAACAAAGCTTAAATCATTAATCCGGCGAACTAGCGATATAATAAGTTAGGTTTAATTATATTCTTATTACTCCGACAAACATTTAAACATTATAAATTAAATTCAATCAAATATTGTGTACTTTTAAAACAGGTTTTATTTGAAAATAAACATTAAACAATTCATATTTGTTTGTATTAAATATACATGAGATTTGATCATATAGAAAATATAAAAAATCTTAGTTATGAAATTTAATTATGTATATTAATGAAGAGATGAAAAAAGTAAAATAAAAGTCTTAAACATAGTTTTAATTGATATAAGCGTCTTAAATTGATGAAGTTTTAAAATTATATAATTAAGGACGACTGGTGCGCCGTTTAAATGATCGAACGTTATAAATGAATAGTCAGGTTTTTTTTTTTTTGGTTTTGTTGATAAACTTTATCCCATTAACCTCAGCAACAACGACTGGTGAACCGTTTACATTATCGATCGTTTTTACCTCATTCGTTTGAATTGACCGTCCTGTTTACTATTTGGATATATCGTTTGATTTCAATTTTTATATATAAGATAAAATGATTTTTAAAATTTAAGTTTTACATATGATTCCTTACATGTTAAATATATTACAAACTTTATTTTTATAAATTTATTTTATCTTATATGTTTAATATTAAAATAAAAAAACGTATCATAAAACAAACAGAACAGTCAATTTAGAACGAAGTATATTATACGTCGGACTATAATTCTTTAGTAGTTAGGAGTTAGTAATAATGCGACTTCTGTTATATACATTTATGATAGCGGGGATAGAATCAACCCATAATTCATGTAGTTGTTAATTAATCTAGTAATAATAAAGTGAATTAATTATTTACATGAAGTCGGTCGGGTTGGGTGTGACTGTGACCGACATGATGATCATTAATTATATATGTAGCCTCGTATGAAAAGATGGGAAGAAAGACAAGATCCTTTCTTTTTTTTTACACAAAAAAGACAAGATCATTAACTAATACTGTATACTGTAAACATGATGAGATAACAAACTTGTTTATCCTCGACATATCTAACAATTTATATGAGATTGTTCCTTTAATATTCAACTGATGTATATATAACCAGCTGCCCTTGATCACAGAGATGTTAATAGGGTGCTTTAAACAGCGGGATAACGACTGTATTTGGTTAATTTGTGTTTCGAGTATAGATTTAATTCTGGGATATTTTATCTTTTTGGATCAAGTTAGATTTAGATTCAATTTAGTTTTGTTAGGCTATTATAATTATTTCCTTTCAGCTAGCTAATGTTCGGTTCCAGTTGACTATCAGTTATTTATTAGTGTGCAAGTTAGATTTAGAAATAACAATGGAATAGTGAGTGAAGCTCTCCTCTCACTAGAATTCTCTGCATCTACCATGGGTAGAGGATGCAAACCTAAGGTATCGGTGCCATTGCTAGGATCGCAAGGGAATGTTACGCCTAATCAACCGATTTCGGTTGTTGTCTCTGGTGTTCCGAAGAAGGCTCTCAATTTCGGTTCGATGGAAGAGGTATCTCTGAACGATATTCCAGAGGATCTAGATCTGGAAGAAGGGGTGAATGGATTTGGTAAAATACCAAATTCTGCGAAGAATTTTGGTGGGGAGGAGGTTGCGAGAGCTCCACAAGCCAAGCAATCCTGGAGTGATGTTGTGGTGAAAAATAGGGATCATGGGAATTGCTTACCTCTCGAGGATTTTCCTAAAGATAAGTCTCCAATCCTAAAGTTCACCAAGGACGAGGTGATGGAGGAGTGTAATTTCTGGAAGAATTCGCTAGTTGGTGCTGTCCTGGGAATGCGCAGCTTTTTCTCTACGATGGAAAGATTTGTTAAACTTAGATGGGAGAAAATGGGAGAAAATTGCTATCCCGAAGATCTATATGATGATGCGGGAACTTTTATCTTCCGATTTGAGAAGTAGGAGGAAATGATGAAGGTGCTTGAATTAGGATATATATAGAGAGAGAAAAATAATATTAGGTGTCAAGTATACAAAGTTAGTTCTAATTTTGACATTGTTCTTTACTAAACTTAATTCGGTCAAATTCGAGTCCTTTTTTGAACTGAATATCTTAATAAAGTCACATAAAAATATCATACTCTACATGTGTAATCTTTTGATATAATTTAATCTGATGATTTGAGTTCAAATTTTAAAAATACAAGTATGATTTATATCATAAGGAGAACTTCGACTTCACTTATAATTTCATGTAACAAGTGATCACTAGTTTGATATCTAAGTGATGACATTACAGAATTCTTTATTATTCTGACAAATCTAATTATTCACAGAGAGAGAGTAAATTAACGAGTTATTGAGCATATAATTGATGAATAATATTTAGGGAAATTTCACCAAATACCACTGAGTTTTTGTTTAATTCATTAATATCACTGCGTTTCTAAAATTACTAGGATAACTCCGAGTTTTTACTTATTTCACCAGATAAAACTCTGTCCCATATTTCGTTAACTACTTTGTTAATATCCCTAGAAAAAAAGACTAAACTACCTTATTAGTTAAACTAAGTGGTATCTTATAGAATTTATTATATGATAATTCATTGTGAGACAATAATTAATAACGAGAGTATTTTTATCATTTTCCAAGAAAAATAATAAAGAAGTTAAACAAAATATGGGACATAGTGTTATCTGGTGTGAAATAAGTAAAAACTCAATATTATCATGTGTAATTTTAAAAACACAATGGTATATCGTGAATTAAGTTAAAACTCAATAATATTTGATGAAATTTCTCTAATATTTATCTTTCACAAAATGAATGGGCGAACACTTAAACCGCCGCTTAAAGTCTTATGTAAAAACAATCATCAAGTGACTTATTGCCGATTATGTGATTTTTATTGTTTTAATTAGTTGCTAGTATTGTAATTGTAAAATAAGAGGATGCTATTGTTTTGTCATACAACTACACTTACAATATACTTGTTACTTCTATTTATTGAATTCAGAAGGCCAGTATGTCGACTGTAACTAACAAGGGTGTTGGTTAGGTTAATAGTAGCCAATAATGTGGACGATTTTACTTTATTTATGATATAGTGTACGCTATCTGCTGAGATAAAAAGTGAAGCAAGCCCGCAACCTTACTCTGTTGTATTGGTATAGACTCATATCTCTAAGGAACAGGAAGTGAGGCAAGCCCACAGCATGTGGGCATCCACTTTAAGCCGTGTAGGGCATGTCGTCTCCTGGTTCACATCTTGTAAAAATATCTTCTATCCAGAATCCAGATGTCTGGTTTGCGTTCTGACGGGTAAATTATTAGGGAGACGGAAAACACCGCCGAATTCTTAGTTCTCCATTATACTATATAATTGGATTGGAAGGACATTATTTGTTTTGTTCTACTAACATTCTAGTTGAACAAGAAAAACAAGCTAGATAGTGCTGCTACATGAAGAGAACGTTATTCTGGTAATGCTTTGTTTTTTGCGAGCTAGGATTATACTTTATACTAGAGAGAAAGTGATTAGATTTTTTAATAAGAATCCGGCCGTGTGGTTAATTATAGAAGTAACCTGATGATCTTACACAAGAACAATAACAAGTAAGTTTCATATGATATGAGAATTGATACCTATCAATTGTCATACGCTTTAGTTTGGTCCAGCTTGATTCCCACTGCACCATCCTTTTTTTACATGCACCCTGAGCGTAAATTAAAGAAAGAGTTCGTTAGCAAATAAAATATATATTGTCTGTGCATGATGACGAATCCACTTTGATTTGAAGATATGATGCTTGACACACAGCCATGGTTTTATTATTCTGTTGGCTAGAACTTTTTCGTTATCAACTTGAATATAACAATATTGCAGAGAGAATAATAAAGTAGTGAAAGTGTCCAAGTATCATACTCAAAATCCATATATTAACCCCTCTTCTCTTGTTTAAATACCAATGGACAAAAAGTTTTCCTTGCCCTAGGGGTTTGCTCTCTTTCATGCCGTCAGCAGTTGCTTCATCTTCCTCGCCATGCATTGCAGCAGTGTTAGCCCAGTTCAGATTCTCCGCCCTAATGACACGCCCTTTCATCCTAATTCCTTTCCATCCACGTTTCTTATTTTTCCGCTGCCCACCTTGCGATCTAGTTCATGCAAATCATTACTCCCTATTACCCTAAGATTGCATGCCTTCCGTCACTCTCGTTTAAGTTTAGTTTTTAAACACCCTCTACCCCTTTCTACTTCCTTCCAAATTCCTCCTCTGTGGATATACCTCTCGCACTTCTTCGAGTTCTTAATCACTTTTCCCGATATACTTTTAACTCTCCACCAAATCAAATGGCCGCTTCCTCTTCCAAAGTCGATGGTCTGGCTTCTAAGTGCGCTGGTCTCACCCTTACTGCTGCAGAAGAAATCTCCCTTGATGTTGAAGATCTGGCGAAGGTTCCGCAGTTGCTTCCTTTCAATGTTCCCTGCTTGGAAAATTTTGATTGCGCGGTCTGTTGATGTCAAGCTGCTGGAGCGTACGTTGGGGAAGGCCTGGAAATGTGAATTTGAGCTCCGAGTTCGTAACTTGGGCGCTGGCCTCTTTCTGTTTACTCTCCCAGATGAAGAACGTCTTTGCGGTGCTTTGGCTCGTGGTCCTTGGACTTATGATGGTTGCTTGCTGGTGTTGTCCAGGGTGGATCAGTTTTAAAGCTCCCCGTGAGCATGATTTCCGTTGGACCTCGTTTTGGATCCGCTTGCATGATGTTCCACTCCAGTTCAGACTCCTAGCTTTGCTCAACGGATCGGGAATAGCATCGGCATATTTCAAGACTAGGCTTTGGATCATCGTCACCCGGCTCCTTCATGCGTCTTAAGATCAACATTGATATTACAAAGCCATTGCTCCGCTTCATCACCATCTCTTTTGGAGGTAAACCTACAATTCTCCGTCTCACCTATGAACGTCTGCCCAACCTGTGCTTTCTGTGCGGCCGTTTCACTCATGTCATTCGAGATTGTCCATATCGCACTGATGCTACTGAAGATGAGCTCAACTACGGTTTATGGCTTAAGGCTGGGTCGACTGCTTCGGGTCGGCCACGTCAGGATGTTGTCGACTTAGGTGCCACTAATCAAGACCACCGGACTTCCCAGCCTTGTGATGTTGTCCAAGCAATTGTCTCTGACGCTTTGGGTTTGGTCACTCAGACTGTTTTACACTCTGCTGATGCTGCTTTAGAAGAAGGCGAGATTCCACAGTCCATGCAGATGAATTTGGACCCGATTCCATCAACAGAGCTCACTCTGTCTACTCTGGCTGCGGTTACTGAAGAGGGAGTTTCCCACGGTTCGAATGGACGTAAGCGCAAAATGGCTGTTGTTCAATCTTCTTCTACTGACACAGAGGTTCGTGAGCTTCAGGACCTAGAGGAAGTAGCCAAGAAAGGGAAAGGGACTTTTGAAGGCCCATCTGATCAGGCGGCTCTGGGGACGTCCCAGGGCTGCCCTCCATAAATGTCTTTTGTTGTGGCGAATTGTCGTGGGCTTGGTTCAGCTGCGTCAATTCGCCAGCTTAGGGAGCTAGTTAGGTCTCATTCTCCCGCCTTTTTGTTTTTGTCTGAAACAAAGTTATCTTCTAATGAAATGAAGTCAGTTGCTAGTAGGTTTAGGCAGTACTTTTGGATTGCGGGAGATAGTGTTGGCCGCAGTGCGGGGGTTGTTTTATTTTGGAGACCAACTTTTGATGTTCAGTTGTTAAGTTATTCCAGTCGTCATGTAGATTGCTTAGTTAGATGTCCGGGTGGTACTTCCTGGAGAATCACTGGCTTGTATGGTTGGACAGAACATGATATGAAATGGAAAACGTGGAATCTTCTAGCTTACCTTTCTTCTCAATGGTCTGGTCCTTGGGTTCTAGGTGGAGACTTTAACGAAGTTCTCTACTCTGATGAGCATTTAGGCAGGGGCTCTAGGCAACATTCGGCTATGCTTTCTTTTCGTAAATGCCTTTCAGATTGTCACCTTCAGGATCTAGGCTACAAGGGGACTAAATTCACTTGCACTAATAGAGGACGTCGCCATTTTAATGTCAAAAGTCGTCTTGACAGATTCGTCTGCAATGATCAATGGTTACAGATTTTTCCCACAGCCCTGAATATGCACTTGCCCTGGAATTCATCAGATCATCGGCCTATTAAATTGGTCCTTTACCCCTCTTTCCGTAGGGGACCGAAACCTTTTAAATTTGAGAATTGCTGGGCATCTCATCCTTATTGTGTCTCTACTGTCCATCAAGTCTGTGCACTGCCAAACCTCTGTTACATGTCTAAAATGAAACTTTGTGGAAATCAGCTACGTCAATGGGGGGCTAAACAGGTGTGGGTTGAGCGCAAATTGATAAATGCTACCATCCAGGAGATGGATTCCATTTCTTCTAGCCTGCCCACTGATCAAGATTCTACTAGGTGGTCATCTCTGTCGAAATCTTTGGACTCTTTGTTGCTCAAAGAAGAACAACGTCTTCATCAACGTGCCAGACAAGATTGGATTCAGGCTGGTGACCGAAACAATGCTTTCTTCTTTGCTAGACATAAGATGAGAACCCGCCAAAATACTATTCTCACACTCTCATCTGATGCTCTTCCCTCGCAGTCTTCATGGAATGGGATAGAATTTGTGGCACGGACTTTTTTTACAGACTTATTCACTTCTACTAATCCTATGCCATCTCCGCATCTGCTCGCTAGTGTCGAAGGTAGAGTGCCACCAAATTTCCATACAGACATGGGTCAACCTTATTCCAAGGAAGAAGTCATTTCAGCCTATACCCAACTTAACCCCAATAAGGCCCCTGGACCCGATGGGATTAATGGTTTCTTTTGCGGACTTATTGGACAGATATTGGGGACGATTTCATCAATGCTGCTCTTTCTTTCCTTAACACTGATGCACCTTGTTGACGGACTAAATCATACGCACATTGCTTTGCTGCCAAAAAAGACCTCTGCTGCTGCGGTAACAGATTATCGCCAAATATCTTTATGTAACACAATTTACAGGGTTATTGCTAAGGTTCTAGTGAATCGTATCCAGACGGTTATGCCATTTGTTATATCTGAAAATCAAGGGGCTTTTGTTAATGGGCGCCTCAGCTCTGATCAAATTATGATAGCTCATGAAATCATGTGTTCCATGCGTAATTCAAGGGCAAAGAAAAGAGGGTTCTTTGCTTTTAAAGTTGACATGGCTAAAGCCTTCGATCGCATAGAGTGGTCTTTTGTACTTGCTGTCCTGTCACATATGGGATTTCATCAGAACTGGATAAATCTGGTTTCCAAGTGTCTATCTACAGTGAGTTCTGCGGTTTTGATAAATGGCCATCCAGGTTCTACTTTCTTCCCTCAGAGAGGTTTGCGCCAAGGGGATCCGCTCTCTCCATATTTGTTTATCTGCTGCATGGAGGTCTTGACTTCCACCATTGATTTAGCCCAACATGTTGGTCACTATAAAGGCTTTCAACTGCCACGTTCGTCTCTCTCGATAAATAGTTTACTTTTCGCAGAATTGTCTTCTTTTTGGTGCAGCTACATCGCATAATGCTGTTGTTCTCAATCAGATTCTTCAGGATTTCTTGCAGGCATCAGGACAATGCATCAATTTACACAAGTCTAGTTTGATGTTCTCTTCCAAGCTGGATCCTCTTTTAAAAAATCAAATTACTGCTCAGCTTGGTACCAGGAAGTTTGATGATTTGGACTATATTTGGGCTTTCCCAGCACTATTGGTAGATCACGTTGTGCAATCTTTGGTTACATCTCTGACCGGATTATCAAGCGCATCCAAGGGTGGACTCATAAGGTCTCTCAGGCGGGACGTGCTCAGTTGATCAAATCGGTTCTTCAATCCATTCCCACTTATCTTATGTCAGTCTTTTTGCTTCCTCGTTCTTTACTCAAGCACATCCAGCAGCTGTTAGCTCGGTTCTGGTGGGGTGGCACCCCGGTAAAGTCTGCTATTCATTGGAAGAAATGGTCTTATATGTGCAAGTCGATTGAGGAAGGAGGCTTGGGTTTTAGAGATCTTCGCAGCTTTAATAGAGCTCTTTTGGCAAAACAAATGTGGCGAATTGTCACCCAACCTTCAACCTTGTTGTCTCAGTTCTACCATGAAAAATATATTCAAACTACTCCGTTGATGTTTCTTAAACCCAGTTCTACAGCAAGTCCAGTTTGGAAAGCCCTGCTTTCCACCCGAGACTTGGTACAGCTGGGAGGGAGAAAGAAAATAGTCTCGGGCACCACCACTTCCATCACTGATCGATGGCTGTTTTCAAAACCAGGAGGGAAGGTTTTTGCATGGAAACTCCCGCCCTTAGTCAAGCAATACGCTTCAGTGGCAAGTCTCATCACACCAGCCCACACTTGGAACACTGATCTTCTTCATCACTGGTTTCTTCTGGAAGATGTGCAATCCATTCTTGCTACTCCAATACATCACCTACCTGCTGATTCCATTTGGGTCCAAGCCGGATCAATGGTACTGGGGCCTTACATCTTCAGGGGAGTATTCAGTAAAATCAGCCTATTATGCAGATTACCAAGCTTCTACGTTGAATGATCATGTTTCTACTTCCACTAATAATCTGGGAAAAGCATGTAAAGGTCTATGGGCAACTGAGTTACCACCACGCATTAAACTTATGGGCTGGAACTTTTGGGTATTCTTCCAACCAAAACAGTCCTAGCATCTCGTATGAAAACTTCGATGGATGTTTCTGCTCTTTTTGTGGAATGCCAAAACAATCTCTCATGCTCTGGTTCATTGCCCCGCGGTCCAGGATTTCTGGATGCTTAAATCCATCTCAATGCCATGCGTGACTAATGATCAGAGTGTTATTGACTGGTATTATGACATCTCTATGCAGCAGTCTAAACGTCGCTTGCAAGCTACAACAGAATTGTTATGGCTATTGTGGTTTGCCCGTTGCCAACTAAATTTCGGTCATACAAAAACTTTTGCACAAGGCTGGTGTAACGCAATTTCTTACTTGGATCGCTCTACAACATTTGCGGCTTCTTCCTATTCTAGATTCCAACAGCATAAACTCTTGCATGGTGATCTCACTTGGTTGGACTTCTGGGTTGATGCAAGTTTGGATATGCAGTCTCGGGCGGGTCTGGCTTACATTGCCCGGAATGGTGGCCGCTTAATGCAGGTTGGCGTTCGTGGTTTCATGGGCATCTGTACAAGCTTTGATTGTGAAGCTTTGGGTGTAAAGGCAGCAGTTGATGCAGCAAGTTCCTTAGGATTTCGAAATGTTCGGATCCTCCGATTGCAAAACCATCGTTGACTATCTCTCAACGGCGCTTCTACTTCTCTTCCAGTGTCCACAATCCAGATCCTAGATCGAATTTAACCAACGTTTCTAGTTTTGATCAATTATGTTGGTTCCATGTCCCTAGGACTGACAACTTATCAGCTAACTCTTTAGCGAACCATGTACGCTGTTCTCAGAAATGTGCTACATGGGGTCCGGATTGTTTTCCGGTCTTTGTACGAATATGTGTGCTATCTAATATATCGAAATCCTATTTTCAAAAAAAATATATACAAATAGTAGTAAAAGATAGTATATGCATACAGTTCAGACATGCACATTAGTAGTAGTAGCAGTAATAAAATGTTTGGCTTGCCTTCCCAACTAACCATTGATCCAAGCCAGCTGCCCCGCTATATTAAATGCACCATCATAAATAACTCTCACACCACTACTTCTTTCTTTTAAAAGGGCCCTTCCACTACCACACTCATAACATTGTTTCCACTTTCTTGGTATTCATTCATCTCTACACGCTTAAATCAAAATACTCTCCCACACACTCAAAGCAAAAAGGGCCAGACTACTAGTAAGATCATATGATGGCGGCGAAACAATCCACAACTCTTGTCGTCATCGTCACCGCTTTTCTTTTCTTTTCTCCTTCAACCCTATCTCTCCCGCGCGACCAACCCCACGGCCACCACCACCACAACAACAACCACCGCGGTGGCAACAACTACCCCGGAGGAGGGGGCTGGATACGGGGAATACCTGGGTTTGGCGGTTCAGGTATACCGGGATTTGACGGGAGTGGCGGGTCCTGGGGGTTTCCTGGTGGATTCCCTGGGTTTAGTGGTGGGTATGGTGAGGGTTATGGTGGACCAAAAGGTGGTATTCACGTGGTGGTGTGATTAGGCCCACTGTTGTTTGTAAAGAAATGGGCCTTGTTATATGAAGAAGCTGAGATGTCCTGCCAAGTGTTTCTCCTCATACCATAGGTCTGGGAAAGGATATGGTGAAGGTGGTGGTGGTGGTGGTGATGTACCATCGATTGTAAGAAGAGTTGCATAGCTTACTGCTAAAACACTTTAAAAAAATCTATATCTATATCTATCATCTATAATACGTGTTATTATTATCAGTTTCTTGTTTGATGCATATGCTAGACTTTGGGAGTAGTCGATAAAGTTATTATATGGTGGTATGGTATGGACTTGTAAATATGATATATAGTATGGGTATTAAAGTTTTATGTATGATCACTGTTATTAGTCGTACACTCGTAACTATCGATATATATATATTATGTAGTTGCTGGCTGTACAGTGTTAATTTGCTTTTAAATGATATGTCGCGCCATGATGTTGTGTTTAATAAATATGCTCCCTATATGCGGAATAAAACTGCTGCGCGCTTTTATGTTGTGTATAACTAAGTTTTTTGACACATTTAATACCATTAATTAGAAAAATAAAAAATAGAGACACAACCCTCAATTTTATTTTATTTTTACTTTTGAGTGACAAACTAAATATTAGTAATATTTTTTTTATATATAATTGATGGCATAAAGCTAGGAAAAACTCGTGGTACTGGTACCAAAGTTGGGACAAAATCATATACAGAAAATCAATAACCTCTTGCGACCAAAAAAAAAAAAAATGAATACCTCTCCACCACCTGTTTTTCCCTTTAAATGCATGGGTACATCTTGCTCTTGCTCCCACTACATGCAATTCTTGTTTATTTAATACTACCTCCGTCCCGTCATAAGTGTCTTGTTTGCTTTTGGCACGTTTTTCCATCTCAATATTAAACATATAAGGTAAAATAATTTTATAAACTGAATTTTGTATTATATAGTTTATCATGTAAGGAATCATATGCAAAACTTAAATTTTCAAAATTAATTTTTTTTATATGTTAAAAATTGAAGTCAAACGACATGTCCAAATAGTAAACAGGACGGTCAAGGTGGGACGGAGGGAGTAAGCCCAATAAATAGTGCCTATCCTTGTATGTAGCCAGCTAGTTTGCCTTGTCCACCACTGGCCGAGGACTAGTTCTTTGTTAAATGCGCTATGACTTTGGTTACTTAATACTACTTCTTTCTATTCAAATATACGGACAGATATTTTGAATAGGCTAAGTATACTCAGGTCAGGTGCTAGATTGGAATTTGATTATCCTTATTACTCGAACATCTCCTGGTGTCGTCCATTGACTATTACGTTAACAGGCGTATTAATTATTATCTAGATTCTAGACCCACTTTGACTTTGTGCCATAAATCAAATCATGGTGCCTATTCTGTAATAGTGGCTCGTATAGACGGATAAGATCTGAAAATCTTAATTTTACTATTAGATTAATAGATTAAAAGTTTCTGGAACGACCAATATTCGTCTACTGAGCTAAAACTAGCTAGCAAAAGGGGTAAGTAACATCATCACTAGTTAAAACGGTCAGGCGATTTCCTTACCGACTTATAAGTATCGCTTTCATGAATTTAGGAGTCAGGAGAACGGACCATGCACTCAGGGAGTTGGGAAAAGCAGATTTGAAACGTTGTAGGTTAACCACTCTTAGTAAGGAGGATCAGAGGGTTATTAAGCAGACACATTTTAGTACTTTTGTTTATGTGTCCCAATCACAGGAAGTTCCCATCTGCCATCGTTATGGTGATCGTCTACCTTTGGTTTTCCCATAAAACATAATTGCTTGAGTAGAAAAACCTTGGGATAAAGATCAGGATATTAGCTATGGTGATACAAGTCTCCTTATTATTCTTTGCACAATCTGGTGTGGATTTGCTAGTACTTATCGTTCCCTGATTCAGTTTAAAAGTGTTGGTTTTAGGAAGCTCTGTATGTATTGAAGACGGTGTCTAAGTGTCTCACATATACTTCCTTGGGAGCCTTTTACTATCATGGAAGGTATGCTTTCTAAGTGGGTCAACCTCAAGATTCACCCAACAGAACTAGAGAATGTTGAAGGAGAATTGCTTCATCAAGATCCTTACAGTCAAGAAATCTCTAGTGCTCTATTTGGAAAAGTCTGGCATCCTAGTAGGATATCAGCTAAAGCTCTTCAAAACTTCTTAGTTCATATATGGAAGCCTAAAGGCTCATTTAAAGTAAGTGAGATGGGGTATAACATAATTACTTTCCTATGTACTTCTAGAAGTGATATGAGAAACATCCTTTCTAACGGTCCCTGGCATTTTCACAATAGACTCTTGGTGATCATGCCTATAGATCCTTCTAAGCATATAGATGAACATGATCCTAGGAAAATTAAGATCTGAGCTGGTATCCATAATCTCCCGATGATGTTTTTCAACAAAGCTTTGGCTATTAACTTAGGGAACAAGCTAGGAGACTTTGTTAGTTGTGCTGATAAGTTTAGCCCTCTTTCGGTAAACTTTCTCAAAGTTAGGGTGGAGATTAATATTACTAAACCTCTTCGTAGAGTTTTGTTGATAAATGATGGGCATAAGGATCGGTGTTGTAGAATTTCCTATTAGAATCATCCTTATTTTTGCTTCAAATGGGGTAGAATTGATTATATGTAGGTGGAATGTGGTAGACAGATATGGTGTGTGGCTGAGAGCAGAATATTAAGGATCGATGGCATCCCTCTTTGAAGATTTTCTGATGAATAAGAATCTTAGACATATGGGATCTCTTGATGCTGGAAGAGGTATTAAGCTTCTGAACCTTCATGTTGATAAGTCGGATAAAGAGGTTTCTGGCAATAAGAAAACTTTTAATCAGTTTTTCCATATTCAAGGTGAAGGTGATAGTTCAATGGATACTGAGATTGGTAAAGGAAAAGATGTCACTGGTATTATTTATGATATGGGATTTCTAGGGGGAGAGACTTCAGTTGCTCAGAAAGAAGTTCAGGATTTTATCCAAAACGATTTAGACAGTATGTTTCCTAGTGATCAAGCAGTTGGTCTTGAAACTTTCTCTAAAGGCTTCCTTTTTGCTGTTACTGATGAAAAACAGTTGCAAGAGGAAAGTTTTAGAGGCCCAGATGTTCCTCCAGGTTTTGAGCAGATGAAGATGTCCAGAGAAGATGTTAGTAAAAGGGATTTTTATCAAGCCTTTGACCGGGGTTCAGCTCTGGAAACCTTTAGTGCTCATAAGCCTAAAAAAGCAAAAGCTAATTCTTGTTCTCAAGCTGATATAGACATGTCAATTGCACAGATTATGCAAGAGGCGGACTCTAAAGGAAAAGCTAAATCAGGGCATGGGCAAATTGGTAAAGCTGATAGTCTCTCTATTGATAAGTTTATTCTTAGGGAAAGAAAGGGTAAAACATTTCATTCAGGAATGAATGAAAAAAGTTAACTCTGAAAATCAAAAATAGGAAGAGTGTGATTCTTAAGTCTCTAGTGGTTAAACCTTTTGATATAGAAGAAAAGGCCAAGGACTCTCAAGATGAAACTTGGACTCTGTCTCAGGCAGACCTTGCTAAGCCACAAGGCTGCCAAGACAAATGATGTGATATATTAGTTTTAACTGTCAAGGGTTGGGTCGCCCTCGGGCAGTAATTTAGGTGCGAGATCTTATTAGGTCTAAAGCCCAAAGATAGTTTTTCTAATGGAGACTCATAGGTTTGTTGAAGAGATGAATCTTATAAGCAAAAGCTTTAAAGGTTATGAGATTTTTGTGTCCCCTAGTGTCGGTAGAAGTGGCGTTTGCCTCTTCTTTGGAAGACTGGGATTAATATCACTGTCTTTAATCATTCTAAACATCATATTGCTGCGAATGTGGTTTTCCTGGAGGGTTGAAGTTCCATTTCATAGGTTTCTATGGGTGGCTTGATAGTTAAATGAAATATTGTACGGGTAAAACCTAATACGACAAGTGTACCAGTCTATTGTAGTCAATTTTTCTAAAGTATCCCTTCAGGTTATTGAACCAAAAGAGGCAGTGTCTACTTTGAATCTCTATCTTAATTAAACTAATAAAATATAGAAATAAAATAATAAGAAATTGAGGGTTTAATTTAAAAAAATATAAACTAAAATAAAAATAAAAATAATAAAAGGTGATCTTATTGACTAGCTAAACAGAGGGATCCTGGTTTACTACTTCTCTCTAGTTCTTCAGTTCCCCTTCCTATGTGTTTTCTTAATTCTAGATTGCAACCTCAGATCTAAATTAATCTAAAACCGGTCTCCCACAAGATAGATTCTTACTAACAATTACTAAATCCTAACTCTCGTTACAAATTTGTTAATTAACTAGTAGCGTTCAAGATTCACCTGGTTTCTAGTCTACTAATCCCAAGGAAATGTCGTCTCAAGTTTCATTGGTAATATTCCTATAGTATATTGCACGTCGCAGTTCTCACTTGTAAGTGAACAAACTAAATCTCTCTAACAGTTGTACAGATCACCAGAGAAATATAAACAAAGCAAGGAATAAAACTACAATCTGTATAGAATTATTTGTAAACATAAAAGGAAGAAAAAATCTCAAACTAGGAATCCAATAAACCAGAATTCTAACAACTACTCAAACATAGGAGACAAAGAAATAATAACAACGATAAAGAGATAAGAAAACATCATCTAATTGTCGTAGAACGATGATGAATCCAGTCTCTGTCTTCTGCTCCCATTTCCAAGTTGCTCTCTGATTTCTCTCTTTGTTCGAATGCCCTCGCCGGCTATCACAAAGAGTAGCAAATATCTTTCAATGCCAAGTGGGTAGCCTACCAAGCACATACCTAGGTTTCCCCCTGGGAGCAAATGTAAGAAAATCAAGTACATGGCAACCGGTCATCCAAAAAGTCAAAACAAGGTTGGCAACATGGAAGGCTGCAAGCCTCTCAAAATCGGGTCGTGCAGTTCTTGTTAGATCTGTGCTTGAGTCTATTCCACTATACTATGCAAGTCTCTTTGTGATCCCATCTGTAGTAAGAAAGGAACTCACATCCATCCAGAGACAGTTCTTCTGGGGCAAGGAACAAGAAAATATTCCTCACACCTACCTCTTGGAAAAGAATGGTGAAGCCAAAGGATGAAGGAGGCCTGGGTTTTACAAACCTACAACTTAAAAACTTGGCCTTCCTAGCCAAGTGGCGGTGTAGCTATGCAACAAACTTCAAACCCCTATGGAAAAGAGTAGTACAATCAATATATCACATGAGGGATGGCTTGCACACAGGTGAATTGAATGGAAGGGCAGCTCGACGTAGGGGGCCATGGGCCTCGATTGTAAGAGCCACAACAAGAAACGCTCACCTTCAGTCACTCCTTGAAGAGAAGGTTCAAATTGCTCTGAATAATGGGCAGGATGCTCTGTTTTGGCATGACAACTGGACCAATGCTGGAGCGCTCCAAACCAGATTCCCCCGGTTGTATCACATAAGTTTGCAGCAACATTGTATAGTAGCCCAGATGGGATTATGGGAAAATGATTGTTGGGAGTGGTGCTTCCAATGGCGTCGTAACCTATTTGCTTATGAGAAAGAAGTAGTTGCTCAAATGTATGAAGCACTAACCAGCACACCATCATCTACACATGCCCCGGATGAGTGTGCATGGTCTTCTAGAGGTAAGTGTTCAATCACAAAGGAAATTACCTCTTCTTTTTATGCGGTGAACATGGAGATTGGAGACTTCTAATATCTGGCCTGAAGGTATAAACCAAATCTGGAAAGGTCTTTGTGAACCAAGAATAGGCATGACCCTTTGGTTTACCCTCATAAGGCGTTTAGTAACTCGGGAACTCCTCTTTGAGATAGATGTCATACCTTTGGGGCAAAGCTTGTGCCCATGGTGCAGGCGCGTAATGGAGGGCGTGGAGCATGTTTTGTTCCATTGCCCTAGGATTTCGAAAGTTTGGGCACTTATTTTGAGATGGTGGAATGTGTCTTTTCACTTCAAGGATCAAGTTGGGGAAATTTATAAGGATTGGTTTGCACCCCCTTTGACAAGTAAGGCAAAGAGGGTTTGGAAATCTACTTTTTGCTACTGTGTGTACTACATTTGGATGCAGCGTAATAGTGCAATCTTCAAGGGTGAGGCATGTGATATTGAACGCATTATGCTGCATACCAAGTTAGGTACCTGGAGATGGACAAAGGTTTGGTGGAGTGACCTCCCCTTACCTTGCAACTCTTTCATTGGAACTTCATCTCTAAAAGATTACTTGTAGAGTGTGGAATTGCCATCTCATGTGTTTGTTTATTTTTGCCGGGTTTTTTTTTGTAGAATGCGTAGCTGACTATGTTTAGTGTTGTGTGCACAATAAGTTTGTGCCTTGTTATGTTTCTTTCTGGTACGAGCATGTCCCATAAGGTGCTCTTGTTCCCTAGTTGGATCCCTAGGCTTGTACTTGGATGTGGGGGTACTCTTTTTCTCTTCTAAGCTTTTATCCCACCGGGTTTTACTTAAAAGGGTTTTAATGAGGCCCATAAATCCCATCCACCTGGTTCTCCATGAATTGCTAAATAAAATGGCTTACAGCCTCAATTATCAAAAAATATATATATAATATAAATTAGGGAAAATTACAGTGCCCACCCATGAGGTATTGGGAAATTACAATGCCTACCCATGAGCTTTAGAAAATTACAATGCCCACCCATGAGGTAGTGAGAAAATACAATCCCCACCCATGTGCTTATTGAAATGAGGTGAAAATGAAGATCTTATAAAATATTATATTGATGAACAACAATGTAAACCAATTTAAAAGAAACCCAAATTTACCTCGTGCAATGTTAGAGTGGGGAATAGAAGAAAAAATCACAAAAATTACTAGGAATTGCAATGCATTCACCGATTTATCATTGGTTTTGCTTCTTTATTTATTCTTTTTAAGTATCTTTCATTTATTTGAATTCTAAGAGGTCATATAATGTAAATTTGGGGGTTCTTTCAAATTTTTTACCGTTTTCTAAGTTCTTATTTAAGGTAATCGTTGCTCTACATATTCAAATTCACCTCATTTAAATAAGTACATGGGTGGGCACTGCAATTTCTTAAAGCTCATGGGTAGGGATTGTAATTTCTAATACCTCATGGGTGGAAATAGTAATTTTCTAAAGCTCATGGGTGGGCATTGCAATTTCTCAATACCTCATGGGTGGGCAATGTAATTTTCCCTATAACTTAACATATAAGTAAGGGAATTTATCACATAATCTAGTAACATATTAGTCAAATTAAGCATTAAAATATGGATTAATTCAACACTTATCAACTACCCCACACTTAGCTTTTGCTTGTCCTCAAACAAATAAAGAATGTAACTACTTCAAACCAAAACACTGAACCCTAGGATCAACATAAGCGGAAGGAAAACAAGCAAAAGGGCAATTAGAAAACTCATTTTACTCTAAGCTATCAGTTTTCGTAATTAGTGAATAGAGAACAATTTTAATAAAAGCACGAGTAAACTAGACTACAGAAACTGATACACAAATTAGCTTAAAGTCTTCCACCAATTTCACTACCAGTTGGACGACAAGGGGCAAGAAGTAATGTCGTATGACACAATACCTTTCATTGCCACATACTCATAGCCTGTAACGATCCCCTTTCATTGCATTTAAACTTTTAAGCACTTTTACTTTCACATTTGAAATTCATAAACATTTAACATATTAAGCACACAAGGATCACATCTATTCCCCTAAACTTTTCTCTCCACCCTTGTAACAGCTTTGGGCCCACTTTCCCAGGTTACGCAGCCTTAGGAAGCTAGGTGATGAAGCGCCCTTAAAGACTTAATAACCCAGTAGACGAGGCCAAAGGAGACAGATACAGATGCCTCTAAACACATGGGGAATGTGTAGACCATTATGAATGTGTCTCACTCTATCTTATGAGCAATATATTATTTTACCCGACGGAAGGCCAAAGGAGACCACCGTAATTGGTAAAGTGGAGATTGAGAATAAATTATCATTAAAATCAGTTCTCAGCTTCATCTTCAACCTAAAATCAGTAAAAAGATAATCAAACAAATATACTAGTCACGTGAACTCTTACCTTGTTGATGGCTACTTAATACATGGACAAATTTCAGGAAAAAAAATTAGTAGTTGGATTGGATATGAAGTGGCATTAGGGATGGCAATACCCATCATGTACCAGCTTCACCCGCCAACCTAATCCATGTGAAAACCTGAAATAAATGAGAATAAAAAGGGTGACAGGTGAAACGGGTGATGGGTCGGATACGGGTGACACTATTTTCACCCATCACTCGACCCTCAACCTAAAATCCAACCCATTATTGAGTTATAGTCTACCGTAGAAAAACTCCTTAGACTTTATAAAGTAATTACAACTCTAACTGTAAATCAATGTGAGAGTCAGGCTAATGATTCCGGCACTAAACTACCTATCTCCCACATCGAATATGTTAAACGGAAGTCAGTTTACAATGCTTGTAAAAGCGTTAGTGGAAGACTTGTTTCAATATCGAGTAATGTTGCTGCATGGCAACAATTACACTTGGTAACTCAAGTCTATTATCCTTTAAACTAGGATTGACTTAGTGAGTCTCCATGTTTAAAATGAGGACTCATATTGTGTATATATGTGGGAGGTGAGAGTGTTAAGTTAGTCAACAATTGCATCCCACATTAAACTATTAGTTCATAGATTTGGATTTCCCACTTATAAATTACTCTTCTCCAACATTCAAGTATTAATACTACATGGCTTGGTCTACCTACACGGTTGACTAGCTTAGTTAAAATATGAAACACTTCACGTGTGATTTGTTTAGATTTGTCAAAAATAAACCCAAGTACCCACGATTTCTTGGACTCGGAAATGATATGGGAGGGGAGATAGATGTTAGATAGCATCTAACTCCCACATCAAAATTTTAGAACCAGGGAGTGAAGTACTTTATTAAAAGTTCTCGAACTTTGACAATCTAGTTAAAACATCAAATATTTATATCTTTGAGATACTTAACATATAATATAAAGTTCCTTTAACTTTCAAAACTAGTTCAAATTTTAATTTGTTATCAAGTCTGTTTTGGGTTTCACCCGTGATGGATGGTTAACGGGTGATGGATCAGATCAGATAAAAATTTTAAATCAGGTGATGGATGCGGGTGATGCTCCATCCAACCCGAACCCTGCCCATTACCACCCTTAAGTAGCATCTATGTGTTGGACGAAAGAAAGAATTGATGTTTTGCTGATTGAAAGCTTAAGAGACGCTCGACAAAAAGATCGTAGGAGGGTGTTGAGTCTACTCAACTCAACTGCACCGTTAGATGTTTAAATTACGTATAAAAGGTTGAACACTTCCCTTTTGTAAAGCTTGTAAAAATAAACCTCAAAATTTTGTTTGCGACAATTGATACTATAATCATCAAAAGTTCACACCATATATTAATTTGTTGTCTTAAATAAAGTGATGTTCATTTAAAACTCATTATCGCTCTTTCAGCCAATTACAAAAAAAAAAAATACTTTCAAATAACTCTCTAAATTTACGGTGTCGTGTTAAAAGTAATAGATCAAACCCTATTCGCCACATTTTTATGAAAATATTTCAACACGATAAATATTTTCAAAAAAATGTTTTTGATAAACAAGATGTCCTAAATGAAGAGAATGATTTTCTCAGGTTATTCGTCCCCATTCTTTGATTTCCAAACACTAGTATCAAAAAGGTCTTTCCTGGAGCACTTTTTTTTAACAGTCAAATCACATTGAGGGCATTATGAGCATGACATGAGCCAAACAACCTTTTTAGCTGCAAGTGTTAACACCTAATGTGAAATTGTAAATTTGTGAACTTCGGTAGGACATTTCTATATTTTGACATTCTTGAACTTCAAAGAAAACATGGTAACATTGCACAACATTCCATTTTTTTTCAGCAACATGTCCTTGAATCTAAAAAAAATTCAAAATTAGAAACGGAAACTGTAAATTACTAAATCATGCATAGAGCATTCCAAAATTGAGCCACTTTTCCTTCAACCAAAACATCAATACTTTGTATATTTTGTAGAGCAGAGAGCAAAATTACTATACACGCAGAGAAAGCCTCAAAATGGAATGGAAAAGAAGAGAAGTGCAGGATCAAGACAAAATCAAACAAATTATTACAGGAGCGGCGAGGCGTGGAGAAAGTACGAATGAGATGAACGTAAAAAAAAAAGAGAATAGATACAGAGATGAATGCAAAAATATGGAGCAGGGGAAGTAGTCAGTCAGGTAAAAAGCTTCGCCCTCTCTTTCAATGTCGGTCTTCAACTAGTAAGCTTCTTTTCTATACGCTGCTGTTAACAACTGTTTCTGGTATTAGACAAGAGATCTACTTACGTCTGTTGATGAGTCGCCTTTTCAAGTAAGCAAAAGTATCGAGCCAATCCCAGTAGGGATCCAACCCAAGTCTTGTCCTCATGCACTGCATTCTCCCATCGTTCCTCAAAAGTCCGCAGCTCCGATGACGCTTGCCTCCTTATCTGCATCCAACCCATTCGCACAAGGAGAGATCAGAAGAAGAACACAGGAAAGATACCAAACAAATGAAAGGTTAGACTTGCAGTCAAAAACAACACATGGCATTTCGTTTTACCAAATCTAGAATGTGAATCAAACCTGGAGAAAGGTCCTTTAAATCAAACTATGCGGCATATACAAACATAAAAAACAAAAACAAAATCAAGATTCTTGACACAAGGTTTATTAAGCAGGCGGCCGCATCTCTGCAGGTTCTTTGGCTCTCTTAAAACACTTTCAACTTGGTAATCATTGTTTTCACCAACTTCGTAAGCCTTGCCCAAACACAGGCAAATATAAGAATCACTCTTCGGTCTTTTACCAGCAAGGCTACACTTATCGCTCAACTGGAAAGAACCAAAAATAAGAAACATGAGGAGTTGGCTGCACTTACTGCGATTCGGCTGTCAAATTTTCTCGTAGGTTTCTGCAAGCAATCAGGTCACAAAAAGATACCAGAGTCAGAAATGCCAACTACACAACTCAAAACATGTGTGCGAACTAGATCTTGGCCTTAATCATAGCTTGAAGATGGTCTTCACACATCAGAACAATAAATAGCCAATCTATGATGCTAACAGGCTTATTTTGTTATTGCATATATACACAAGTGATGGTATACATTGTCAAACTACTTATACATTTGTCATGATATTGCACGTTAATGGACCATCCATAAACACTGATTTAAGGGTAAAATCCTTTTTCAAGGGGTTGGTGGGTGGAGGGAAACTAGGAAGTAGGTTAGACCACCTTCTCTTGCACCGTCTCTGCCTCTTCATCATCTGACTGCTGCAGGCAAAGCAAGATGATGAGTTAATAGCTGACCAGGAACTCAATAAAACGACCATAATAGATATGACAGTACAAACTGATGGTCATTCAATAAATCCTTAGATATAAGCTGTGGGACATTTTCAGGTTCACAGCAATCTTAGTACTGAGAAATCAACGATTTGTCTCTATATAACCAGGATCTTTTGCTTTTAGTCATGCATACAAAATGTGAGCATTACAGAAATAAAGGAGACAAAGAGAAGTTTTCATGGATGTAAGCAAGTATGAATCACTAATGTTCATTGCTTTTGTAATAGCAACACAGGATGAGAATAAAAAAAATTAATGCATGTGTCTAAACAATTCCAAAGGATAAAAAGATCTAAAGCAAACCTTCTTCTTGGATGCGCCACCCAAAGTCTTTATACCTTTATGAAAAATATACTCGCTATCAACTATTCCTACCTTCCTCGTTCTGTCACCCTGCCAAAAATGTTTTATAAAAATATCAGCAAACTACAACAACCAAAATGGAGCAAGCAAGTAAACAGATGTGGGATAGAAAGCGTTAAAAACAAATATGCAAGCAATTGAAAAGTGAGGAGGATCAGAACACAGAATCTAAAGCAGAAACTAGTAAAGCGACTATCCAGTTTTGAAATAGCTTATGAAATTTAGAGGATGAAAATTCTTGGGGAAAACAACGTAGAAGTGACTATTATTAAGAGATGATTTTGAGAGAGAAATTTCAAGCGCTAAATTTCAGAGGCTGGTTCCAATCTGGGATCTAACAATTCTCACCTGTGCACAATAACCAAGCTTTAGATCAAGTCCCCAACCATGAACAAGATCATTCTGCAACAAAGGTAGAAAAATATTAGTTATTAATACACATCAAGAAACTTAGATAACAGATTATATGAAATCTTCAAATGAAACTACTGTATGGCATGAAAATGCAATTTCAATAAAGTCAAAGACACTATTCAGAACTGCTTTGGTAGATGTTTTTGAGTGCAGAAAATAGATAATCCGCATATCCAATTAAGATTGTCCTTGAACAGACACGGAAGCAAGAAGGGTGTTGTACAATGGGAACAAATGTAAGCCCCATTGGTGGAACATAATAGAGAGCTGAAGTTGGTTAAATGTTAAGATGAGCTGTTAACTGGATCTGTTACATTTTTTCTTTTTGATAGATAATACCTAATTAGCCGAAAGTACATTACAAAGAAGATACAGAGAAATCCTCCACACAACATCCACCAGAACTGAAAACAAACCACCAACACTCCGCGCTCCTCAAAGATCACACACACCACCTCCTCAGAAAGACGCCAGAAAGGAGAATCTATAATCAGCAACTGCAGTGTCTAAAACCCAAACTGATGATCACTGCTCAAATCTAATGGAACTAAGCAAAACCAGGGGACCAACCTGATGAAAACAGTGGGGACCAAGACCGTTACCATCTGACCTATGTGCGCAGAAATAAAAGGGGGGGACCACTGTGGGTGAGTGAGGCACGATATGAAGAGCAGCAGATGAGTATTGTCAAGTGTGTTAGTTGTCGTTTTCCTTATTGGAGTGGTGTGCAGCGTCTGTATGTGTGGGCAATAGGCCATGTTTGTTAGCTATTTAAGGAAAGGAGAGTGCTAGGAGAAAGGAGGGGGAATTGTTGTCTTATTGGCCACTTTTGAGGATTGGCAGGCTGAGCCTGATTTCCCTAATTGGCAGGACAACGTCCTGATTTATCCTCTCTGTTCTGTTTCCTTGTTTTTCCCCTTTCATCAATGGAAACTTTCGACATTTGTATGTGATCATTAAGCTGTCTTTAAGGAGTACAAGAAGTGGTTTCATCAATACCCCCCTAATTAAATTGCTTAAAAGCAGAATAAACTCAAGCCCGGTAGAAAACACACAGTACTGCCACATATCGGAGCACAAAGCAAGCACCTCCAAGTCGAAGGACCCAAAATAAAAGCCCCAAATGCACTAACAGGACGCAGAAAATGCTCAGAAAGGACAACATAGCACAAGCGATTCTCTCCAATGGCCACCATCAACATCAATCCCTAACAGAAGCTCACCAATCATCTCCCAACTGAGACTCAAAATACATTATTTATGCGCTAACTGACAGTGGTCTCCTTTCCACCCAAATTCTTTCTCCTATCATCCTAACTTCTTTGAAATCCCTAGCACCACAACAGGCTTCAGATTTGGCGTTAATTGTACAGGTTTCAGTGAGCTGTCACAAAGACTGCTTAGATGAATAATAATGTTTCTGTTTGCTCGTAAGAGACATTCCTAGGTGTTACACAACCTATTTATAAGCTAACCAAATGGGTAGTGTACAAGACAAAGGGGGAAAAGGATTAGAATGTGCCATGTGAAGGGCAGGTGACTAGGAGTAGTCTTCCCCAATTAAGGTTCTGAGCTGGAAAAGCAACCTTCTAAAGATCCCTCTAGAGATTGGCATGAACCTATCAATGGTATAAGAGAATAAGGGGAGTAGTCATTCAGCAGGCCAGCTAGTAATTTTGTTTTGTCGAATATGTTTAAAGGCAGTAAAAAGTGAAATAGTGAATGAAGCCCTGATAATGCCTATCCTCTTATCAAAGCTTACTTGTTCTTTTGTAGCTCTTATCTATAAAAGAAGGATTAGCATCTCAACCTCAAACCAACATTT
This sequence comes from Limonium bicolor, assembly GCA_023374045.1. Classification (NCBI taxonomy): domain Eukaryota; kingdom Viridiplantae; phylum Streptophyta; class Magnoliopsida; order Caryophyllales; family Plumbaginaceae; genus Limonium; species Limonium bicolor. The sequence continues at coordinate 108,861,507 of CM041777.1, read as the reverse complement.
CATTCAAACGCATGGAACCAAGTCAAAAGTCTAATTGAGCAAATGAGCATGTTTAGCACAAAATGTTCAAGGCCACGAATAAATTTGGCCCCATAATTGGTATATAGATGGTTAGCAGTGAAATCCTTTTAGAATAATGAATTTTCATTAAGGCTACAAACCAGCAAAAGAATTTGAATTTTCAAAGATGAGTTACCTGTATAAGATGCCAGACACAATGCCATGCAGCCCTTGAAAACACTGGTGCCATGCCTTCCACCCATCTGCAGATGAAATTAACCACAAAGGCGCTGAGACTTCCGGGAACTTAGAAAAATCAACCCAACTGATCCCAAAATATCATCACAACCACTAAGATGCAACTTCCCACGAACACAGTACAATGGACACTTCAACATGTCATTTCTAAAAAACAAAATCCCAATCAAAAGCATCTGAGTTCACCTATGGGGCCATAATGGTAGGAAAGCAAGAGAGGCTACCAAACATAGCCTTTCCAAAGCAATTAGTTAAATAAATATACAACTCAAACTGAGTGCCATAATTTAAGGTTTCACGCCGAAGAACACAAAAGGTTCAAATTCAGAGAATAAGAGAACGAAAGAACATAAGAAACATTGATGGAGGCACCAAGTAAGCTATAGAAGTATCAAAGATGTTGTCGGTAACAAACCCTGTGCAAGGTGGACCTCGGCTTGACCTTGTGCATTTTAAACTGCCTCTATAATCATACACCCGTCTGCATAAATCATTAACACAGATTACAATGTTTCTATAAAATTATAAGTAAGATGTGGAATCTGCAAAATCACTCACCTATGAGACCTGACAAATTTGTTTCGGATAGTAATTCTATGATGTATATCAAGAGAGTCATGATCCAAGGCTGGTTGAGATATTTCTAGCCCTTCTGTTCTCACAATATCCAAGTACCTGTTGCAGGTTAATAAGAATGCTGAAATATGTTCAACCACTAATCATCTCTACCTTCACAAAAAAGTGAAGCAGATTCCATAACCCTACACACTAGAACCAACTACATCAAGAGTGAAAAGGATAATGACTTCCAATGTCATTTAAAAATAATTATTAGTCCCAAAAAAATTCAAGATGAAGTTAAAACTTATCACATCCTACAAAAATGATCCTTTTATTTACGAAATACAGGTCAAGGATAAGAAGGTGATAAAGGCACTTTGAGCTTTTGAGCTGTTCATCATACCTCTGGGGATCAAACTGATCCACTCCAAGATCTTCATCCCAAAGGAATATGTAATCGTAGATGGAGACAACATCTGGATGCAAAAAGCGTTTCGCAAACCACCTAAAAGGAAAGGTATTAATTTAAGACAACATTTTGTACGACTTCAATCAAACTGGCTAGAATATTCAAGGAGATGCAATAATATAAGCATGAGAGTACTCAGCCCTAAGCTGAAATGATCAAACCAAAGGCAACCTCTGCTGGATATCATCAATAGGCTTGGCATGAATATGAATGAGTACTAAATCAGCTGGAAATACAAACCTACCATTTCGTTTGGTTTTGAGCCACTATATGTATGGCGTTTGTATTCCAATCCAAATCAGACCATGCATCTGTATTGCCGTCATAGTGAAAAAGCACTATGGTAAAGTTTGCTGAAAGAAACTGGACGCAAGCAGATGAAATGATTTATGGGTCTCTTCAAAAACACGGATCCAGGACAAGCTAAATAAGCAAAACTGTATGGTACCTTCCGAACTACTATGTCAACATTCTCCTTCATGCGAGCTCCAACAGCCATTGCAAGTAAGTGATGATGACTTGGGCCATCAGCCTGATAAAAAAACATGTTTGATTATGATATTATTATCACACACATTGGTGTAAACAAGACAAACCTAGAAAAGAAGTAATAGAAGATAGCAAGGCAGGCTTCAAATGGACTTAGAGATATCTGATATAAAACCTTGGAAATCAATTTTTCTGATGACCACAAGGGCTTCAACTCGAAATCAGATCTCCCTTGAACGATGCCATAGGGTAGACTACCCAACCTACCTGAACCAGATCCCTATGTCAAACAACAAAGTCAACTCAGAAATCTGAGAGGAGAGATTTAGATGACAGACTAATGGCCAAAAACACACTCAAGAAAGGATTCTGTAATAGCAAAATCACCTCTGTTCCACCAAAGGGAAACAGTCTGCTCTCCACCTGAAGGAAAACCAAAAGGAAAATAATAGTTTCAGTCCCCAATAGAAAGATAAGAGAGAAGATATGAACAGTAAAGGAACCCACCCTCAATGAACACACATTACTTATCAGCTAGTGCTATCAATTACAAGAAGGTTAAATTTGCTGGGTGCTGCTTTAATCAGCAGAAGTGACAGAGAAAGGAAAACAGCAGTGACCAAAAGTCCACTTAGGCAAGTCAACTTGAGATAACAAGGGAAACCATGTAAAATGTGCAGCAATACCTCGGTTTTCTGGTACTGATAATTTGTAATTCTGTACACAATGAACAACGTAACTATGCACATAATTCCTATGAATGAGAATTGTTTCGTCTTAAATCCATGACCTCCTTGTGCTCCCTGTACCATCAAGGACGAAAGAGTCACAATCATTTGCAAGGGAGAATATACAGCTGAACGAAGTAAAGAAAGAAGGAAACAGAACAGACCCCCTCAAGGAAGCTTCTCTTCCTAGATAGCCATCTCCATGGCTTAGCTGTCTTCATAGACTTTAATAGTATCTTTGGACCTTCATACCAAACTGCAATCAAATTCAAGGTGTTTCGATAAGGGGTCTAGAGTGGGACAATGAAGGTAGATGTTAAGCCGTTCTCTTTGCAGAAGGTACATGAACCAACAAGATATAATTTTGGGAAACTTCTACTTGCAAACTGCAAAAAAAAAAAAAAAAAACTTCTTCGACCAGTAACTGTTATCACAATTAAAATCGCCTAGTTTGTTTCTCTTCCCTCCATACACTCTGAGCAGTGAGAATTGACTAGTAAATGGCCTTGCCAACTTCCATAAACAACATCCATTCATCTGAGACTTCAAATCAACACTAACGTAAGAATACGACTGAAACAAATAATCGTAGCATAAAAACAGGGGAAGGCTCCTTAAAGATGCCCAAGAAGAATAGCTTGGAGGGGGAGGGACATGTAAACCCTCATTAACATCCTCTCTGAGAAATAAGAGTTGGTCGCGACGGAAGATATCATCTTGCAATGCAATGCAAGGATGACCATGTAAACAGCAGCAGTAGCACAATTATAGAAAAAGCCAAAACCCTTATATTTGGAAAGAGTTTCGTTTTGTACCGAATTCCGTCATATCTTCAACTCCACGAGTAATTCAGAACGGAAATTGATAGACTGCAGTGACTGAAAAACTCTGCTAAACCACAAAAATATAGTAGCGAGGTAGAGCCATATCTCTACCTACCGAATTACCTAGGATACCAAATTCCACCGCTGTTGTATCTAAATACACACAGAAACACATGCAAACTCTGTTTTTTCTGCGTGCGCGTGTGGGAGGGGGTGGAGGGGCGAGAATCTTGTGACTCTTAAATTATTCCAACAAAATCTCAGAATTCTAAAAATAACAAACGTGAAGGAAGCAGAAGAAGACACGAGCAAAATTTGCATGCGTATAGTCAGCATCTATCCAGCTTAGATTTAAGCAACGACTAGAAGCAACGAACAATTGTTTTGACGAGAATGGAAAGGCAAAGCTTGCGGGGGAATAATCACTACACTAATGATCATCAAAATTTTGTTAACTAACAAAGATAAAAACGGAAAGAATGAGCTTCCTTATATTTTATTCCACAATTAGGCTAAATTTCCTCTCCCGTCTAGGATTTCACGAATCACCAAGACAACGCGGAGAATTCGAAAAAAAACAGGGAACAAGCATGACAAACAAAAAGCGAAAAAAAAAACACATACCTTGAAAACAGGTCTGTAGAAAAACAAACCCCGCGGGGAAGATAAAGTTACGGAGCTCAAGGAAGCCTCCGCCGGGCGCCGAGCCTTTCCTACGACCGTCGGCCACTCAAAAGGTGTAAAGACGGATGAATGTATAGGAGGAAGAGTGCAGAAAAAGCATTAATTTTTTTAAGAAAAAAAGCGAGAGTTCTGAATCTCTGATCGCCTCAGGGAAAAAAGTTGAAAAGAGCGAGCGCAGTGCGGAGAGGGAGAAAGACAGATGTGCGTGCCGGAAGCGCCACGGCTTGCGGTCGAGAAAAGGAGAAAGAGCGGCACGAGGAGAGAGAGGGGATTCTTGGCAATGGCGAAGCTCAGAAAGCGCCTGGAAGGGGAAGGTGTTTGGTGCTAAATACTGCTAGTATTTAAAATAATCATCGCCGACGACAAGTGCTTTGTGTCATTTTTGTTCAGTACATTGAGGATTGTGATGCTTAGAGAATTTAACTTCCTATTTACGGGATAAACAATTATAAAGTTTCTCGAGTAATTAAAAAAGAGAAGTATATCTACGCTAAACAATAATTGCGCACAAGGAAGATAAAAAATAAATAATTGTTGTTGTCTAAAATTCTACTACTACTACCTAATGCAGCTTCCACCCCGCATCTGGTGCCGCCCCCACTTAATTTTTCTGATTGAGCACACTGTTCAGTGTTGAAGGAAGTGCATTCGGGTCCATGCCTCAAACATCTATCTCCTGACCATAGGGGGAACCAAAAAGAAAATATGTAATGATACACGAAATGAAAAAGATGATGTGATAGTGTTAATGTTTTACTTGTGTCTCGGAGATTTTTAATTAATTTAATTTGTAAAAAATCTGCAACTTACAATTTAAAAGTATAGGGTAATAGTGCTTTTCATAATTAGTCAGGGTACAATGAAAAAAAAAATTATGATGGACATAGAAAAAGAATTTAGGGAAATTTCATGATATCCCGAGGTTTGAGCGAATTTTACGAAATACCCCTGAGGTTTCATTTTCATTGCGAGATACCCCGAGGTTTCATTTTTTTACGATATACCCCTGAGGTTTCATTTTCATTACGATATACCCCTGAAGTTTCAATTTTATTACGAGATGCCCCTCAGTTCAGATTCGGATATATATATTTGTCATATTCTCATTTTACCCTCGCACCATATGGTCCGTAACATGGATTTATGGTCAAATTTTTTAAAAATTTAAAATATGAACAAAATGCACAGAAAAATTAAAGATCAATTAAAATTTAATTCAATTTTAAAAAACATAAATAAAAGTATAAAAATAATTTAAAAAAAATAGAATTATAAAAAGTTTAAAATAAACCGGGTTCTCAATTTTATTTTTTAGTCATTTATTTATTTTTTTTTTGTTTATTGTTTATTTAATTATATTCATTTTTCAATATTGATTTCAAATTTTATATGAACTTTAATTTATATGAGTATTTTATTTAAGTTTTAAATTCAAACAAAACTTTGACCATATATCCATGAGGTTATTGTGGGGCATATGATTTTAAGCCACGGCTATAATAGTTTTTGAATTATGTAATAAGTTTTTAAATAGATTATTTTTTTTTGGTTAATCATTTCTATTTATTTTAAACCTTGTATGATTCTAATTTTTTTAATTTGTTTTTATACTTTTATTTATGTTTTTTAAATTTGAAAAAAAAATTAATTGATCTTTAATTTTTATGTCCATTTTTTTCATATTTTAAATTTTTAAAAAATTTGACCATAAACCCGTGTTACGGGGTATATGGTGCGACGGTGAAATGAGGATATGACAAATATAATATATCCGAATCTGAACCGAGGGGCATCTCGTAATAAAATTGAAACCCCAAGGGTATATCGTAATGAAAATGAAACCTCAGGGGTATATCGTAAAAAAATGAAACCTCAGGGGTATCTCGTAATGAAATGAAACCTCAGGGGTATCTCGTAAAATTCGCTCAAACCTCAGGGGTATATCATGAAATTTCCCAAGAATTTATTTTGATTATTTCAGTCTTTATGTGAAAATGAAATCACTGGTCAATATCAATAACCATAACCTGTCAAAGAATATTAAGCAAAAGGAATCATAGTCTCCATCTTTTAATAAAAATAAGGAATAATGTTTTTATAAAATATAAACAAAGTCATTCTTGTTCCATTTCCTTATAACCCAAACAAACCTCCCTTGGTTTAACCTCGGTTTGTAGCTTACTTAGTACTAGTAATAAATTTATCAGTACTACTATTTTATTATATATTTGTTAGTACATGTTTATCTAACGTCATGCAATTGAACAATATGTCTTATATTAACTTATCATAACTATTTATTCATTTCATCCTACTTATTATCATTCATGATACTTATTATCCTCGACATAGTTTTTGTAGCTATTTAGACTATAATTTTGTTACTATATTAATGCTAACTGTCTTTTAAAATTAATACTCCCTCCGTTTATTAATATCTGTCGTTTTAGGATGTGATTCTTGTTCAAAAATATCTGTCATTCTAGCTTTTTGACACACTTCTTTCCACTTTTACCCCTACTATTCAATATATAAGTAATTATTATCTAAATGGAAAAGTAAAAAGTAGGGGCACATGCGTCATTGTCCTACTTTTCTTAATAAGTGTGCAAGTTTCTAAAATGACAGTTATTGTTGAACGGATTTTATTTGAAAATTATATCCTTATTTAAAAATTGCTTTAAAATATAATTCAATTTTTTTAAATATATTACTAAAACAGAGCAAATTTTATCATTACACATTTATATTTGTCTATAAGTTTTTAATGGTCAAAAAGTGATATATTCATGTTGAGAGATTATCACTAGTCCTGTAGCAATAGAATGAGGTAAGTTACCACACAATATGCCTTGTCTTAGGTGAGAGAGATTCGATCGAATAAATTTTCTTCGAGGATTAATTATTCTATCAATTACTAATGTTCTATTAGTTAGGTATAAACAAGCTAGTAAACAAAATTTGAAAATATTAGTAAATATTCAAATCTAGCTAACTTAAGAATTTTAATGTGATTTTATGTAGTTTAAAATGCAGAAAAAAAAATTATGTAAAAGTTGATAAGCTTGTCCAATAATATGTAAGTTTTTGTAACTTCAAATTATCCATTGGAGTTTTGAAAAATTATTTACAATAAATTAATTTACTATTACGCATAAACTTATGTTCTTGTATTATTTTGTTCTCTTAGGTATGTACTATAATTACTTAATTAAAAAAATATTGATTTGTTCAAAGCCTATGCATTATCATCGTACTTATTGATCTAGAACACTATAATGACTACTGAGGCCATTGATATAATTTTTCAATGTGGGACTCACACTTGATCTCCAATATCCCCCTCAAGTAGGGCTGGCAATTTCAACACGACCCGTTTGACCAACACGAACCCGACACGAAATTTACGGGTTTGGGTTTTATAATTTGACACGATTAAATAAACGGGTCGTGTCCGGGTTGACCCGTTTAATAATTGGGTCGGGTTCGGGTTTAACTAATGTAACCCGCCAACCCGTTTAACCTTTAAGTTGAAAAATTATATATATATATCCAAACCCATTACCGATTAAAATTACATCACCTACTCTCCTTTTCTATCCAACCACACAGCCAAACACCCAAATCGGCACATGATGACATCCCAATTCCCATAGAATTTTAATTTTTTTACTCAACCCATTGAATTTTAAATTATATTGTTGTAATAGTGCTCTTTAATCTGTATGGCAAGGAAAACTAATACGTCAAAATTCAAATCATATTTGGACTTTGAATTGAGAGAATAGCCGCATGTAAATATCAGATTAGTCGTGTTCTACTAGGTTAATCGGGTTGACACAAAAAACTAATCGTGTTAAACGGGTCGGGTCGGGTTAAAGTATATTCGTGTTCGGGTTGATGTACATGACCCGATTAATTAAATGGGTCGTGTTCGTGTCGACCCGTTTATTAATCGTGTCGTGTTCGGGTTAAGCTCAACCCGACCCGCCAACCCGTTTTGCCAGCCCTACCCTCAAGTGTGAATCTTTCACCTCCGAGGCCTCCCACATTGCACCCTGTTTGGACCCCACTTGGTACTGGCCCGGTCTCATCTCTTGGTTTATCGTGACACAGTCCGTTTCTACTCGGGTATCCATTAGACAGTGGTGCATTACCCAAGGTTGAACCTGGGCTCTAATATCATGTTAGAAATATTGTGGGGAGAAGAATAGGCCCAACGGAGGGAATTATATAAAATACCCAAATAGACTAGTAAGGCCCAATACCCCATGAGGTTCCATCCTAAAACCAATTGGCATTAGGTGGAGTAGCCCATAGGCTATATGAACTACTTACTAGCTATATAATTTTTCAATGTGGGACTCACACTTGATCTCCAACATTCATATTAGTATGGGTAGAGTTTAACCGTAAAAGTTGAAAAATTTATGATAAAGGTATGTGTGGTTGGTGTAGTTAAATAATGTTGAGCTGACATATGGATGGTGGAACATGATTATGGGTAAAAAAAAAGTAATAGATTGGCATATAAGAATGAGGCCTAAAAATACCATTTAAGAGACATATGACTTGCTTCTCAATAAAGCTAAACTAATAAAATAATGATGTCTAAAAATTTCATTTAAGAAATTTGCAAGAGCTATATACATATACTTCAAAATTAGACTCACTTAAGCATTTTATTATCATTTGGACATAAAAGTTGAAGTTCTTCTTGTAATTAATTTATTATATATCATTATAAATCACCAATGTAAAATGTGATATTGCAACTACATTTTTGTCGAAGGATGAGTTGACTTACCAAGTGTACTTAAAAGAACATTGTAAATTCTAATGTGTACCAAACAAAAAGTGATACACTATGAAATGAGATTACCACGATTCTTGTGGTTACAATTGTAAATCCTAAGGCTTCGTTATGTATCTATATGATGAAAGTTGGTACCTTGGAGATGCAACTGATGAATGAGCGTCCAATATGAAAGTCAATAATCTTTAACATTGATTGGTAGTGCCCATTAGCGCTCCGTTTTGAGTGAAGAACTGAAGATGAAATAGGTTGATGAAGTTAAAACATTGGTATGAGCAACGTTCGCATTTAATCTACCATTGAAAGTAAAGGGTGGATGGTATAGATTAAATGAAGGGTCTCACAAATTGTAATTAAACTTAATCTACCTTATTCATCTACTTTGATAATGGGGCATAAATAAGTAATCTTCGGCTAGCTTCATAATCTCACTCAAGAACAGAGCCTAAGAGAGGTGATACACATCCTCATCCTTATAAGCTAATGCATGAGGAAGAAGTATGTGTAAAAAAAATTTACTCTCTTTCAAAAGAGAAGAATATCTTTAATGAAGAAGAAAGCATGTGAGGGATGGTATCAATGAGGTAATAGACCTGACCTACCATGGGTACATGATTTGACGTGTTAAAGCGCAAAAAATATCACTAATGTTAAAAGTTAGTACGGTTTTTTTAACACGATACGAAATTCTCTCTCTCTCAAAAGAAGAAAAAGCGCTGATGAGAGTCGTCGTCTACCTCCTTGCCCATCTTCAATCTCACTGATTCCTACGTCTAACCATCGTTCTTGGTTGTTCCCATTCTAACAGGTCACCTCTTGTGGCCTGTGCGTAGAGATTTTATTTTAATTTTAGCTTCTTCTTCCTCTCTTCGTGATTTTCCTCTGAAGTTGTGGATTAGTTTTGACTGAAATGGGTTTCATGGAAGATTATGAAGTTGAACTTAATGTGAGCAAGAAACCTAGAAATTCAGGGAGCTTTGATTCAGTTATGGGTAGCGAATCGGATAAGCGATTGATGATGGGGGAGCCAACCTTGAATCAGAACCTAACCTTCAAGAAGGCGGTAACGGGCCAGACTCAGGGTGAGACATTCTACTTTGGAAGTGATATGCTTGACGAAATTTCTGACGATAAGGAAGATCCAATGGAAGATGAAGACCCAAAGTGTCCGACAGTTATACTCACGAAGGAGCAGAAGCTGAAGTATCGAATGCCATGGCAGGATGCATTGATCGTAAAACTATTAGGGAAGAACCTCCCAATGAATGTTATGAAGGATAGGCTTAAAACAGGTGGAAGTTGTGAGGGGACTTCTTGATGGACGATTTGTCGAACGGATTTTACAAAATTGTGTTTACCTGCCCAGAGGATGTTCAATTTGTTTTAACGGAGGGACCATGGCCAATCATGGACCATTATCTAACGATTCAAAGATGAAGACCCAATTTTAACCCTTGTTCGGAAGCTTTGTTGAGCCTGGAAGTTCTGGTGCGTATTCCTGACCTTCCGAATGAGTATTATAATGAGTATTTTTTATCGATACTTGGTTCTGATTGTGTAACACCCCAACTGAAAACTTAACAATAAACGGTAACTGCAGCGGAAATTCGTAACTTAAACATTAACTAAAATGGGATGATGTTACACGCCGTTAGCCACCCACGTGGCTAACAATGCTAAATACGTACAAATGTATCGGTCTGATGGACACAGACTCCCGAGCAATAGGTACTAACATCCACATACATATAAACCAACTATACCGAGTGTATACATATACAAACCATCACTGTAATTCTGACGCTACCAAAATATACGACCACGGGAGCACAGGCGCATCCCGGGTCCAACATCCAAAAGCTAACAAAAGTATTTCATTACACCTAGGAACTAAAGCGACTCCGCTTCTTCGATCCTCATCTTGCAAAATAAAATATGGTGCCCCAAAGGGGCTCAGCAACCCTTGGCTGGTATGATTAACGTGCAGCCCGTCAGCTACCGGGATACACGCAACTAATTGTCATAATGAACATGAGGTTTATTTTAAACAAACAATATACATAAACACAGCAACACTCATTGTACATTAACAACGTACACATAACATCAGTAGAAACGATTCACTTATGGAAACGTACCAAATAACAGTTAGCCAAGCTTGGTTGAGCCTAGAGAATGTTGCCATCCTCATATTAAGCCCGTTACCTAACTTGTTACCGCTCGGTTTGTCGAACGTTTAACTTACCCCAAGACATGTCGAATATAGTGATCCAATCATACCATACATAAATTCCCCCTAGCCCCGAACTTAAGTCAAGGTAGGAAAGCCATTAATTAGACTTGAGGGAGATTGTAATCCAAGAAGGAAAACAATCAAAACATAAAGAGAATCGAATCTGATCCAGATATCGACACTCGAACATACACGCGCGACCGGACACCCGGATTCCTCACCCCCCCGGTTATACACTTGTTAGTAGTCCCATTGACGGAACTTAACACATTAATTCACACTGTAAGTGTTTAGGCCCTGTTAGGCACACAAGGGAGATGGGATACATTTTAACAACACAAACCACAACTAACACACGGATAGCCGTAGTTAGAACGTTCCGTAAGTTGAAACGTTAAAAGCCGAATACCGTTCTCTTACGTTTTCCTAACATTGGTTAGCTAACGGGTTAGCACGTATTCGAGGTTAAACGGTATCGGAACGTACACACCACAATAATAACAATGACTGTAAACTCATTTCATGATTTAAATCTTACAAAGTCATAAACATACAGAAAAACAAACAACACTCAAGCTGGTGTAAACCGGTAGCAAACAGACTGCAAGAAAACCATACCTTGGTCCCTGCTGCGTTCGAGTTCCACCGAATGCAGCTCCTATACATAATTAATAACGTCGGTTAATTACCTTAATTAACTTCCGATTAACCACCGAATGCAGCTCCCATACCTTGGGGCACCGGCCCCCTCTGGCCACCTCGAGCTCCACCTCCTCCAGTAGGTGCGCTCTGAGTCCCCTTCGACGGGCGGTACGCTCGGCTCTCCGGATTCGCGAAGCACTCGAACGACCTATGGCCTTTCTTCCCACAGTGGTGGCAGTCCACCGCTTGCCCGGTGCAGTCAACACCCGGGTGGTCTTTACCACAACGCTTGCAGTGAAAGTGGCGCTGGGGTGTAGAACCTATTATCATACAACAATCTGTTTATTACAAGGACGGTAATGGATAGGGTAATACACAACTCATTCACAAGGTTAGATCGCTTACCCTTAGGGGGTGCAGATCTGAGAGGCTGGACGTCATAGGTAGGTCCGGTCAGCATCGGAACCTTCTCCTTGCCCTTCTGGCTGGCCTGCTCCTTCTTCTTCTCCCTCCAGGAGAACTTTTTCTTCCTGTGATCGTCAAAGTGTTAGGAATAGCAGGTATAAAAGCAGGCAGCAAGTAAGTAATTTAAATGGATTAAATAACTTAAAGGTGGTTCTTACTTCTAGCCCTTGCTGCCTCCGCTTCCAGCCACAACCTCCGCCTCCTTCTCGGGGGCCTTACGCTTCTGCCCCTGGCTGTCATCCCGGCTGTTCACCAACAGCTTGGTCCGAGAAGCAGCATCATAGCACTCCTACAATGCATCAATGAGTTCCCCGAACTTGTAATAAATCAAACTGAGTTACAAGGTATAAATTGTCAATTAATTTTACCTGGACCGTAGGGTATAAGGCAGCACCCATGGCGGCCTTGATAGCATATCGTAGTCCACCTCTGAACTTTTCCACCTTCACAGTGTCAGAATAAACAACTCCCGGGACAAAGTCCAACAGCCCAATGAATGAGGAGTAGTACTGATCTACTGTCAGACTACCCTGCCTCAGAGCCTCAAACTCTTCCCTCTTCCTCTGCTTCAAGTGAGCAGGATAGTACTTTTCCCTCAGCAATTCCACAAAACCCGTCCAACCGAAACCCTCTATAGCAGTGTAGTGTGCCTTCACGGACCTCCACCAAGTGCTGGCGGCGTCCCTCAGATGGAAGGCTGCTATACCGACCCGGTGCTCAGCAGGCACATGAATGGCGTCAAAGGCCTTCTCGTGCTCGATAATATATCTCTCCAGGACGGTGGGGTTAGCTACTCCGTCATAAGTAGGTACTCGCGTGTCGGCGACGCTCTTTAGCCAGTTTGGCTCTCTCGGTGCGGGTACGGGTGGGACTATGGGTGGCGCTCCTATCTGGACACCTCCCATCAGGGCTAGCTGAGCAAAGACGGCAGCTACCGTCTCAGCAACGCCCACGGCTGGGGTCTCAGGAGGACCTCCTCCAAACCCGCCGCCTCCACCTCTGCCTCTGCCTGTCGAACGTCTTCCAGTAGACATCTGAAGAATTCAGAATCAAGGTCAACTCTCGGTATAAATACCGTACTTTTCTCAACCATAAGTTCACATAGCCCTGAAAGGCGTAAAACACATTGTCCCCGACAATCTCCTAACTCAACTCATTCATAACTTCCACATTGGTACTCGTATATGAATAACCTAAGCTCACGGTACTTAGACTACTATCTCTTGTAATCAGAGTGGTACTCCGCTCTGATACCACTTTTGTAACACCCCTACTAATCCGGCTCCTAATTATAATATAAACGTCGTACTTAATAAATAAATCGCAACGGTAAATAACAGACTTTCGCTCTAATGGTGTCACTGTTATCACTCACCCATACGGGTGATAACTAGTTACATGATAATCAACATACGAAACGTATTCCCGCAGTGACCACAAGAGATAGATAGTAGTGCTTAAACAATCTAAAACATATCCAACAACAATCGTTTATTACAAACCATACACGTGAGCGTCTAACCAACATACACCTCGGTTTACAAACCCGAGTCCGAAATAACAGCAGTCTCAAACCGTACCAAGTCTAGTCAAAAGTAAATACAACTGTCGCGCCTCGCGTCGACCCACCAGCTAGTCTCCTGAAATAAAAATGGTTTGTGGTATGGAATCAGCCCCTGCTGAGTATGTTATCACATGCCCCGTCATGCCTCCTCAAACCCCTCAATTAATTGGTCAAGAGCATGAGATTCGTTACATGCAATACCGTTTTAATATTTAAACTGTAAAACATACAACAGTAATATCCATACAACAACATAACCATCAACACACATAATATAAACCACACAGTATAACCAGTGAACAACAAGGCGAAACAACAAGAATAATAAACTAGTATTAACTCCCGTCCTTGGTATAAAAACCAATATTGTTCGCCAATGTACAAGTCTCAACTGTAATAAGTGTTCAGTTATACCTAGTGACAATGCCTCGTTAAAAACGACATGCCTCTAAATTACCCATATACTATGGCGGGTCACCCACGGCAGTAGCCACTCCAGCGGTAGAGTCTCCGACCAACGAGCCATCCTAGCTCACGGGAAATTTTCTTGATACTTGCGGACCCGTACGCGGACATCCTAGTAACGTTTTTGTGATCACAGCGCGCACCAAGAGCCACATCCTCTTGGCTTTGTTATGTTAATTAATTATACCATCGCATCGCATTATTAATTTTTCTAACACAGCAGACTAAGGTCATTAGTCCAATCCGGAGTCTGTAAACCTGGGTTCCAGTGTTAGATACAAGAGTGGCGTTTAGAAAGGCCAATGCTCTGTATTAAAGTCTTGGATAATATGTATATCTTATTATCCTAGTGCTACAACGTTTTTCTGACGATCCTTATATCACATATAAGATAGCACCATAGCCGCTAGTTCGTTTATATATATATATATATAGGTCCATATATACGAACCAATACTGTTAACGCAACAACAGTATATAATAAGCAGCTATATATACAGTTCATGTATATTTATTCACACAATCAGACAAACAATCTTATCACAGATTACACAGAAGTCTGAACTGAGGAAGCCCTCGGAGACAATCAGAGACACGTAACAACATACCGTTCACCCTGAATGTATAACCGTGGAGTATGAATCAGCTAGATCCGATGCTCCCCGTGTCGTCTCTAACAGTCTAATAATACACAACGCCACTGATTAGAATCCCGTATAATAACATAACTCTACGGTACCCCGTACCGTCACTAATACCTCCCGGTTAATCCCCCGTTATTAACTGTCAACGTTTGTCGGGTTTTCGGCTTAACTCGGGATTTGGAAAAACGTTATATTACATGCGTAGTCTTGTCTCGTATATTAATATACTTAATGTTGAACTTGTTATCGCATGTAGCTTAGTATACTCTTGTATATCATATAGTTTATTTCTATATTGCATGTATAATTCTTTATCATATATTATACATCTCACCTTAGTATTTATTTTCCTAAGGTTTGTTTTTCCAAGTTTAATGTGGTATAATTCATATGTAAAAATACTTTGAATTATATAAATCCTTATTATTTCATGTATACTCTTAACATTAGAATTTCCATATCTAATGTTTGTAATTCTTTTCTCTTTATCTAGTACCATTTTAATTATGATAATATATGGTTATTGAACCACATTATATTTTCTACACCATAACATATATTTATTTATATACATGTATTATGGAACTATTTATTATATGGTAAGTCTTTATAATATATTCATTCTCTTTAATGAATATTTCTTACATTAAAAATGTTACACCCTTTTATAACATTAAAACCATATTATAAATTTTCATTTAAAAAAATGCCCATATTACCGAACAACACCTATTTTCATAAGTATTTACAAAATCCACCACATAATTAATATAATGTTATATTATAATTATATAACATATATTATGACATTTATGTCATTAAAACAATTATAACCTATAGTTATATATTGTTATAAAATACCAAACAGCCCTTATACTATTCGGCTTTCACTATATTCCACAATACTTCCATAAATTACAAATCAGCCCCAAAATATATTTCATTGTTACACTTATAATATATACCTTATATTATAATCCTTAAACCTTAATATAATTATAACCTATAGTTTTTAAAGGCTATAATTTCCGAACAGACCCTATGTCTGTTTTAATTAAATTCCCACCACCAAACTTTGTATATTTACCAAATCTCCCCAATTTATAATACATAGTTTTCTAATGTCATTAAAACTATATATTATACATATATCTTTATAAAACCTTGTATATAACTCCAAAAATTACCAAACTATACCAAAAGGTTATAAATATCATTACTAACCTTATACTTTCTACAATTCTCGGTTTTTACCCATATGTTACCCATTTGTAACAATGTTATAAAATATCATATATTATACTTATATAATTCATATAAACTCCAAATTTAGCCAAATAAACTTCTAAAAATTCCTAATAACTTAAGGACTGTACTAAATCCCTTTTAGTACCCCAAAGTTTTGGAAATTACAATATAACCCCATCTCTTATAAATCTTTTACAATTTAATAACTATCTTAATATAAGGTAGTATTTTAATTTCTTAAATTCTCCAAACTTGGTCAAAGTCTCCTATATAGTCAACTTTGACTTCTAATACCAAATTGGAACCAAACTTTCGGTAATTACCAATTATACCTTATAGTTTTCTATTTTTACAATTTTGACCCAAAACTTTATAAAATGTTATAATTTTTATTAAATTCATTTAAAAACCCTAAATTCCTCTAAATTAAGCCCACGGCTTTATATTTTACTAGTAATTACCATTTGACCCCAAACTTAATTATATAAGCATAAATTAAACTAAATAAGCTTTAAACTTAAATTAAAATGGCCTAATGACATGGCCTTATTACAACTTTGCTTTATAACATAAAATTACACATAAATAGCTCAAATACTATAAACTCTCGGCCTTGCTGTAGTTTATTTATTTTTCCACATAATGTCATAATTTGACCATTATGTTAATTAAATCACTTAAATGACTAGCTTAATTTATCTTAGTCATTTTTTTCCATTCTTAGGTTAAAATAACCCATATAATTAACTCCACTCTCGGCACATAATATATATGCTAAGAAATCATAAAATCATAAGTTTAAGGTGTTTATACCTTGGTTTATCCTTAGTAACAACTCGGCAGCTTGGAGGAAAAATCACCACATCATTTAGACATGTTTAATACACCAAAATAAGATATGGTTATACTCCAAGCATGAGCTTAACCATTAAGAACAATTAATGTAAGATTTAAGGCAAAAATCACCTTAAAAATGCAAGGAAGTTTCCAAAGGGTTTCGGCCTGAATTAAGGTATGTTTTTACCTTATAATGTAAATTTTGGAAACCTTGGTCCCTAGACTTCCTTCAGCCGAGAATGATGATTGTTCAAGGTTTAATACACTGAGAATGAGCCATGGAAAGTGATAGATCATGAGCTCCAAGTGTAGGTAATGAAGAGATGAAGAAAAAGAGCTAAAATAAGCCTTAAACCATTACCTTAAGTGCAAAAGAGATTGATTTGCCTTGCATACTCAAGAACACAGCTTGAGAGGATTATAGAAGGCTGATGGCTTGGCTGGAATGGGACAAGAGGCAAGAGAAAGCAAGGTAATGTGTTTAAATGAATAAAATGTATAGAAAGGAATAGTAAAATGGTGATTCACCAAATTAGCTAGATATTTAGCATTAATGCTGAATGTGCTGTCCTCCATTCTCTTAATCTGCCAACTCCATAAGGGTTAGAAGGGTCATTAATTGACCATTGACCATACTTAGTCAATTTTGCTTAAAAATGTACTATTTGGGTTACTATTCACAAATGAATGCCATATTTTCGATTTTTTTTGAAATCTTGGATTTAGACCTTCTAATGTGGTACATTATAGTACATTAGTATATCAAGGTCTAATCCAATGCTTAACACCACTCAAAACCCACTCAGAAAGTCAATTTTCTCAAAAACGTGCTTTAAGGAATTTTAAAGCACATTTTGTGTTAGAACATGCTTTAGAGCTTGGTTTCCTTTGAGAATGGTTGTATAATGTTCATTACTTCATTATAATACTTAGGAATCCTATTTGGATCCTAATTGAGGTCATACAATCTATATGGTGTCTTAAAGCACATTTTTTGGCTTTACCGATCTTAAGGCAAGTTTTGCCTTGTTGAGATCTTTAGATTGTTCCCCCAATGGTATTTAGATGTTTATTAACCATCTTAGATCATTAATAGATCATTTAATTAAGTTTTTAAGGTTAGGGGTATTTCAAGAGGACTCCTCCTAACCCTTTGAAGTTTGAATCAAGCTAATAAAAGAGCAAGACAAGGCACCATCAAGAGGTGGTTTTCGGCCATATATGAAAATGAGAGGAAACAAGAATTTTCTTTGGTTTTTCTTACCTTGAAGCAAAAGAGATTAACAAGGTGTAAAAAAGATGAGTTTTTCCTCCATCAATGGAGATTCTCCATGGCACCAAATTGGAGTTCTTGAAGATTTGAAAAGATAGGAATGTAGAGCTTACTCTAACTAAGACAAATATGGTCTTGGAATTTGATTTGGAGCATGGAGTTGGAAGTTACAAGGAAAAGAAGTTGGAGATGGTAGAGATGCTGTAGAAAAACCGGCTGGAGAAGGGAGAATGAAGGAAGGTGACGGTGGGGAATGGAGGGAAATGAAGAGAATGAGGTGAGAAGGTATACTTTACAAGATATTTACTTATATAAAGCAAATAGTTCTTACTTTAAGTCTTCCTTCCTTCCTTAATAAACTAGCTAAGTGTGATGACTCACAACTTAGAAAAAACCGGCCCCCTTTAGTTAATAGGATATTTAGGAGCTAGTTTGACCAATTAAATAACTTATGTTGACTTAATGCTAATTAAGCACTATTTGAGCACTATTCACAAATTAGTGCACATATTTGTGAAATTCTTGGTTTCCCATTGATTTAGGCTTCCTAATGTGATACTAAGTATTACACATGTTGATTAAGGTGTAATCATGGGCATTTAGCCACTCAAAACCCATTTCTAAGACAATGTTTCAAAAATGTGCTTTAAGACTCCTTAAAGCACAATTTGTGTTTTAACTTGTTTTTGAGCTTGGTTTTCTTTACTAATTGGTTTAACATGTCCATTAGCATGTTAATGAAGTCTTGGTAAGCTCTTTGAGTCCTAACCAAGGTTATCCCAAGCTTAGAGCATGTTTTTGCTCAAATTGCCTTAATGATGCTTTACTATGTTTACTATTGTTTAAATTTCTTACTAACATTTCTAAGGCACTTTTTAGCCTTAATATATCATAGTTTAACATTTAAATAACATATTGAGGTTTGGAGTATTTCAATCTACCCCCTTAAAAGAACTTTGTCCTCAAAGTTCACAGTTCCCCACGCATCATTTAATTAGAATACGGGGATTACTTGCAAGATAGAACTTAAGATAAAACTTCCATAACAAAACATACTTTACATAACAACCCTCGGACTCAAGGTCCGGGTAGCATAACAACATTCAGACTCAAAGGTCTGTAACATAATAACATAGACAATGTATTTCAGTACATGTCGTACATACATAACGAAACGGATCTACCCCCCTTAAAATGGGGTACGCCCCGTACCCTATACATACGAAAACTAGTGAGTAAACAGCGATGGGTACTTCGCCCTCATTCTGTCCTCCAGCTCCCAAGTGGCCTCCTCGACTTCCTGGTTAGACCAGAGGACCTTCACCAGTCGAACAGACTTATGGCGAGTGTCTCAAGTCTTAGTGTCCAGAATCCGTACGGGAGTCTCCACTGATCGCATGGTCGGCTCTAACGTTAGCCTTTCGGGCTGAAGCACATGAGACGTATGAGACATATATTTCTTCAACTGTGATACATGAAATACATCATGTACCTTGCCCAGCTCAGCAGGCAGATCTAGTGTGTAAGCTACCGGGCCTATCCGCTCCGTCACAACATAAGGCCCCACATATTTTGGGCTCAACTTGCCTTTTTGGCCAAAACGAAACACACCCTTCATGGGCTAACTCTACGAAATACCTGGTCACCCACAGGGAACTCCAGGTCACGTCGGCGCACATCGGCATATGATTTTTGCCTATCTTGAGCTGCCTTCATGTTAGCTTGGATCTGGCGTACTTCTGCTTGTACCTGCTCAAGATACTCCGGCCCAATAATAACTGAAATACCCCTAACATTTAAATAATTAAATATAAGTAAATAAATTTAATTTGGGGGAATTATAAATATTATTTGGGGGTTTATTAAACCCTAAGAAAGCATAGAAACACTTGGGCGTTAAAAACGCACCTAAACTCCTTAAGGTTAAAAACGTGCGTTAAAGCCCGACCTTAAGATAAACAAGTTATATAAGCTATAAACTTCACATGAAGTTAACCAAGGTCATTATATGATCTTTAGAATGCAGGACCTCATCTAAAACTGAGTAAAAATACAAAATGCTCAGGAGTTCCCTTAAAGGCCCTTAAGGCCCGAAAGTCCCGGAAATATATTATAGGATGAAGTAAAGCTTTACACTTCATTCCAAATGCACCATAACACCTTATTAAATATATAAGATGAAGTTCTCAAGCTAAATTCTCAGTTAAACGCAAAGTGCTAAGAGATGCCTTATGGGGGTCCCATAAACCCTCGGGAATGCCAAGGAGGAGTGCCGAGGTGGCATGAACTCCTATAAAAATTCATTATTAGAGTTCCTAACATCATTATCAATCATTCCAAAGAGAATGCACGAGCTAATTCCTCAAAAATAAACAAAGTGCTTGGACGAATTTCTTAACGCTCCTTTTTGCCCGGTTAGCCCGGGAGTTGTGTTTTGAGTTGATATATTCCCATATAACTCAATATAACACCTTAACATATTATTATTGACTATAAACAATGTCAATAAACACTTGGAACTCATAGCGACTAATTATTTCCTAGAAAATCCTTAAAGCACAAAAACGCACCTTCAGGTGTCACAAAAACGCGTTTTACGCAATTGCCTAGAAGTTTTTGAGGAGCCACGAGTTGATAATATTAAAAGGGGATAAATTGACCATCTAAAGCAATTAATTCCAGTGCTAAAATCATAGCACAAACAGGGGCAATTTTTGGGACAAAAAGGTACCTAAAATCAGCATTTTTACCTTAAAACTTTCATCTTTTATCATGGTATAAATGTACCAATTAAATGTTGTGAACTATTACATGTTATAATATGGTCTTAATACAATATATTGTGACAAAAGTTAAATAAAAAATCAGACCCATTCACCCCCTATTGAATGCGCCATTTCAGGTAGTAAATGACTAAGATTCTTGCAAAATTATATCTTATGCTAAGATGGCTCATCCTAGCATGTAGTATATGTTAATATAGCAATTGATAGCAGTCAATTAAGACTCCTCCACCGTATTACCTGCAGGAGATCAACAAGAAAACATTAAAGATTAGCTCAAAGGAAGAAAATGAAATTAAATGTAAATCTAGTCATATCTAGACTAGGTAATTAAACAAGTAGAATTATTTGATCAATGGGGATGTGAGTGCCGATAATGGACAAGGCATTAAGGAAATGAGTGATGTTTGATTAACGTACATAGACAAGTACCTAACTTCCATAATCATCTAGCTTGCAATTAACAAAGACAAAGTGGCCTCCTAAGACTCCATTCAGCCGTAAGCCTACAAGAGGTGGAGCTGCCTACTCCATTATGCCGATCACCTCCACCTGCATGAATAAACAAGGTTAACAACATTAAACAACTTAATAATCCTAAACAATTGTCATGCCTAGTATTAAGTAATCAAAGTTAATCTTCTCCCACTCCTTTAGCCGTAGCTCTACAAGATTAGGAGATGCCAAATTCAATTATGGCCAACCAGCCATATACCTAGCCAACCTAAGGATCTTTGTAGCTAATTTTGTAATCAAAATAATCTTAAAAACATGACATAAAATAAAGACATGTGACTTGCCAATAATTCTTATTTGATTCAGCCTTTCCTATCTTCCAATATCTTACCTGAACCTTCTTCTTCATTTGCCTCATCACCGAATTGGTAAGTCCCTTGCTAAGCTCTCTTTCTTCTTCCTTTGTCAAGTTTTTCCTTAGAGCTTCAAAGCTCCATTAATGGTAAATTAAGTTCTAACACCATTTTATGTAAATTCCTAGCTAAATCTTCTAAGTCTTGAAGCAAGAAAACATGTTAGCAATCCTTGCTAAAATCGCCAAGCTTTAGTACTCCAAGAAGGTTCCTAGATTCAACAACAACACAAGGAACACAAGATCAAGTTAAGGTATATTTTCATGTTGAAAAATCCTAAGTAATTACCTAAATCATTTTTGAAAATTTAGAACTTCTAAACCTATGTTCTCTTCATTATTTCATGAAGGAAACTTGGATCTACAATCATCACAAGGTGTATCAAAAATACCTTGATAAATTCCTAAGGTAAACTCTTGTAAAACTACTCCAAATCTCATTTATAATTTTTGTTAGAAGTCTAACAAATGAATCTCATAAACATGTATAAGGAGGCCAAAATCTCTACATCAAAATAGCATTTGGAGAGCTTGGAATTCAAGGAAAAATCAAGTACAAGAATTGTCTTGATTTAAGGGTAAGTTTATATAATTAAGGTTTATTAAGTTTAAGCTTGATTTAAGCTTCAAACTTTGGTATAAAAATTATGTATAACCTCTAAATAAATTAATGCCAAAAATCATAGGTTATAATGGCAAGAAAATAATTTATAACATATAAGCCTTATAAGGTAAGATTATTACCTTAAGGTATAAAATTGTGTCACAAAATTAAATATGATACATATATTATTAAACCGAAATATCTAAGGATAAAAGGTTCTATTTTGAGTTTATAATCATTCTAAGTCATTAGCATAATTTTTAGAAGTGTTATATGGCTTGTATACATTTATATGTATTTATTATAAGGTTTAAATCAAGTTTTAAAACTATATGGTAAAGGAATATTAAAACCGAGAGCAAAGTATTGCATTTGATGATTTTTGAGATATATATATAAGTGTATTAACTTATATTATAAATTTTGGGAATATTAAAAATAGCTACAAGTATTTAAATGGCTAGTTTATAAAGTTATGTGGCTAAAATGTAAATTTTGAAAAGTTTGGTGTACAAATTATAATTGCCGAGAGTATAAGGAGTTATTTGGTAAATTTATGTTATAATATAAGGTAGGAATTAATATTATGAATTTTGGTGAATTTAAATAAGTGTTTAAGTGTTAAAATAACAATTTATAAAGTTTAGGGACTATTTTGTAATTATTGGGAAGTTTGGAGTATAACCGAGAATTACATATGATTTTATGGGTATATTCAAGTATTAATTATGAAATTAAGTCTTGGTCAAAGTGTGGACCAAAAGCTTTGGGTTAACATGATTTATGACATAAAATATTAAGTTTATAAAAGTTTTAGGGTGAATATGTAATTTATGAAAGTATATATGAAAAATAGAAGTTAAATGGGGCGGAAATATTAATTGAAGAAAGATATGGGTTGTTTAGGTTATTTAAAAGAATTTAATATTAAAACTATAATTTATAAGTTAATATGTAACTTATATTAAGTTGTGGGGTTAAAATGTGAATAAAGGAAAATATAAGTAAAAACCGGAAGTTAAGGGTTTATTTGTAATTTATTAAAGTTGGTATAATGAGATTGTAATTTACGAAAATTAAGATGGATATTTGGTAAATTAAAAAGGTAATGTGGTTAATTAATATTTACAAGATTAATGTGGCTAATTAGTGAATTATAAAAGTTATAAGATTATTTGGCAATTTATGGAAGTTAATATAATTATTTTACAATTTCCGAAAACTAATATGGGTATTTAGTAGATTATAAAAGTATTTGGTTATTTGGTAAGTTGTAAAAGTTAATGGGTTCAAATTATGATTACCGGAAACTATATGTGGTTACTTAGTAATTCATAAAGTTGTTGGGTATAAAATATAAATACCGAACTAATAAGGTTGGTTTTGTAATTTAATAAGGAAAGGAACTAGGTAATATAATGTATTATGGTATATTATGGAGTGTAATATAAAGTTTATAAAATAATGGTGGTGATAATAAAAATGACCAAGGGATATAATATAAAGAATAAGTGGAATCAGTTATGAGTTTATAAATAAGGAAATAGAAATTTACCACAAGGTGGAAATTCATTATCACATGTGAATATCACATAAAATAACTAACTGTTGAACTACCTAGAACCACTGATAAATAACAGAGGGAAACTAAAGAACATACGGAGTTAGTATACTACGTAAATAAACTCTACAGTGACAGTACTGTAATATTTAATGAATAGTTATATTAATATCACCCGGTATTGCATGTTTAAATAACAGCGTACGGGAAGGAACTACTGAGCAGGAACTTGTCAAGCTAGCAGTTACTTGGTGAACGGTATGTTAATTGTGTGGTCTGAATGTCCTAAGGATTATCCTAAGGTCCAGACATTTTTGTGTTAATTGTTTAAGAGCGATATCTGTGATTTTATGTGTATGATATTATATACTGTATTGCTCAACCTTGTTGCGTTGTATTCTTACGCGAATGCCTTATGACTGAAAGTTTATACATTTAAATTGGAACAAGACTAACTGACCTTTAGGAATTATTGAGCCTAACTGATGGTCAATATTATAGTCTTAACTCAAGGATTGGTTATTATGTCACTGAAAAAAGGGCTAACTTATAAAGAGAGGAATCCAGACTGTTCCGACATTCTGGTTGCGCATTGTGATCACTACGAGAGACTTCAATGGAGAGTCACTCAAGGAAATCCATCAGCCACATTCGGGGATGGCGGAGGGCACTGCCGTTGGTGCACAGGTTCGACCGGATCGGTCAATTAACCAGGGCCTAGGGTCAACTGGTAACAGTTCCAATGGAACACAGGGGACTACTGTCCATTAATAAGTTATTAAGGGTTGTCTTGACATGACGCCTGAGGTGGAAATTAATTGGAAAAGGTTAAATGATTGTTTTAAAAGATAAGGGTCAGGTGGCCGACTAACAAGTACAGTTTAATACGCGTATCTTGTTTGGTTATTGCTGTGAATTGTTGACGTGCAATTATTGGTTATTGCTATGGATTATTGATGTGTAGTTATTGGTGTTGTGAACTATTGTACACTGGCGTTTACAGGTGGATTGTTATGTGATTGTTAAATGTTTACAGTTATTACTGTTATCATTGTAAACCGGTATTTTATGTAATGAATCTAATATCAAGATAGCTAAAACGACTTAGGGAATCCAAATGATTTAAGACTACATTTAGCATACCAGCATTTCGATTGCTGAGCCCTTCAATGGGCCAAACATTCCAGGTTATTGAAGAAGATTCAAGCCAGAGTGCGGGACACGGGGGTAGCTGTTGTGTTTTCAACAAACACCTTGTGATTTTATTTTGGATTGTATTAAGGGGGTTGTTGTATTCAGTTAGTTGCTCATTTAGTTGGATTTGGTTTGTAATAATTAGAGTGCTCAGTATCTGTTCATCACAGCGTGGGAGGTTGTAATGTTGGAAGGAGTGAGGATGCCTTGTTACTCACAAGGGTGAGTAACGGCGTGTAACACCAAGGTAGTTAGTTTTATTTTCCGCTGCGAATTGTTGTTTATTATGCTACGACTTGCGACGTTATTACAGGTTTAGGATTAGGGGTGTTACAATAACTACCTCACTCGACTCATCCCAGCATAAAGGCGTGCGGCATGGTCTACCGTACAATGCCTGGAAAGGAGACATCTTGATCGAAGCATGGTAACTGTTGTTGTAGCTAAACTTGATCAAGTGTAACTTATCAATCCAGCTGGTCTGAAAGTCAAGTGCACAACGACGTAACATATCCTCAAGCGTCTGAATGGTGCGCTCACTCTGACCATCTGTCTAAGGGGTGGAACGCTGTACTCACTTCAACTCGGTACCAAGCGCTTCCCGTGTAGATCTCTAGTACCTCGAGAGGAATCTGGTATCCCTATCAGACACGATAGTTTTCGGTACTCCATGGTGCCGTACAATCTCTCGGTCGAAGAGCTCTGCTAGCTTCGCCACTTTTCAAGTGTCCTTCATCGGAATGAATCGGGCCACCTTGGTCAGTCGGTCAACAACGACCCAAATCATATTTAGACCTCCCCTTGTAGGCGGAAGCCCTACTACGAAGTCCATAGAGATGTCATGGAACTTCCACTCTGGCACTGGCATTGAATGCACCATAGCACCAGGCCGTCGGTGCTCAAACTTGACTTTCTGACAAGTGAGACACCTTACCACGTAGTCATTCACATCATTTTTCATTCCAGTCCACCAAAAATACCTTTTCATACCCTTATACATCTTTGAAGCTCCGGGGTGAATCGAAGTAGAAGAACAGTGGGATTCACTCAGTATGCGCTCCTTCAGCTCAGCGCTACTTCTTGGAATACACAATCGGCCATTCAGCCTAATCAGGTCATCATCGTGAAGTCAGAAGTCGTACTTCTGACTCTCGAATGTACCATCAATCAGCTTCTGCCTGATCTCTTGCATGTACTGATCCGACATCTGAGCACTCCGCACCTCTTCAACCAAGCTAGAGTGAGAGACTAGCGAATGGAGAAAGTGTGCTCGGTGACTCAATGTGTCAGCTACCACATTCGCCTTACCTTCCTTGTACTGAAGGTTGATGTCGTAGTCGTTCAGAAACTCGACCCACCTTCGTTGCCTCATGTTCAACTCTTTATGAGTGAACAGGTACTTCAAACTCTTCTGATCTGAATAGATTGTCACGCTTACCCCATACAAATGATGTCGCCATATCTTCAAGGCGAAGACAATGACACCCAGTTCTAAATCGTTGGTAGGGTAGTTCTCTTCATGCTTCTTCAGCTGTCAGGAGGCGTATGCCACGACCTTCCTGTGTTGCATCAACACACAACCCATACCCATGCCTGATGCGTCGCAATAGACCTCAAAACTATCTGTACCGTCTGGTATTGTAACACCCCACTCGTAATCACGTAATAATCACTCACGATGCATTAATTAACAACGTCTCACAGCGGAAGTATCACAGTAATAAAACTCACTCGGGTGTCACATGCCATTACTCGTCCATATGAGTAAAGAAGTAGAACTAATTAAAATATGAAATAACACTGGTAACAAATACATAACCGTAGTGATAACGAGATACTAACCTATACATCAATCTAAACCAAAGATAATCTTAATGACAAGTGAACGTCTATGTATTCCCGACTGTATACAACATCCTTAACACTTTAAACTAATAATCATCCTAATACATTGTGAGGTCTCGTGCAATGAAAAATCTCTAACTACCCGGTCCCGCTCTTCGGCTTCAACGGTAGTCATCACCTGCACATATGCCATAAAGGCTCAGCGATAAACGCTGAGTATGCCAGGCCTGGACCCTATTGGTCACTTAATAGTCAAGGTCGTCATTATTAAGTTCGTTACATGCTTTACCTTGTACAGGTATGATGATAGCAGTAAACTCATGAATGGCTGTAATTTAAACAATTAGATCAGTCACTACAATTCACACACAACAGTCATTCCAATTATACAAACATCATAACATTACATCAAACAATACAACAAAGGCGTTAATTCACGCACATTTATTAATTATCTCATACCACAACGGACGGCCCCTCGGGCCCCCACATAACTCTTTAATTGGTTAGCACTGTCGGGCGTCAGTTAGGACAACCCGAAATAAACTCACTTGGACGGTAGTCCCATGCACACGAGGTGTCCATTCACTTAGCCTTTCTAAAGGCGTCCATACTTTGCCTTTCTAAAGGCGCCCATGTTGTCACCATGCCTGTCACTTAGCCTTTCTAAAGACTTTTTCTAAGACATTTTAAGAAGAGTGCTAATCCTCGGGTGCCTTTGGAAAGTCATGATTTTGCTCCAATATCACATGCTAGTGCTAAAGAGACTTTAGCTAGTTCAATTACTGCTAAGGAAGTCAGTAACACTCTTAAAATTATGATGGATTTTAAGGCTCCTAATGGGACGGATTTCCTGCAGGTTTTTATCAAAGGTTTTGAGGTTTAGTAGGTCCCAAAGTAGTTGACTTTGTTAGGACTGCTTTCGGTCAAGGGGTTTTGGGCCAGGGTATGAATGAGACTATTCTGACGCTTATCCCTAAGGTTAAGCATCCCACAATGGTTAACCAGTTTAGACCGATTTCCCTATGTAAAGTACAATATTAGATACTTGCAAAAACTTTAGCTAACAGACTCAAGCCCTTCATGTCTACTTGGGTGTCGGACTGTAAGTCCAGCTTTGTGCCTAGTAGGAATATTTTTGAAAATATTATCTTAGTGCAGGAAGCTTTGTATTGTATGCATAATACGAAAGCTAGAGAGGGGTTTGTAGCTATGAAGATTGATATAGCTAAAGCTTATGATTGTCTTTCTTGGGACTTCATTGATGAAACATTGGATTGCATTGATTTACCTTTAAATCTGAAAAATATTATTATGCAATGTGTTACCACTATTTCGTTTCAGGTTTGCTGGAATGGTAATTTATCTGACATGTTTTCTACTGGTAGAGGGGTTCGCCAAGGCGATCCCCTATCCCCTTTTATTTTTGTTATGTGTATGGAGAGACTATCTCAGTTAATTCATAGACATGTTATGAGAAAGGATTGGCTTCCTCTGTCACTTGGTAGAAAAAAACACTCTTATCTCACATGTCTTCTTTGCTGATGATTTGGTCTTATTTGGAACAGCTACTCCTAAACAAATGTGTTATGCGTACTTGTTTAGATGAATTATGTATGGCGTCTGGTGCATGTAACAAATGTTATAATAAGTAGTTTATTGTTATCAAATAAAAATATGATAATTAATTAGTTAACTTTATTATTGTATACACCATAAACAAATGTCTGATCATAATTCAACATGTAATGTATATTAATATGTTTCCATTTTCAGGGACCCTGTTATATTTTTAGCTAAAGTTAATTAGTTAATAGTTTATATAAAAAAATATAATTAAGAAATTATGAAATAAAAATATGATAATTAATTAGTTAACTTTATTACTGTATACAACATACAAAATAATAAACTAATTAATAGTAAAAAAATATGGCTTAAATATTACTCGATGTACGTGAAGTTAAATATTAATATTTATGGTAAAGTGGGAAATGACGAGTAGCATAAATGTGACATGTGTAAATATGCTCGAAACGAACGGACAAAGGGAAATATGTCAAAACATGACAATTATGTCAGACTCATTTATGCAACGTTTATACCGCAAACGAACTAGACCCTAATGGTATATATATAGCATACATCTAGCGTCATGTCTAGGCTGTACCATCTATGCATATACTTTCACTAAAAGAGACCTATATCAATATGAATATCATCATCAACCAGACCTCTGCACGTACGACAATACTACTAATTATGAGACTATATAAGAATAAAAGTTTACAACAGAGAACTTTGCTTAGTTATGCAAAATTGACATATTTAGCATGGATTACATTAAACTTTGGTTTGGGATGGTGGGGTGTTAAATTCAAAACATATATGGATAGAGTGTTAAAGCACAAGCGATTCCGTAATCGTAACATGGTCTAACTGATCACGAATGTCCTGCATCTAATCTAACCACCGCTGCATCAACTACACTTTACCAAACTTATTGCAATTACTAGTAACCTAATCAACGTATTTCCCTTGGGTTTAGGCGCCGTTTATGGAAAAGTTGTTGGTGTCTAGTCTAGTTACTGTAATGTTGGGTTTATCTAGTCGATCGTGTTCTCAAGCATATGAGAGTCCATTACTCTATTTTCAGTTCCATATATAATCTGTAAATCGAAGCTAATTTTAAAAGTTACGAAGTCTTAAGCTACATTAATTTTTTTTTACTTTACAATCCTTCTATTTATAATTTATCATAAAAATAATTAAATATGTCAAAACATATTTTTTGATGATTTCATACTTACTGATAAAAAACTACTATCATGGAAGAAGATTCAGCTCTAAATGCTTTTACAACAACAAAAACAAAACCTTAATCGTTATGTAGCTTTTATGTACATTTCAACAACCACTTGTACATCCTCAAAACAACTTGTTGTTGTTGGTCTCTCTTCGCGGGAGAAGTTCAACTCAATAGCAACTTTTCGACTTCAACGAATGCCTTATCCCTTTGGGTTTCTAGCTCAATGGCTATTCGCCTTTCTTGCGGGATGGATTTTCTAGTTAGTGATGCTTTTTAAATGGGTTTGGTAATGATTAGCGATTGCTTGTGGAAACCTTCCACACACATCTCTTCTGCTTCTCTACTCCTTAGCTACTCTCGTAATCTTTGCAAGTCTTCAGATGTCAGGTTACTTCTCTTCTCACACACTGCCTCTCATCTCTAGCCACTCTTTACATGATTACTTTCTAGCAACCTCGACATATTTTCTCTTCCTCATCATCTGTTTGACTATAGGTTTAGTATAGTCGTCTTCTTGCATGCTAGTAATTTCCTCTGTGTTTCTCTCTTTCCTTCTTCCTCTTTTGGTTATCTTCTCGGGTTGTTTCCAAAAGCTGGGGTTTTAAGCTTATTTCTCTTAGTGTAGTGATCCCGTGTGGCTAGGGTTGCAAGGGTCATTTCTTATCACGAGGGTTTTCGAAGTTCAGGGTGCTTTACTCTCCTATAATCGTTGCTTACTAGGAAAGCTTTATTCACCAATTAAATTCAGTTTTAGTTCCCTTGCTATTACCCTATGCCAATGTGGGGTGCGTTCGAAGGTTTTAGATTCTATAAGGTTGGTCTCTACTATTTTGTGATCGAATTTGGAAAGATCAAGGCCATGCTTGGAGTACTTGTTCGAGGGCCATGTGTTGTCAACAATTCTCTCTTTGTCATTCAAAGTTTGGAATTGGGCAAAGCCATAGAGGAGCATGAGTATAATTGGGTATTGTTTTGGGGTTTGTATTGATGATGGCCAACGTACATACTACAATGTTCAATTTGCGGAAAGGGTGGCGACAAAGTTTGGTAGGTTCGCTGGTGTCATGTAGGATGTTGCCTTCTCGGGGTACAAGTATTTGCGTATCAAGGTGTTATTGAACATCCACCTTTATGTCATGAGTTCCCTCCAATCTCTCTTGATGGTAAGTTTTTGGTGTTCACGATAACCTATGATAACATGCCCTCAATTTGTTCAAAGTGCTGCCTCTTCCTCCATGTCTCTAAAAAATGCCCAACTTGTAACACCCCATCCGCTAAACTCATAATTACCTCTCAAACAACCTCATTAACCCATAAACTCACAGCAGAATTCTAAATACAACGGAGGGTGATACAATGCCGTTAGCCACCCCTATGGCTAACCAGGCCTATCTCACATACAATAACGGTCTGATGGACTGGAACAGCCGAGTACACAATACAAATACAATACTCAATTCATTTCTTTACTATACCGAGTCTACAATATACGGATGCTGATAACATATTCGGTCTTACACCTTATTCAATTACATGAGTAAAATAAATGCTAACTACCCATGCTAACCACCGACCCCGTCCTACTCTCAAACGGTATCGTCTTCGCTGTACCTGAAAATAAAAACGATGCCCCTAGGGGCTCAGCTTAACGCTGCATATGAAATTCGCATACCCCGCGTGCTAACCGGGGTACGCCGACTACTTTAGTCGAGAACATGGAGTTCATTTTCGTTCAAACAACATGCATATAGTAATACATTATATATGTACACTACACAAGGATTCAACAATTAATCACGGATACAATCCCTAACTAACATAACAAGGTTGTTAGTTGTAACAATTTACTCTTAGGCCTTGAGGGTTATACCCCGCTATGCCTTGGTTTCTCACTCAATAACTCACCCACTCTCACGGGTTACTTGTTCTTAATCTCACCCAGTCACTTGGATTACTTTACTTTATCTCACACACACTCCTGGGTTACTAATACTCAAGCTCTTGTAGTTCTCGAGACACTACAGGTCTCCTACATCACGCTTGTTCCTCTTAATACTTACTTAAGCCAAAACACATGGCTCTCGAGCATAGTTCGACTAGCTCCCAGAACTCTCTCCTAGATCCTACTACTTTCACATAGGTCCGACTACTCTCGGACTACTCACATTCCTATGCACTTCTCTCTCGGAGTTATAACATAATTATGTATATTAGTCTAGGAGCATCACTCTCGATGTTCCTAATGATTTTGGGAACATTACTTAAGTTCGGGTAATCTTAGGTTTAAGGGTTACCCTTACATTTCATTTACTTATACTTTCGGTTATTTTCTCATACCGGGTAAAATTCTCATATAGGAGTTCGACCATGTATCAAGGGAGTTAATTGATCCCTTAGGCCTTTTACCTTTCTTACAAGTTCACACCTTTGAACTTTCTACAATTCTCTAGTTGGAGGTTCATGTACCTTTCCAAATTCATTCATTTCATGGAATGTTTTAGGTTGGTTTTCTAACCGTTACCGGGTGTTTACTAAACCCGTACAACTCTCTCACAAACTAGTGAGTTCATAAGTTTATGATATCGTTGTTCTTAAATCGATAGTATGGGTGTTTGCACGTTTTCGTTATTTTATGATACGACCCGATCTACGAGTCTCTAGCCAATCGTCACTCATCTATGAGTCGGTCTATACACGAAGTTAGACCACACCGGCATACAAGTATGTTAGCTCATTCAACATACAACAAGACATACATAATCAAACAATGGATTATTTTCATGCTTTAGTCTTGATTAAGCCGGCACACAAACACACAAATCAGAGTAACTCGGTTAGCATACGGGGCATGAGAAAATCATACCTTTCACCGGGGTTTTACTTTTACCGTGTCATCTCACCATGCTCGGTTCACACACGCGATCCTCTTGCTAGTTGCGGTTTCTCTTCTTTCTTTCCTTCTCCCCCTGTTCTTTATTTTTCTTGTTGGTCTACCAAATGAGGCAAGCTTGCACTTCTAAATGGAGTTCTTGGGCAACAAAGCTAGCAATTCCAGCCCTTAATGAAGATCAACAATCGGCTTGGGGTAATAAGGAGAAGATGGAGGTCCAAATACTCTTCTTCAAGCTTCAAAATGGCATATATCCATGGTGATTAAGGTGGAGTTTTTCAGCTTTTGAAGGGTGGAACTTGTTCCTTGTGAGGCGGGGAATCCAACGGTAGTAATTTTGTGGAGTTTGGAGTTGATTTGAGTGTTCAACTAGAAGAAAGAAGAGAGGTGCTGTGTGAGGATGAAGAAATCGCCATTGGAGCTTCAGAGAGGAGAAAGAAATCGGCTTGGGGGAAAAAACGTAGGTGAATGAGAGTAGAAGAGAGAGAGGGTAAAAGTGGGATATAAATCCACTTTACACTATTTGCTTTTTACTTTTTGCTTTACTTTTCTTTTCTTTCTTTCTTACTAGTTTAGTGTGTGAGTGTGTGAGAGGGTATAAAAAACCGGCCCCACTATATTATTAAGCTGGAGCGTTTTTTGTCTTTTACAGAAAACGCTCGTTATTTTACCCGATTCGGCACTATTCATAAACCGGGCCCGTTTTCCGGATTTTTCTCGTTTCTTTATTTTCAATGGTTACCAAGCCTCCATTAATACTTAATTATAGTTATTTAATCAACTATAATTTTTACGGATCTATTTGACCACTTAAAGTCATGTTTTCGGGTTTTCTCGAAAAACGTGCTTTAGAACTCCGTTAGCGTTTTAATCCATTATTTGGATCCGTTTTCTTCGGAATCATTCCCGTATACTAATTAGGCCTAACTAAGCCTTAGGAATCCATCTCGGACCCTAACCGAGGTCACATACCTCCTATACTCATTTAACGCACGTTTTAGCGTTTTTCGCTTTTCAAGCGTTTTCTCTTTTCTTTTGGTTTTTTCTCTTTACCAATACTCTATAGGCACCATTAGGCCTTAAATAATCGTACTAGAATAATTTAATCACCATTTTTAGGTCCGGGGTATTAAACAACTCCTTATGTGCTCGAAGATGACGACTCCCCTTAAGGTATGTGGCTTCGTACTGATGTTTATTTGGCTAGAACAAGATCTAGGGAGGTTCAGATGAAGACTGAGTCATGGACACACATGTCTGGGGTGGTCTCTGAATTACTTGGCCATGATATTTCCTCTATTCTGTAAGAGAATGATTCGAGTGTATGTCCTCTACCAAGTCCTAGAACAGTGGTGGTGGAAGGTGATCCATCATCCCTCATGGAAGCCATGCACATTGATTCATCATCCTCGGGTCAACATTTAAGGAAGCATCGATTTGAGCACCTTCTTGCAAATGCATTGCGTGAAGAGTTATAGGATTTGCGATTGTCTAAGATGGATCGCAAGGGAAAGAAATTTTTGACTTCTTCAAGCTTTGGTCGTCTTAAGGTGGTGAGTAGAAAAAATGGCCCAAAAAAGGTAGGTAGAAAGGTGACCCTGGGGAAGGGCGACCTTGGGGAAGACTCGGGGTCGCCAAGGGGTAAGAAGCCTTTGATCGTTAATTTCATGAGATGGGTCACACTCGTGAAATTAGTCATTTTTGGAACTTATGGTTCATATTAGTGTCCTGTTTGGTAGTATGGCTATGCGATACTTGCTATGGTTATGTTTTCCATGTAGTTCTTAGATGCTTGCTAGTTAAATGTGGTACGTACATATCTTGTATTTTGGGCTCCTCTTAGTGGCGGTAGGTTTGTAGCTCTATTTTGGCATGTTGGTCAGTGTATGCAGCTAGGTGATGGAGGACTTACTTATCTAGTGGATTGTGAAGATTTGAAAAGTGATTTAAGCTTCCAAGACCGCGCTATGGTTGGTCTTTTCAAGGCTACTCATGCAACATCCCTTGGGATTCAGTTGCACATTTTAATTGCCTTGTTTAGGCTTAATTGGGTTTCATTTTGTTAGTGACACCTATATGTATCTATCTTATGTTTTGCCCAGGTCATGAAGTGGTTAGGTTTTCAAAAAAAAGGAAAAAAAAAACAACCACATGCTATATGTTTAAAGTTCTTTGTTAATTTGCATTTTTTTACAACTTCTATAATTTTATAGCTTCTTTAAAATCACCACAATGGCTCCATTTGATGTCCATACCCAACAACTGGCAGTTTTTTCATTTTTTTTTCTCCTCTACTTGATTCGTTTTGACACTTGACAGTTGCCATTTTTTTGTAAACGTTTTCCACATTTTCTCTTTTACTTTATTTATTTAGGAAGCTGACAGATAGGACATCTCACTTTTTCTCCTTTATTTTATTTATTTTGACAGCTGACAACTGTTCTGACAACTCACGTCAAACGGAGCAGATGTAAAAAAGTTTCAACTACTATATAATTCATTTTTTATAGACAAATATAACAAAAACACAAATTAGATGTGATAATAATTTTTCTAACAAAAAAGACTATTATAAAACAAGTTTTTTAGCAATAAAACCTTCTCACAACTGAAAGTAACTAACCCCTAACTAACCTTAACTTTTTTTTTATTATTACAGTATGTAGTTATAGGTTGCCATGGTTTAGGTGGGAGGATTCTTGCTTTATGATTGGATGGAATTTATTTTGTACTCGTCTTATTCCATGGGCATCCAATTGCAAGTTGCAACGCAAGTTCCGCCTAGAATAATTGGACCTTTAAGGAACTATAAACAATAGTAATCAGTAACCGATATGATAGTATTCGAACTAATCAAATGACGTGGTTTCAATTGGACAGAATACGATGTTAACCACAATAGCAGCAGACAAGTACGCATGCGTGTGTAGATCTGAGCTACCTAGGTTTATCTGAGATTTCTTTTTCCTTTTTGAAGCACCTAGGTTTCTCTGAAGTAAACAGCAATACCATGGTGACCAAGGACCACGCAAGGCTAATATACTCCCTCCGTCCTGAATTGACCGTCCTGTTTGTTTTATGATACGTTTTTCCACTTCAATATTAACTATAAGATAAAATAATTTTATAAAACTGAATTTTGTAACATATAGTTTATCATGTAAGGAATCATATGCAAAACTTAAATTTTCAAAATTAATTTATCTTATATGTTAAAAACTGAAGTCAAACGACATATCCAAATAGTAAACAGGACGGTCAATTCAGAACGGAGGGAGTATTACTTATAACTTCTTCACAAAAAGTAGCATTATTATAACTAGCACCAGCACATGCCAATATAGTGTGGTGGGTAGCAAATGCAATGATTAAAATGATAATTAATCAAATAAATTGAGTTGATTAATCAGATGGTACAGATAACCTTTCGAATTTCACAAAGACGGTGATAATAATAACTAATCTAGGTGTGATGACATCTAGGTAGAGGTGATCATTCGGGCGGGCGGGCCGGGTCAAAGGAAAATTTTAGGCCCGTCGGGCCTATTTTTAAAAACCAAGCCCGGTTTTTTGCATGTTCGGGCCGGGCCGGCTAGGCCCGGTTTTTTCCAGGCTTTGCCGTAGCCCGGCCCGCCCGGCCGCGGTTTTTTTTTTGAAATAAAAAAAAAAAAAGGAAAATAGGATAAAGAGATATATATATTAGATATAACTTATTAAAAATATATATATAGATAACTTTTGTATATATTATATAAAAATTAAATATGTATATATTATATTTTAAAAAATAATAATAAATAATATGAAATCGGGCCGGGCCGGGCTTGTCCACGGGCTCAAAGAATGCGCCGCGGCCGGCCCGGTTTTTTATTCGGGCCTGATTTTATGTCCAGGCCCGCCCGGAGGCCCAATCGGACTCGGGCTCATCGGGCTTTTTTACGGGCCGGGTCGGACGGGCTGCCGGGCCGGACACATTTTGATCAGCTCTACATCTAGGATATCTTCTGATCTCAGATATCCTTTTTAATCGTTTACATTCAAAATGTACGTACATTCCTCCAAATATTAACTCTTTTGTTTCTACCCACATTTAATAACCTGTCCTATGTTCAGCTTATTATTTTGTAACGGATTAATCTATCTCAAATAGCCATATATCAACATTTAATTTCTTAGATTTTTCAGTGGGACCTACCATCTCTCACAAACCACCTCTATCTTAAAGGTTAGTATATTAGCTTTTCAATTAAAGGGGAGATTAATCCTCGACGGAACAACAAAAATAAAAATTTCCAGCACGCTTGGGTAGCACCAAAAGTTGTTGTTTGGTGACAGCGTATGATCGGAAATTTAAGTAACCAAAAATTAATCCTTTTTTTAATATATATATTTTTATCTTATGAATATATATATATATATATCAGATACTATAATTTATACCAATGTTCAAATTGAATAAAATTTAAAATATTAGATAGTACGTATTAGATGTAGAGCTGTCAAAATTGACCCAATCGAAAATTCACCCGTTTGACCCAAACCCGAAACCAACCTGAAATCTGATTGGGTTACACCGAAATAACCTGAACCCGAAATGACCTGAAAATTTTATAACCCGAGACTGGCCTAAACTGAAATATATCCGAAATCGTCAAAACTCGAAATATAGTGACCCTAAATTTTCACGAACATGAATCTCCTGAATAGATATGACAAAAAAGTTTGATTTAAACTTATATCGAATAAAATTCATAATATGCAATGTATAGACTTTTTTGTGTTCTATGTGTAGTTTAATTTTATAGAATTAGGATACATTGATTTAATAATTTTTTAAAAAAATATTAACCATGACCCAAAATAACCGAAACCCGATTCTACCTAACACTGTTATAATCCGAATTTGAAACTGACCCGAAGTTTAATGACCTAACGGATATTGACCGAATAGATATAACTCCAAATCCGAACGAATAACCCTTTTGACATGTAAGAATTGAAGATTTTCTCCGTATTGAATCTGTAATATTGTGTATAAAATGTCATAATAGGTGTGTGAAACAAAGCGAAATAAATTAAACATAAAGTATAAGTACTAAGCAATTCATTTTCCATGAATGTGTACTTATAAAATGTTAATGAAATTTATTAACTATGAAATCAAAGTAAATTAATAGTAGTGTCTAAACAAAATACAAACAAGTATAAGAACATAATTTTCCAAAAATGTACACTAAATATTTTAATAATCAATGAGATCGCATAAACTTTATACGCAAGCTCTTAGTATGTGTATGAAACCAAAATAAAGTAACAACAATTGACCAAAAATACAAATACGTACCAACCAAATTCTACTTAAAAAATGCGTATGAAATCAAGAATACAAATACTAGCAAATGTTCCAAACTTACCAAAAGCGTTATTTTCGCATCAACTTGTTTGACATTATTTTATGTAAAAACTTGGAATCAACTATATTACAATGATGTTAGCCAACATAGCACAATAAGAAATACAAGAGAGGGGAGATCAAATATCTAGTTCGAAGGAGCTCTAGAAACACAACAATAGTAGCATCTAGAAGAAGAAACTTAACATACAAAAATTAGTTGATCATACTAATCCAAACATAAAACATATATAACCACCATCACCTAATCTAGTTGGGAGAAGACATGATCAATGTGGAAGTGATGGATAGTGCTTGCATCAACCTGTAAGATCGTGGGATATTGAGAGCACGAGAGATATAAGAGAAATGTGTATTCATTATGAAAGATACTGTAGTATTTGATATATGTAAACTGGACATTACATCAGGTATTTATACTAGTATAGAGGAATATACTAGAACAATACTAGAGGCCTGACTTATTACAAACTATAACAGATATTAGGCCCATAATAGAGTAGCCCATTACGCCTGGGCTTTCACAACCAACATCAAAAGACGAACCACAATCTTCCTATTAGTAGGGATTTTAAACTTGGACATAACTTTATGGATACTCGAGATGGTGCTAGGGAAAACATTCACCTCATATGTTATTATTCACCAATGTTTGAATAACTTCCACCTGAACTTGTCACCAAATGTGCTCTTCTTACTTTACAAGCTAACACAAGATTCAACAAGACCTTTTATAGATGAATCACACATATAACCAAACTAACTTGACATCCTAGGCATATACCTGCCAAAATTGCATGAGTGAGAAATAATATTAGTGACTTCCTACCTTAAACAATCTAATATTCTTCTAATCTTAACCAAACCACACCTAAAATAATTGAAAACTAAATAGATGGAGCAAAAGAGGCCTAAGGGAAGAGCCACACCCAAGAGATGGAGACTAAAGGGAAATGGAGTATTTTAATTCTCTACCTTCCTATTTGTGCCCTAACCCATGGAAATGAGGAGTAAAGGATAACACTAGAGCTCACAACCTTACTGAAAGTATGATATGCATAGACTTAAAGGTTGAAGCATCCTTGTTGCATGCACTTTTACTGTAATACCCCATGAGGTTTACCTTCCACATCGATTAGAATAGGGAATGAACCGCCCAGTGAAGTTACCTCTTCTTGTTGTGAGACCTTTTAAGGTGGAATGGACCCCTCAAAAACCAAACTATGAGCTGCGGCAAAGCGGACAAAATCACAACAGTGGGATACTGGGTTGTTACGGTTGGTATCAGAGCTAAACCTAGGTCAATGTACCGGTAGCTCGCGAGGGCTCTGGGCTCCCAAGGGGGGGAGTGGAGTGTAATACCCCTGAAGTTTACCTTCCACATCGATTGAAGCGAAGAGCGAACCACTTCTTATATGGGTGGGAATACCTCTCTTTGTTGTGAGGTCTTTTGAGGTGGAATAGACCCCCAGAAACAAACAAAATCACAACAGTGGGATACTGGGTTGTTACGGTTGGTATTAGAGCTAAACCTAGGTCAATGTACCGGTAGCTCGCGAGGGCGCTGGGCTCCCAAGGGGCGGAGTGGAGTGTAATACCCCTGAAGTTTACCTTCCACATCGATAGAAGCGAAGAGCGAACCACTTCTTATATGGGTGGGAATACCTCTCTTTGTTGTGAGGTCTTTTGAGGTGGAATAGACCCCCAGAAACAAAACTATGAGATGCGGCAAAGCAGAGAATATTACAATAGTGGGATACTAAGATGTTACTCCCTCCTATTCAAAATAAATGTCGTTTTAGACATCTTCACACTTTTTAAGAAAGAGTTTAAAATGACTAGTGTGTATACTTTATTGGTAAGACAAAAAGTAGAGTTTAATGGCATTAAAAATTGAAAAAGTGAAAAGGACAAAGGTGGGAAAGTAAGATACAAAAAGTCTAAAATGACAAATAATTTGAACATAAAATCTCAAACCTAAAATGACGTTTATTTGAACAGGAGGGAGTACTGTTTATCTCTCTATGTCCTTTTGTTGCTACTAGGGCCTTTGCATGTGTGTTTTATTATCTTAATTTATGAAGTTCATGGTTTTGGTTGAGATAGTGGGTAGGATTTCTCTTTTGAGAAGGAGTGTACCATAATGGAAGATGGCTTTCACCCCAGTTCCTAGCGGCGCTGATTTGGATAAATTTGAATGATATTCCCTTCAAGTTAGGTAGTTCTTTCCAAAAGTAAGATTTGGATGGATGAAGATGATTTTCTCTTTTAGAGGGTATGCATGTCGATTTAATATGATCGGGAAGATGATACCGTGGTTCGTATCTTTGGCGGTGACTAGCAAGACAGTGGATGAGGATTGTGTTGGTTGATTTTCTAGTTAAATCAAAGTGGTTATTTTCATTGACACACCACAATGGACAGCTCTAGCAGAAGATGAATGCGAAAGGTTTAATCAAGCAACAAAGAAGTGAAGGGAGCTTATTTCTGATATTGGAGAAGCTTCCTCTAGTGCAAAAAGACACTGAAGTTGATGTTGCGGCATGTGGGTGGTTCTCCTTTGACTTCTCTTTTGTCGGCTCAATCCTATTCCACCTGAGTAGTGCTTGACCAACAATTTGGGGAGGCGATTGCCGCATCCAACCCTGGTCTGCTTGCAAGGTTTTGTGAACATCACAAGAACTTTGGTGATGGGATGGTGTATGGCAGGCGATTTTAAACAGATTGACGATCATTTATGAGTGATACATATGCCAACATAGGGTATGTTTTTAGTCTAATTCACCATTATCATACACTATTCAAGTGCCTTAAGTGTCTTTGTGTCTATACCTTATCAGAAGCAAATATGTCATCTACAATTTAATGTTTCTAGTCATAACTGTTAGTTTTGATCTTTTGTTTCCTAATGTGCGAAGGAATAGGAAAGTTAAGGGAGAACTACACCCGGTTTGTTCCCAACATATTGTAGATTAATGTAATTTGTAAAAAGAG
This sequence comes from Limonium bicolor, assembly GCA_023374045.1. Classification (NCBI taxonomy): domain Eukaryota; kingdom Viridiplantae; phylum Streptophyta; class Magnoliopsida; order Caryophyllales; family Plumbaginaceae; genus Limonium; species Limonium bicolor. Next base: position 108,820,346 of record CM041777.1, on the reverse strand, counting down.
TAGCACATGTGTCACTCTATAATTGGTGTATATAAGGAACTAGATCCCACAAAAAGTTTAGTATAATATATGTGTCAAGTTACAATTAGTTAACCATAGCCGACTTTATCCAAAAGCTAAAGTTGCATTTAAGTTTTTTTTGCTCGCGAGAGAAAGGACCCTTAGAGTCCGTTCGACAATCGCCAGTAAATGCAGCAAATCCTGTGTTTGCTTTAATCTCCATCTGGTTAGCAAATGGGGTGCTGCCAATTACATGTTTGTGAGACAATGTTTCAATAGAAAGTTAACATCTGTCAGCTTAATCTACCCAAAAATGAAATTGTGACCAACGAACGGAGCCTAGAGCCATGAAATTTGTTCCCGGTGTGATAGTTGTGAACTCAATCCTTACTATATTAGCTCCGCGTAAGTTACTATTAACTGGGTTGGTTTGTTTACGAAAAAAAATAGAGAAAATTCACAAGATACCACTGTTTAAGTTTCTAATTCACAAATATCACTGTTTTTTTCGTAATTCAGCTTTAAACATGCTTAAACGTTGTCCAAAATTGATGAAACTTTACATGGACAATGCTAAAGTGTTATATTTTGGTCCAATATCAAATTTGGTGACATGTTCATTGGGTCCCACATGTCACATATGAGCTTAAAAAACTTCAAATTTGATATTGGACCAAAATATAACACTTTAGCATAGTGCATGTAAAGTTTCATCAATTTTGGACAACGTTTAAGCATGTTTAAAGCTGAATTACGAAAAAAACAGTGGTATTTTGTGAATTAGAAACTTAAATAGTGGTATCTTGTGAATTTTCCCAAAAAAATATCTATAAACTACGTACTCTCTATTCGTTGTTGTCAAATGACAATTGGCAATGACTTCCATGGATCAAGGTAAGATGCAACAATCACGAATTCACGATAGGATATTCACAGTATAAAGAATGTGAAATAAATCAAATCTTGATTAATCAAAATGTCAGTAACTTAACAATTATATTAGCGGTAAGGACAATTACCAAACACCACACTGACACGTACAACTAGATTTATGGAACTTGATCCGCCTTCCCGTCTTCAGTGCTCAACTAGGCTAGCTAGCTGACACTTGTCTTGCACAATGGAATTCTAACGAACTAGTCTAGTAGTGCATGTTTTACCTAATAAAAGCGTTTTGTCTCATTGAGTGATGTGGAAACCGTGTTGACACAATACCTCCAAAGATGGTTCACAAAACAAAGAGCCGGATCTGTTTTCTCGAAGCAAGAGGGGAATTTGTTTTCCGCGCTTCAAACTTTCAATGACCGGCTATTTTGGGCTTTCTTTTGAATACTGTACTACTTCGTGATGCGATTATTATTTAATACTAGCATTATTCTTAGATTAGTGATGTGATCACGCTCAATACTAGGACTATATTTAAACTACCGTGCACTACTACCCATACCATAATTGAGCATACGTGAAACAATAGTTGAGTAATGACATTCCTCCGTAGCGCAGGCGCAGCACCGTTCCATTCTGTCGTGAGGTTCTGAAATTTGATCAGTTTACATCACATAAATTAATTGTCATATTTTTCCCGTCTTTATATTTATTCTAATTTCAGATACAACCATCACCTATTAGTTTCAACTTTACAAAAATATAAGAACACCCAAGAGAGGTTAACTAGACTTCGTATTAAGCAACATCAAAATTTCATTTCGAGCAACTAGCAATTAAGCTTTCCAACTCATATTATTTTAACTTTATTTGTCTGCCATATCAAATTACTTTTCATTGATCTACTAGATTTCCGGTTTCCACTTTACAAAGTATCACAGGTCACTCCACAATCGTCAAGCCAAACATTAATTGATGGGTTTCTAGTCGATCAATCCAGGAATTAGTTATTAGATCTCTCTCCTTGTGGCCCAGCAAGGCAATAAGTTGATGCATGGTGATTGGTTTTTTCTTGAATACTACATTGCTGACTGCTGAGTGCACTCGCGCGGATTCTTTAATGTGATTTCACCCATTTAACAACATCTACGGTGAAACTTACTTGAAAAGTATTCCTTTTTAATGTGATTTCGTAAAGATGCATTGTTGGTTTGTTTTTTTTTGATTCATATAACTGTTGCCCCTTCATGAATCTTGAGATGAAGACCGTGTTCTATTCAAAGTCTCAAAATTTTCGTTTCTTCTTCCCTAAACGGTGTTACTTCGTGAGTTTCTAAGCCATGAGTACTTTTTAAGAGTTTGAACCGTGAGTTGAGGGACGGAGCCAGAATTTCAAACTTAGGGGGCAAAAAAAATTTGGCTATATCTTTTTTATATAAATACTAATATATTCTGAAAATAAATATAAAAGTTTAAATAAAATACTTACAATATGATTTAAAGGTTTATATTTTAAATATATACATAACTCACTAAAATATACTTCATCCTATTTTTCATAGATAACTTTCTAGTAGACATTTTTGGACTACTTTATCCTTCTTTTTCATAAGGAATAGAGAAGTTGTGAGTGAGAGAATAATGTAAGGGGTATATGAAAATTGACTGGTAAAAAAGTTCAGAACATCTTATTTTTTTTAAATGGTAACTTTCGAAACATTATTTATTAGGAACAGAAGGTAAAACATGGTGACAATTACAAGAACTCATTGACTTAATTTTAAACTAAAATTTGATAAGCACAATTAATATTTTAGAAGCAAGTTTCAGTTCAAATTATGGTTATAAAAATAATAATGTATAAAATATAAGACACTTAATAACATTAATTAATATTTTAAGTGTAATTTATTATACCTATTTATAGCACTAAACAAATTAAAATGGACTCATGTTAATTAAAAATAACAAATATCATAGATATTTTTAGACAATTTTAATAAACTCAACTTAATTTATAAAAATAAACTATATTATATAGAACTAATGCTAGGGGCTGTGTTGGGTCCTGCTGCTGGAAATTGAGAAGTTGTCTGCTGATGGTTTTGTAGAAGCTGTCAGCTGCTAGTTTGGTGTTTGGTAGAATGTCTGCTGATGGTTTTAAAAAGTAGAGACAATTGTTAGGTCCTGCTGTTGAAAATTGAGAAGCTGTCAGCTGATGATTTTGTAGAAGTTGTCAGCTACTGGTTTTAGGTGTTTGGTGGAACCCTGCTGATTTTAAAAATTGAGAAGTTGTCTGCTGCTGGAAGCTGTTCCCCAAACGAGCTCAATAATAAAAAAAGTGATGTATGGGGACAATTGGGGGGCCGGGCCCCCCTAACCCATAAGGTGGCTCCGCCCTTGGTAGAGTTCAAGATTGGGATGAGAAGCTCAGCAATGCCTTGTGGGCATGTTGGTTCAATGAAATTGACCAGTTTGGACTATGATTGATGATTATTAATTAGTTTGATAGAGTGATTAGGACAAGACACTCTAGTAAGTTTTGTCTAATCTCCAATTACGGGACAAGAAACGAACGCTATTTAAACTAGGGGTGTTCATAACCGGTTTTTCGGTTAACCGGATTGTCGGTTAGTCAAATTTGATAACCATAACCGGTTTATTTAGAAGCGGTTACCCGGACCGTTTAACTGTCGGTTTCGGTGTGGTTTTACCGGTTTAACGTTTAACCGAAATGATGTAGATTTATGTGTTTTTTCTTAAAATTAGTAAACTTATGTGGGTTTTCCGGTTTTAGTGCGATATTAACCGGTTAACCGTCGTTTTTAATAAGATTTTATTGGTTTTGGTATAATTCTAACCATTAACTATATAATTAATATTTATATTTAGTAAATCTAATAATTAACCGTATTTATACTTATATTAAAAAAAATTATAAAAATTAATAAATTAAATACTTAACGGGTTTTTTCAGGTTAACCGGATTCGTCAAAATCAATAACCGTAACCAGAACCGGGAAACTAAACTGTTCAGTTAACCAAACCAGCAAACGACTTCAGTTAACCGGGTTTTCGGTTTTGATTTCACCGGTTCCAGTTCCGATTCCGATTTGACGGTTCCGATTTTCCATAAACACCCTAAATTTTAAACAACAACAAACGACACCAGTACCAGTGAATTGGGCCGCGCCACTCTTTCTTCTCAAGTTTCTGACAAAGAAAAACAAAGACAATATTTCGTCAGACCAGTTATAGTATGTCAGCGGGCGAGTATTATAACACTCAATTTGATGTTTGTACATAAAATTAATTTGGTTTAATTTTAGCATGGGGCCATCCTACCGTCCAAGGATGCCAATTTACTACCCGACTTCTGTTACCAGAAAAAAAAAAACAAAAGACTATACACACCTAAAGGGTCCTTCCTCTATTGCAGTCAACAACAAAAAAAAAAAGGGTCATTCCTATACTTCTTTTTCATCCTGAAACATTTGAGCGCTAGGCTCGTTTTTACATTAAATCTCAGCTGCAACAAAAACAAAACCTAGCTAACCTATATATCAAAATCTTACTTGGCGGTGGGCAATGGTAAGTATATTTAAGATTGCTAATCTAGTCAATTACACTTTTCCCATATTCACAAACAACTCAACCTCCAAATAGTTCTCCTCCGCTTCAATTCAATGCAGCTCTAGGTCTCTTCCTTGGCTTGATAGCATAAGAAGACTTAGTAATGGTACCAGCCGCGACAGCAGCGAGTGCAGATACTCTGTCTTTCTTTACTTGCATCGGTGGTCTCCCTTTTTGCCTTTTCAATTTCACAGGGGAAGAATCCATCGACACAGCAGATTCTGATCTTCCATTTCTATCCATGTTATTCACCTTGTTGGTTATGTTCACAGCACCCTTTGTTGTTGCAATCATCGTAGCTGTTGCAAGAGCAGCTGGGACACCAGCAACGCTAGCAGCTGCCTTATTGCTCACTGCCTTGTTGGGATGATGGCCATTTCTTGGCTTGGCTAGCAGCTTATCATCATGATGGACAACCGGTTTGTTGTCATGCCTGGCTGCTGGCAGCTTAGCATAATGCGGATGAGAGTGTTCGACCGAAGACCTTAAGAATGACAACTTGATGCCTGTCCGCAACTTTTTATTAACAAGGTCTCGGAGTACTAGAGCACACTTGTATTCCCTTGTTGTCTTGGAGTAAAAGACCAAGGCGTTATTGGCCAGGAGGAGAAGGTCCCGCAAGAGCTCACCAATTGTCAAGATCCCCTTACTCATTATCCTCGACTTTATCATCTCAAGGTCTATGTGTTGGCGGACAACTTGCTTGTACCTAGCTCTTTCTGCAAGCAAAAGAATAAAAATAATAAAAGACAACAACGTTACGCATTTCCATGAAAGCATCTACACAGCTTCAAAGTATTCATAAATAAATGCCCACGGACCTGGCTGTCCATTTTACGTTGGAAAATCGAAGCCTGATCATTCTCCATAATAGACTTAAAAACCTCGGCTAAATCCTCATTCCCACCACTTTCTTTCACTGAACCTGCCCCAGTAGCACTACAACAGCCACCCACCTTCATCATGTCCATCTCCTGGGAGATATTATCATTGCCACCCACATTTCCAAGACTCGAACAGTGGTTCTCCACTTCTGTGTCCGTTTGATCATTAGCTTTCCAAATCCTCCTTTTCCTTTTGTTCTGTGTTCTCTTCTTCCTCATGACGACCATCCTATGATCTGATCTTGCTCCCACCGTAAATCTATCTTTCTGGGCAAAGCATTCTCCATTGCTGGATGCTTTTGTCTCCAACGCCAGAGGCAGAATTCCAGTTTTATTATCTTCTGAAACATCCCCACGAAAGGAATTGGGTGAAGACGACCATTTCGGACCAGCCTCTTCGGTGTAACTTCCAGCTGATAGGCCATCCTTGTTGGGGACATCTTTACCTGAATATTCACTGATTGCGTCTGATTTGTTGCAAAATTGCAATGGCGACAACTCATCATGCTTGAAAACTACTGACTCACATGCTTCTTGCATTATCTTGATCTATCTAGAAGTTCGATTTATATTTAAATTGTGAATGTACAAATTTTATAATGTAGTAGTAAGAATGATACAATGTGATGTATGCATCGTATGAAAGAATGCATCAGTCATGTGAAGAAATTCAGAGAACATGAATTTCTAAGTCAAACTATTACAGATTAAAACAGAAAGGGTGTCAGAATTCTCTATCCGAAAGTGTTTTCTCACGAGATACTCGATTACAAGAGAAAAAAAGTACTTCCTCCTATGTTGACTATGCGCATTCACCGCTGACATGATTAAGTCCTTATCCAAGAGTAGTGCTCACTGTTAGCTTTGATAAGTGAGGATTCACCAATGGGCAGGGGAGAGATATTCAGCGCCACACATTAACATGTGGACACTGGTGCTGATTCATGCGCAAAGGTAATCTGTCGATGCTAAGTTAAGCAAGAAAGGCCTGGCTTGAGAATTCGCCTCACTACATACACAAATGGGTAGCTAGTATCATCATCTCAGTTGCGAGCGAGAAGCTTGGCCAGGCAGACATGACCAAACATGACTCATACATCTAAGCTGTTTGTGACACAGGACAGGGCAATGTCAGGTAAATCTTGACGATGAGTCATGACACGGAACAAGACATTGTTGACAAAAGTCATGGGTGATGCCCGTGATAAGTCAAGAGGGATGACCACACAAGTCATGACATGAGCAAAACACGTTAGGGGGCCACAGTCGTTCATCGAGCAACAGGCATTGGGACATGTGCGTAGTGTGCAGTGTGCTAAGCGGCAGGCATTATGTGCCACGGCTATTTAAGAAAAATTTCTACTTTTAGCCACAGTTGTACTACCAATTGCACCGTCTGCAATTTCTACATCTTAAGTGGATTAAGTGATACATAATGTTGTCAACAAGAAATCACAAGAAAATCCAGGATAATAAATGCTGGCAAATCTGAGAGAGTTGGAGAGTTCGGAGCCTCAATAAAGTGGACCTACAATTTTAATCTTACCCAATTGAGGTCTCCGATTCTGCTAGTGCATTCTTCAGCTCAGCGACTCGCTTTTTCTCAATTCTTCAAACCAAGCACTGATATAAATCAGGGAAAGACAGAAACTGCTACATTAGATCATACTATTATCTATAACTTAAGAAAATCAGGCTCATTTGATACAACGATCACAAGAAGTCAAGAATCATAGTTCAGAGTAGATCATGCCTTTTAAAAAGGATTACAAACACTTAATACATAAATAGGATATCAAACCTATTATATCTAGCCTATGGCATCGAATCTAAGCAGCCACATCATTAGGAAGAAAACGTTATTAAAATATTTCTCAAATGTTCAAACAGAAGCAGTGCTGATCATGGTTTTTGAGTAAGGAATACAATGACATAATTGATAAGCAAATTTTCAAACCTATTATATCTTGCCTACGGCCTTAAATCTAGGCAGCCATCCTACATTGGGAAAACAATGATTAATATCTACCAAACTTTAGGACTATATAAAAATGTGCCCAACGTTAGGCTCTAATGGACAGGAAGATAGTCATTTTATCCTCCCAGCAAGGATAGTGTAAAAAGGCTAAAACCCATGCCCGTAGGAATTAGGGCAAGTCCTTGTTCACACTTCCCCTTGTTCACACTACAGAAATTTGGTATAGATAAACTGAATATATGTATATATACACACACACATGTGTGTGTGTGATGCAGAATGAATGTGGCAATAATGGAAATTGCAAGGTCATCTGAAGAATCATGGCGCAAAAGAGAAAATGCATCCCATTCTATAAAGATGATTATTTATCACTAGATCCTTAGATGATTTGTGGGAAAAAAATAAACATAGTACAGAACAAACCAACCACATGAGGTTCACTCTGTTTAAAGGAAAGAACCAATATTTCCTACTTCATATGGTTGAGATGCTCCCCCGAAAATAATTACAAGAATGTCAAACAATGAGGTAAAACCACAAGCTGACATAACATTGTTGCGAGGATAAACGAATTCCAAATATACTCATATCCATTTCCTACCATAGAAGATTTTAAGGCATATAATTATACAAGAAAATGGAAAGATAGCTTTTTCAAAGGACACCTTCAACACATCAGATTACCACCAACAGACACAGGTAAACTGAACTTGCAGAGAAAATCTTTTGTTTTCAATAAAACCAAACAATCCAGAGCATCATGTATACAAAGAGCTTCCAGAGCATCATGTATACAAAGAGGTTATATTGTACTGCAGTCCACTGAAAGAAGGCAAGGTGGTCCTTCTGGATTGAAGTGCAAACTTCAATAGTAAATGATTTAGTACAAAGAGCAGAACATCCAACCCTGGCCAATAGCATCAGGTATAAGACAACAGCATACGATAAACAAAAATGGACTTACTTGCAGCCAGAATAACGCTGTTGCAACTCCTCATACTTGGTTTTACAATCCTGAGTTGAAGAAGCTATTACAGTCAGTTGACGATCTAAGCAATTCTAACTTTTCTCTAACATGTCCAGCGAAACTGGAAGCTTCAACTGAATGCATTAACTTGAATCATCAAAGGAACATCCAGCGGAAATAATAAGGAGCAGACAAGTATAAGATAGCAAATTAGCCCTAGATTACCAGTTCTGTATCTCCATAAATTTATTAATTTGAACTTTGTACTCCTTCATTTCTTTCCTAAGAGTTCTGATAACTTAGCTTTCAGAAAACGAGAATAGTCCATCCATAGCTTATGGTTACAGCTTCATCAGAAGGTTAGGAGCGCAACCCTACCACATTCCCATCCCCTAATTAACTAGTCAAGTATTTTGCTTTATCAGGAAATAGCATTCTGAATCAATTCAACCAGTGCAACACCACTGTAAGCATGACTTGGTTATGTTCAAAACCATCAATGAATTCAAATCAATAGGAAGTCTTCAAGTACTACTACTTTCTAATAGAAAATCTCTATGAAGATAGAAATCAACAACTTGAATAAGAAGCTGAAATCAGAAAAGCATTTGAGATAATTCAACTAGACAACTAGTCTAAAAATGCTTAGCAAGTTCTAAGTCAATCAACGGTACCAGAGTGAAGAGAAGCAGGAATAGTGAGAATAAGTGACTCTGAAATTGTAGCCAACCAAGAAAGAAAAGGAAAGATTCTGAATATCATTGAATAGATGTCATTTATTGAGATGCGAGGGGGGTGTGCTTAAGGCACATTTTAGAATTTGGCTCATAACATAGCTCACGAGAACTTTTTTATATTTCAATTCAGTATCTAATTTATAAGAATGAATAGGAAGGCGAGATAGGAGCACTGGACTAAGGAGTGAAATAGATGCGTTCAAGCATAGATGAAAGCATCTTTTGCACATGGTATGGTTAAATTTTCTTAATTGGGGATGCTCCTCATATATGTTCCCCACTCACAAATGATCCTCTAAAGCTCTTTTAAAAACCGCTGATCAATTATGAGGCTATCATTAACTTTTAAACCAAAATTTTTGAGCACACATTATGTACTTGCCAAAGTGAATAATAGCATTGTTGTTACATTACAAAATTTTCACAGCGGATACTCCACAAGGGCCACGAGCATTTGTTGCCACAAGTAAACCAGGATGCGGAGGCTTTAGGTTTAATGCAACAGAAAGTATTCTTAAGGCACAAACCTTGGGTACAGGGGAGAAACACTTCCTCCGCACAGAAATTCACACAGGGTACTACGGGGATAATTTAATGACCCATCAATGACTGTTATACTCTTCTTCATGAATGCAGTTAATAGTATTGACTGTAGCACTGATGCACAAATCAAACGTTGTTAACTTGACGACATTACAGCTATTTATTTCTATGGGGGGCATTGGATACTGTAACTTCATATAGCACTACTCAGCTCAACCAGAAAAGGTTGATAAAATCAGACCTAGGATTAGGAAAATAAAGAAAATGACAGGATTTCTGCCATTGCTGCATAATATGTTTTTGCAATAACAAATGCATAGACAACATCTTCAGCAAGTACAATTCAATAGTCACGGCATAACTATGAAGTCTGCAGTGACAATTAATAACATGATCATACATATAAAAACTGTTCAACTTCCACTACATCCTCAGATAAAGAGAAATGAAGTACCTCGCAAGTGAAAAGGGAGGGATAAGTCATCTTAGATTGAAGCAAAGAAGCAACAGCATTCCAATCCTTAGTCCCCAACCTAAGAACAGCAGCTCCTAATATTAGCTCTTCCCAAGTCCCCCAGTACTTCTTTACGCCATTTTCATCTCCCCCATCTTCACCCATCATCACTATCATTTGCTCAGGTAGCAGACACGTGTACGCCGGAGATGACCCCAGAACATTTGATTTTACCACATTCCACGTTAGCATCTACATTCACCCCCACCAACAAGTAAAATCAACAAAGCAGACGAGAGGAAGAAGGAGAATATGGACGAATTAATTAAACCCAGGAAAGAAACGAAGGGGAACAGATGTGGGTGGCAGTATAGCGGGTGTAAAGGGAGGTTTTCCGGACAAAAATAAAAAGTGGTGTTTATTATTGGTTCCCCCCAAATTTTTTCTATTCTTTTCTGGGAAATATAAAACGGGGAAAATGCTGAAATTTCTTTTTTCTGTCTGTCCTATTTATGATGATGATGATCAAATTTTGGTCTTGTAGTTCATTGTGTTGGGAGAGGACTTTCCCTGACGAATTAATTTGCGGAGTCGGAGAAGAAGGAACGCAGTCTGCGTGGGAGACAAGGGGTTGACGGATTCTAATGCGCTAGTGTCGAAGAATTTGGATAAATAAGACAGACGGATGAGAAAGAGCGCAGATAAATGGGAGAGAGAGATAAAGAGAGCCAAAAGGAATTTTGGATGATGGAGAGAGAGAGAGACACGCACACAGATGGATCCGTACTCCCTCGTGGCGCTTTGGTTTGCTTTTTGTTTATTGTTGATTAACAATTAACGAACTTCCTTGCCGAGATTAAAGGAAAAGACAAATATAAATTAACGACTTCAAAATGTTAAAAATTACTAGATGATAATTTAACTGCATCGTTTGCTTTATTTCTTGGTCAAAGATGTCGTGCCATGGGAGAAAAGGACTGAGGAACCCTCCAATCACCTGGGCGGGGCTGTGATCGAATGACTTGCATTCAGTGATAATAATATTCGAAGCGATTACATTTTGCATTTAGATATTAGTGAAATATTATTAATACATTCCCGGGATCTATCTCACTCATCTTGATTAAAAAAAGAGTAAATTACTAAACCCATTGAGGATTTAGATATTACAGTTAACCCCCTTAGTTTATCATAATTACTGGTAACCACCTCGAGGTTAAGGTATCTTTGACTACGAGCCCCCAAACTATAACTCTGCTATTATAAAGTTAACTACGTGTACCTATCAGCTTAATCACATTAATAATGTTAGACTGGACAAAAAACACTACTTAATCAACATTGTTATTTTCCTCGAAATATCAACCCTGCCTAGAAAATGCATCTAAAGTGGGATGAGAGAGAGTTAGACGATGTTAATTAAGCAGTTTTGTTGTCTAGCCTGACATTATTAATGTGATTAAGCTGATAGATCAACACATAGTTAACTTTCTGATAATAGAGTTATAGTTCGGGGGCTCGTAGTCAAAGATACCTTAACCTTGAGGTGGTTACCAATAATTATGATAAACACAAGGGGGTTAACTGTAATATCCCAAATCCTCAAGGGGGCTCTGAGTAATTTACTCAAAAAAAAATGATTATCTCGTTCCTCCTTCTTAAAAGAGACTATTTCACCAAGTTTTTTACTACACACGTATGTAACTTTTGTGACGGTCATATAGTATTGGATCATGTGGTGAGAGAATAGGTAAACTTTTATGGCTTTAGTTATGTAGTTACATAGAAAAATATGCTTCATAACCAGTTGGTATAGTGGTAATTGAGTCTGAATTTGGAATAATCATAATTCAATCCCAATAACAGTTATTAGGAGGGGATTAGAATCTCACCTATTATTAAAATTTAATTTAAAACAGACTTTAATTATTCAACTAAAATATGGAATATGTCTACTTTGATAATTTGAAAATTGCAACTTTTAACATCATATTTAAAAATAAATGTATATACAATTCATACTTTAAAGTACATAATGTAATGTCCATCCTCTTTTTTATTCATAAAAGACAAAAATGAAAGGGCCACTTCAAGTGAAAAAAAGAGATCTTATTCAAGTCATCCATTTTTTTGTTCCTAAAGTATAAAAAATTGGACGACCTTCAGATTAAAAAAATTGACCACCGGAAGGCTTCTATTTTTTCTCATTCAGATGAATTAAGACAACCGACTTTAAGTTGTGAATAAGTTTGAAATCAGGGTATATTGTGTGATTATGAAACTTTTTCGTGACATTATGAATTTTCTTTTTTTTTTTCTACTTTCATGTAACTAGTAATAATGATTTTATGTTGCTTAAAAAGAACTTTGACATAAAAGTTAACGGCCACTTAGTAAACTTCTTATAACGGTTGTGCCTTATTCCGGACAAACATATTTATTCATTACCTCAAAATAAAAGATTTATTCCTTTTTATCCGTTTTGTTGAACACCATAACCCACAGTGGTGGAATCCAACTTTTTTGTGTCTTTTTTTGTTTTTTGTAGTCCCATAGGTTATAAGATAAATAATTCCATATGTTAGGAAAATGAAACTACGGGACTAATAAGATGATATCATGAAGTGACCAACTTAGAAGGCATGATATTTGATGAAATTTCTAAAACATTATCACTAATGTTAAGACGAATATACTGCTTTATTAAGATATGTCACCCAGTTTGAAACTGAGTCCATGACCTCAAGGGCGGATCTAGGTGGTTATGTAGGGTCACGTGATCCCACGTTTTTTTTTTGAAGAATTCAAAGATTTATATATGTAGAATAGTTAGAGTTTATATATATATATATATATAACCTCATATATCATAGAATTATTAGTGGTAGGAGAGAAGCATTGAGTAAATTGTTCTGGGTTCAAATCCAACTTTGTTCAAACATGTTGAATTTTTTTCCCGACATAATTTAAATCCTGACTTCGCCTTATTGCATTTTGGGTTAACTTCAACACAGCAAGAACGATAGTGGTCAGACTGAAAAGGTCGTTGAAAGAAAAGAACAGAGGAGAGCAGGGCATGCATCTTCATGGTCTACAATAAAAATGCCACAGGTGACTGTTTGTGTTTCCGTGCAGTGACCATTTGTGAAATACCCCAAACATTAGTTACTTAATTAATAAGGGATTTATTAAATCAAAGAATAATTAATAGTTAACCATTGAATGGTAAAGGCTAATGAGCCAAATTCTATAAGGAATTTTATAACCTCTAAACATACATACATAAACAATATGTATAGTCCAAATGAGCACTAAACCCACATGAAATAATGGACTAAAAAGGGAACATTATAAAAGAGAAAACAACTCTGAAAGTTAATGTAACATATAACACATTAATACATGAATTAAGATCACAAACAATGTGATAAGACTATGAACAATATTTTATATAGTCAAAAAAATTTGTAAGTGCAATGACCACTTAGAAATACACCTAAGGACAAGGTAATAACATGAGTTACAAACCTAACACATGAAACTAGTCCAAAATGTACAACATTGAAGTCATAATATTAAAAACACACAAAATGACCATTCTACCCCTCCATGCAATATCTTTGGTGGCAATGGTATAGGTGGCAATCTAGAAGTTCAAAAGTCATAGGCTACTTGGAAAATATCTTCTTAAGATGCTTCAGTCATCCTTTTACTAGTCATGACTCACTCATTACCTCTTCACTTAAGAAATCAAGAGACAAACACTCCTTTCTTATCCTTCCTTTGGCTGATACTTCACTTTACGGGTGTCAAAATCGGGTTTCGGGTCGGTTTGAGCTCAACCCGAACCCGACCCGAAATAGTTTAGGTCAACCCAAACCCGAACCCTACCCGTTTTTGAAAAAAATTATTTTGTTTTTAAATTTTGGATTATTAAATAATTAAGTATAAAAGTTAAATATTAATAATTATTATGTACTCTATTTAATCATAAGTTACAAATTGAATGTTATTATAGTCATAAATTAAACATTAAACACTAATTTAAGTCATGAAATATAACATATTTTTTTATTTTAAATTAATTTTTTCCGGGTTACGGGTTGGCGCAACCCGAACCCGAAGCGGGTTTCAACAACTCAACCTGAACCCGACCCGAAATCTTTTCGGGTCAAAAATCTCATTCCGAACCCAGCTTTTTACGAGTCAGTTTCGAGTCGGATTTCGGGTTCGGGGCAAGATTAACATCCCTACTTCACTTCTTCTTCCTTGAAATACCCCGAACTTAATTAGGGTGATTAAATTACTCTAATATAATATTTAAGGGCCCATTAGTGCCTAAAGAATCTTGGTGGAGAAAATAAAATCAAAAAAAGAGAACGCTTAAAGCGAAAAACATAAAAATGAGCGTTAGGTGACCATAGGAGGAATGCGACCTCGACAAGGTCCTAGATGGATTTCAAGGCTTAGTAATGCCTAAATAATGTACGGGAACAATTCCCGAAGAAAACGGATCCATAAAATGAATTAAAAATGCTAATAAAGCTTTAACACACATTTTTCGAGAAAACCCGAAACGTGACTTTGAGTGGTCAAACGGACCCTTAAAAATTATGGTTGACTATATAACTATAACTGAACATTAATGGAAGCTTAAGAACCATTAAAATTAATTAAACGAGAAAATTCAGAAAACGGGTTCCGGTTAGTGAATAGTGTAAAAACGAGAACTTTTTGGGCGTTAATTGTAATAAGAGCAAATGCTCCTCTTCCCTTGTAATTAAAAAGCTGGCACTCTTATTGTGGGTGAGGGGCACATTTTTTCAGCCTCCCAACTCCCTCACACACACCTAATAAACTAGAAAAGAAAATGGTTAAAGTGAAAAAGTGAAAAGTAAAAGCACTCCCCCTCTTCTCTCTCCTCTCATGTTCCCTCTTTCCTTTCTTCTTCCCTTCCCCACCGTCTTCTTCCTCCTCCCTTCTGGCTGGAACGAAATTGAAGAGAGCTCCATGGCTACACTCACTTCCTCCTCTTGCACAAGCTTCATTAAAGCTCCAAATGAAAACTAACCACATATTCTCCTTCCTCTCATCAAGCTCTACATTTCTCTCTTTTCAAAATCAAAAATGATGAACTTCATCTCCATGGGTTTAGCCATTTGAAGAGAAAATGGCATCACTTGAAGCTTGGAGTCCCCTCGTCCTCCTAGGTAAAAAGTTCCAAGAAAAATCATTTTTCTTCATCCATCTTTCTTGGCCAATTTTGCCCCCCTTGTAATGCCTTGTTCCTTTCTTGTTTTGATCTATTCTCCAAGTCTCCATGGTGGGTTGGAGCTCCTCCTTTGATTCATGGCAAAAGCCCATTTCTAGGGTTTCCATGGTAATTACCAATCCTAGTGCCTTAAGCATTTTAATTAATGAGTTTAGTGTTTCCACTTAAACTCATTTCCTTTATTTATTGTTGGGTTGGAATTGGGCAACTATGTTGCCCACTTGACCGAAATTGGGAAGAGAAAGAGAAGATGAGAAGAGAAAAGCAAACTTGGGAGCTTAAGGTAAATAGCTTACCTTAATTGCTATCTTAATGTTTTAGAGTTTTGGGATGGGTAAATAAATCAATGAACCCACAATATGATTTGGAGTGTGGTTAGTTGAGAATGAGAAAATATTGTGGGAGTGTTAAATACATTTGTGATTGTTGAATAATTTAAGGGCCTTGGAGCCATGCACTTTATGTTTAGTGCTTATGTTGTTGTTTGATGATATTTTGAGGAATATTGTGTGCTTGTAGGATCCCTTGTGGATGTGGCTAGTAAATTGATTTAGGAGAATGAATTTGTGCATTTGGGCAATGTTGGAAATATAGGTGAGTTATGGCGAAATTTTGGTAGAAATTAGCGTTTTAGGTGACTTTGTAAATTAGAGAATCTAGGTGTTCATTGGGTGGAGTAGAGTTGATTGATCATCTTAGAAATGGTGGTTGGATGAGGGAGATTAAAATGTGTAAAATCTGTAGCAAATGAGTGTTGAAGTGCATTGGAATAACTAGAAAATAACTAGTGTGCAAGACTTTGAAAGTAAGAGTTGGACTTGGGTATGGCTAATGTAAATGTCTAGGAAGAGTTTGGAATGGTCAAGTTGAGTGAAAACAAAGAGTAATATGTCAAGAGAAGTTTTAGCAATGCACTAGGATGCTTAAGTGCAAAATGGGAATTGAAATTTGTAGAAATTAAGCAAGTATAAAGGTAAGGATTGGACCAATGATTTGGGAGCGTTTAAGGAGTGTTTTCGGGTGTTTAAACATGTAGGAACATGTTGAAAGATTATGGAATGATTAGGTGTGGATTAAGGTTGGTTTAGGGGTTGAAAAATACAATTCTAGCAGCTTTTTAGCAGGGTCCGGGACTTAGGGGGCGGACCAAGTCCTGGACCGCCCTAAAAATGCCCCGAGAGTAAGCTAGTAGGTTGGTCCAGGACTTAAGTCCAGGACCAGGTGTAAAATCAGGCTGAAATTCAAGTTAAGTGTTGGTCCGGGACTTAGGGTCCGGACCATGTCCCGGACCACCCCCAAATTGTGCCGAAAGTGGTTTTAAGGGTTCTAAACATGGGGGATTGATTGGTAATGATTTTAGATGTTGTTTAGGAGTGTTTGGTGACTTGTAAAGGTCCTAAGAAGTATAAACAAGTGCTAGAAGTGATTGAGAAGTGAGGACTTAAATTAATAAGAGTAAAACTAAGTATAACGGGACAACGGGGTAAGTACGGGAGTAATATTCATTTACCTACCGTAAAGTATTGATGTTAATAAAACCATTTGACATGTAATCAGTGGTTCGAGAGTAAGACTCGAGAAACGTGAGGTGACACGGTAAAGTTAACCCAAGGTGAAAGGTACGATTTTTCTCATGCCCTGTATGCTAACCGTGCTACGTTGATTTGTGTGCTTGTGTGAAATACCCTGAAATTAAAAATAGTGATTAATTAGGCTAATGAAGGTTTTAGAAGCTTAATTATGCCTAAATGGTCATGAGGAACAAATCCCGAAGAAAACGGATCCTTAAAACGGATTAAAAACACAAATGAACCTTAAAGCACAGTTTTCGAAGAAATCAGGAAACACGACTTTAAGCGGGTCAAATAGACTCGTAATAATTTTGGTCAACCAAATAGTCATTAATAAACATTAAAAGGTTTAGAACCAATAAAATCAATTAAACGAGAAAATAGTAAAAACTATAAAAACGGGAAGTTGTGGGGTGTGAGTGTAAATAAACTAAATTAGTGTGTCCACTTTTAGAAATAAAAACTAAAAATCTGTAGGAGGTGTGAGTAAGGGCCGATTTTACTCCCCCTCTCTCACTTGTTAATTGCTTCTAATATACTACATGATAAGGTAATAATGTAAACAAAAAGCAAAAAGTAAAAAAACTCACGTTTACCCTCTCTCTCTCCAACTCCCTCTCATTCCCACCATACTCTCTCTCTCTTTCTCTGATTTCTTTCTTCTCCAAGCAGCCCTACAATGGCGATTTTGAAGAACCAAACCAGCCACCTACTTCTCTCTTCTTGTTGAGCACTCAAACCTCCACCAAAAATTACAAAATTGGTACCATTGAAATCCTCTCATCAAGGAGATCATTCCCCTCTTTTCCAAATTCAAAATACCCATTTTCATCTCCATGGGTATGGTTGTTTTTGAAGATGAAGACCACCATTAGAAGCTCCTTCTTCACCTTGTTGGTCTAAGGTAAAAAGAAATTTGAACAAACTAGCATTTTTAGCCCTTATTTGCAAAATAGAGATTTGCAAGTTTTGAGTTCTTATACCTTGCTTCTCCAGCCGATTTTGGCTTCAACTTTGGAGTGGGAATCTTGTTCTTGTTGCTGTCCAACACTCCTTCTGTAACACCCCTAAGACCGGCCTACGAGTTAAGGGCATTACACACCGCGTATTACTACCTAATAACGCAAGGCTCTAACGCTTACCAGTCACCAATAAGGCCCGAAACAACACTTCCATAAATACTTGTAAAACAATTGTACTGGATACATCAAAACCATAAAACAATCCTCAAACTGAAAGGAAACGTCAAAAGGAAGTAAGGCCCGAAGGCTACAACTCATACAATCGAATGTTTAACAATAGAATGTCTAATAAATCAAAGCTCCAGAACTAGAATGACCCTCGCTGATCAATCTGCAAAAATGTTAAAAGTAGGGAAGTGAGCACACAACTATGCCCAGTAAGCAGTGACTGTCATCAGTAAGGTCGCTCAAAACAATTGAAAACAGAGGAGAAGCAGAGGTTAGCACAAAACCATAGTTCTCACAAATAGTCAGAGCACTGCTGAAACAAATACAGAATGGAACACCAGAGTTCCCAATTCAGAAACATTCAGAGTTCACAAACAGATAGGGGATACAGTACCATGCACACACTCAGAAGGGTCGAAGACCCATAGACCATAACAGGTCTCTCGGCAACGCAGAAATGACTCGAAGAGCCAAAGGTTCGTCAACCCCACAGAACAGAAAGGGAATGACCCACACTCAGAATGACGTCTACATGGTATACCACGGAATAGCTCGACCCAGCCATTCACGGCTCAGAAACAGAGTAAAGTGCCCCAAAACAGAAGGTTTGCAAAAACAGAAGCAACCTTGCATGAAACCATGCCAAACCACTTACAATACCGTAGTAGAGACTTAGAGGAGTCCAACGCCACAAACGACACTCAAATCGGAGTTCAGACGGAGAAGTTACGCAGAAAACAGAGTAGTGTCCGACCTTGTGTCCGGACGTCGAAGTTCAGACGCAGGTCGAGACTCAGAAACCGGAATAGCCAAATGTCCGAACTCAATGTTCGGACACAAGTCGATTTGAAATCAGACAGGAGATTTCAGAGTGTCCGAACATCTAAGTTCGGACTGATGTTCGGACAGGTTTTACAAAAGAGTTACGCGGAAGGTCCGACCTTGTGTCCGGACGTCGAAGTTCGGACACAGGTCGAACTTAAATCAGAGAAGAACAAAGGGAGTGTCCGAACATCAATGCTCGGACTGATGTTCGGACATACCCTGAACTTTGAAAATCAGAAAGCAAAAACACACTGTCCGAACTTCAAAGCTCGGACGGAAGTCCGGACAGTGCGAAAACTGCAATTTCCAGAAGACGATCAGAGCAGAAAAACAACGCAATTCGATACCACGAATCACCAACTCAGAACACACACCAAATCAGTCATAAATACAGAAGACCATGGGGGTTTAGCCAATCCAAAACGCAATCAAACATCAACACAATTAGACACACACTCAAATCAGACAACAAACCTTACAAACCCCATGGCTGAACTTCTAAACCGAATCGAGTAACCACCTACCTCAATTAGCAGAAGTAAATCAACGGTCTGAATCAACAAGCGCAGTCCGAACAACCCAGCAGCCAGGCATGAATAAAGACCACTGAATTCCCACAGTTCCACAATCCAAAATCAGCAATCAAACAAGGAAACCTAGAACGTCAACGTTCCAAAATTCTACAACCCGTACCTGATTACAAGAGCGCGGAATTCCCAACTCTTCGTAGAGTAGCAGTCTCACACGATTCACGGATCCAAATGCAGAAACACAAACGCTGGATTCATCACAACAACAACCAGAAATCAGAAACTGCAGAGGAAGAGAACTTGCTTCAAATTTACAAATCTGAAATCCGGAAGCCAAACCTGAAGGCGGACAAGAGAATCACACAACAACGGGGATCACCAGTCGGATTGCAGTAGAAGGAGGCACATTCACAGCAGGATGGAAATCGAGAGAGAGAGAGAGAGAGAAGAGAGAGAGAGAGAGAGAGAGAGAGGAAGAAGAAGAACGCTCGTTCTGACTTTGAAAACTGACAACGCTCCCACGACCTATCCGACGTGAATAACAATGATCAGGAAAATAAAAGAATTAAGGAATTCCTTTCCTTACAAATCAAATAATAATTACCTTAATTAATTAATTGTATGACCCCCTTGTCCTTGGCAAATAAAACAACGCCGCTGACGTCCCAACTGACAGCAAAGGGGTTTAGTCCAACCTAGGATAACATTGTAACGGATATAATATAAGGTTACCAATTATGGGTTATAACATCACCTCCCCCTTAAAAGAATGTCGTCCTCGAAATTGACTCACCTTACTGCTCGAATAGGGAGGGAAATTTGGCACGCAGCTCGTCCTCGAGCTCCCAAGTTGCTTCGCTCTCTGACTGATCAGACCATTGGACCTTGACCATAGGCAGGGTCTTACTACGAAGCCGACGGAAGTCTCTGGCTAAAATGCGAGTAGGCACCGCCTCGAAACTGCAGTCCTCCCTCAACTGAAGCTGGCTGTAGTCGATCACATGAGACGGATCATGCAGGTACTTCCTCAGCATCAAAACATGGAAAACACTGTGGACAACAGACAAGGATGAAGGCAAAGCTAGACGATAAGCCACAAGCCAATCCTCTCTAGAATCTCAAACGGTCCAACGAACCTTGGGCTAAGCTTCCCCCGCTTCCCAAACCGGACTACGCCTCTGACCGGCGACACTCGCAGATAGACATGATCTCCAATCCCAAACTCAAGCGGCCTGCGCCTCTGGTCTGCATAGCACTTCTGTCTACTCTGAGCAACAAGCAAACGCTCCTGAATCGTTCTGATCTTCTCCACTGCACCCTGTACCAGCTCGGTCCCAACCAAGACCCTCTCCTTCAGGTCATCCCAACAGATGGGAGACCTGCACCTCCTGCCATACAACGCTTCAAACGGAGCCATACCAATGCTCGCCTGAAAGCTGTTGTTGTAGGCGAACTCAATCAGAGTCACATGTTGATCCCAGCTACCTCCAAAATCTAGGACACACGCGCGAAGCATGTCCTCCAAGACCTGATTAATCCTCTCTGTCTGGCCATCCGACTGAGGATGGTAAGCTGAACTGAAAGCTAAATTCGTACCCAAGGCCTTATGCAAACCGCGCCAAAATCTAGACACAAACGAGGATCACGATCAGACACAATAGAAGCAGGCACCCCGTGAAGCCTCATTATCTCATCGAGATACAAATGAGCTAAGCGCTCCAAACTGATGGTCTTCCTCACTGGCAGAAAATGGGCGGACTTCGTCAGATGATCAACAATTACCCATACAGCATCACAGCCCGAGGAAGTCTTGGGCAAACCCATGACAAAGTCCATCCCCACACTCTCCCACTTCCACTCCGGAATGGGAAGGGGCTGAAGCAAACCCGCTGGCCTCTGGTGCTCAGCCTTCACCTGCTGACAGGTTTGGCACTTCGAAACAAACTCAGAGATGTCACGCTTCATCCCAGACCACCAGAACGACTCTCTGAGATCTCGATACATCTTCACCCCTCCTGGGTGAACTGAGTATGGCGCTCCATGAGCCTCCTGAAGGATCTCTCTACGCAGAACTGCATCATCTGGAACACACACTCGACCTCTGAAACGCAGACAACCATCACTGGAGACACTGAAGTCCGAACTCTGCTCTAAAGACAGCCCCTCTCTGATCCGACACAAAGCTGAATCTGCCTCCTGACCAACCCGGATCCTGTCGACCAACGAAGACTGAACCTGAAGCGCTGCTATCATACTGGCACTGGCCGGTCTGACTACACAAACACCCATACGCTGAAGCTCTAAGGCGGACCTCTGAACTCCTGTCAACGCACAAGCTACGCCCGGAGCACCTCTCCGGCTCAAAGCGTCTGCTACAACGTTCGCTCTACCAGGATGGTAGAGGATCTCTAAGTCGTAGTCATGAAGTAGCTCCAACCACCTCCTCTGTCTCAAGTTTAGCTCCTTCTGAGTGAATAGATACTTGAGACTCTTGTGGTCCGTGTAAACCTTACACGACGCTCCATACAGATAATGTCTCCAAATCTTCAGCGCGAAAACCACAGCTGCCAACTCCAGATCGTGGGTAGGGTAGTTCTTCTCATAAGGCTTTAGCTGCCGAGAGCCATAAGCCACTACCTTACCCTGCTGCATCAAGACACATCCAAGTCCCTTATGGGACACATCGCAGAAGACCTCGAAGCCCTCTGTCCCAGAAGGCAAGGTCAGAATCGGTGCGGTCGTCAACCTCTTCTTAACCTCCTGGAAGCTCTGCTCGCAAGCCTCACTCCACTCGAACTTAATCTCCTTCCTCAACAAACGGGTCAACGGGGATACAATCTTAGAGAACCCCTCAACGAACTTCCGGTAATACCCAGCTAACCCAAGGAAACTACGGATCTCAGAACATCCGTGGGCCTCGCTCACTCCATAACTGCTCTAATCTTCTCAGGGTTCACTGAGATACTGTCCTTCGAGACCACATGTCCCAAAAACACTACACGATCGAGCCAGAAGTCACACTTCTTCAACTTAGCATACAACTCACGATTTCAGCGTCTGCAAGACAATCCTCAGATGCTCCTCATGCTCCTCTGTGCTCTTGGAGTACACCAAGATGTCGTCTATGAAGACCACTACAAACTGATCCAGGTAGGGTTTGAAAACCCGGTTCATCATATCCATGAAGACTGAGGGAGCATTAGTCAGACCAAACGGCATAACTAAGAACTCGTAATGACCATAATGAGTCCTAAAAGTGGACTTAGGCACATCCTCGGCCTTAATCCTCAACTGATGGTAGCCTGAACGAAGATCTATCTTCGAGAACACTGTGGCGCCCGCCAACTGGTCAAACAAGTCATCGATGCGCGGTAGGGGTAGCGATTCTTGATGGTCACCTTGTTCAGTTCTCTGTAGTCGATGCACAATCTGAAGGTCCCATCCTTCTTCTTCACAAACAACACTGGCGCTCCCCAAGGCGAAACGCTAGGGCGAATGAAGCCCTTATCCAGTAACTCCTGAAGCTGAACCTTCAGCTCCTTCAATTCCGCCGGACTCATACGGTAAGGGGCCCTAGAGATGGGCTGAGTCTCTGGCGCTAAATCGATCGTGAACTCCACCTCCCTCACTGGTGGGAGTCCGGGCACGTCATCCTGGAAGACCTCAGGAAACTCTCTGACGATCGGGATGCTCTCCAAGCTAGATCCCTCGCGTACCTCCGGTAGGTAGCACAAAAAGCCCTGGCAGCCCTTCCTCAAGAAGCTGGCTGCCTGCATCGCAGACACAATCATAGGCGCACATGGGACTGCATTCCTAGCAAAGACAAAACGGCTCCCGCCTGGCAGATCAAACACTACTCTTCTCGCTGCACAGTCTATATGGGCATAGTGCTCTGCCAGCCAATCCATGTCCAAGATCACATCAAAACAGGTCATCCGCATCGGGATGAGGTCAGCACAAAAGGTCTTGTCCCGGACTACTATGGGACAAGCCTTACACACAGAATCAAGAATGCAAGGAGTAATCCCACCCAAAGGACTACTCACACACAAATCTACTTCACTAGGCACAGTAGTCAATTCAAGCCTACCCAACAAATCACAGCAGATAAAGGAGTGCGTAGCTCCAGAGTCAAACAGACAAAATACATCCTGAGAATGGATCTGGAGGATACCTGAGACGACGCGATCACCAGCACGATCACGCCCCCCCACCATAGCATACACTCGAGCCTGAGTCTGAGGCTTCTTCTGGTCGGACCTCGCCCCTAAGTCTGAGCCGGTGCCTCTATCTCCTGAGCCTCTACTGGATGCCTGAGGGCACTGAGCAATCCGGTGCTCCATCGACCCGCACTTAAAGCAGGCACCAGTCTTCTTGTAGCACTCCCTACCCGGATAGGAGTGACCACAAGACCCACACTTCGCCCCAGCTGACAAAGATGAAGAAGCTCCCCGGCGATCTCCATAGGACTGCTTCTTCTGAGGAGGAGCAGCCTCCTTCTTCTGAGGCTCCTCAGCACGCCTCTTCCCTTGTGGTCCTTGCCAGCCTGCCTACCTTTGATGTCGGTCTCTACCAGCAGAGCGACATCCGCCACATCTCTGAAGGTCCGGTGACGGAGAGGTGTCACCGCGGACCTGATATCTGGTCTGAGCCCACTCTCGAACTTACGGGCCTTCCTATGCTCATCTGGCTCCGAGCATACTTCGAGAGAGTCACGAACTTCCTCACGTACTCCTCGACTGACATGTCTCTCCCCTGACGCACAATTCTCTGTGTTGATCTTAATATGGTATGGTATAAAATTTGGCTTACTTTTGGTCTCTGTTTTACTGTTTAAAACGCATACAGGGACCTGTCCGAACGTCGTCCGGAATCCATGTTCGGACAGGCCCCGAGAGTTTAAGACATTTTCTCTGTTTGGTCGTGTCCGAACTTCAATGTTCGGACAGCATGCGAGGACGAGGTTGACTTACAAGTCCCGACTTAGGTCCGAACTTGTAAGCTCGGACCAATGTTCGGACACACCGCGTAAGGATTTTCGGATTTTGAAACTCGACTTGTGTCCGAATTTCAAAGTCCGGACACAAGTTCGGACGCCTTTGATTTTTGACTTCTCAACTCTCGACTTGTGTCCGAACTTCCCATGTCCGGACACAAGCTCGGACCAACTCTTTTTGCCTTTTTAGGACTCGTTTGAGGTCCGTTTCTAATGCCGTTTGCGCCGTAGATTTGTATTTACATTAGCCATATTTTGAGGTAAAATCCAGGGTGTTACACTAAGAGCCATGTCATTTAAGAGCCTTAGTGCTATGCAATTTAAGATATTGCAATACATTGAGGTTGTTGTGAATGAGTTGGTTTGAGTGATAAAATATGATGAGAAAGAACTTGATGTGTGTGAGATGGTTGAATGAGGAAAACAATGCATTTGGGCATGATATTATACTAGAGGAGCTATGGCGAAATTTGAGTAGAAAACAAAGTGTTTAAGTGATAGTGGTGAGTTAAGATGCCCTAGGATTCACTTGGGATCATTCAAAGGAATTTGAGTGGAAAAGAGTTAACTAAGGAGTTCTTGAGGATGAGAATGACCTAGAGTTGTCTAGGAAGAATTAGAGGATTGGTGGGTGTATTGAACACACCAAAGTCATGGTAAGACTTGTGCAAAATTTGGAGGAGAAGGTGTATAATGCTTTAAGGTGATTTAGGTATGAACTAGGGAATATATTAATGAAAGTTTTGGGAAGCTTGTGTAAGTAGTGATGATGCTAGTAGTGGAACAATAAGGTTTTAGTTTAGATGGTAATGAGTGGACTTAGGTGATGGGAGTGAAGATTGAAGGAGAATGTTGTCGATTGTTGAGGAAATCGACTAGGAATGTATAAGAGAGTAAGATCACAAGAATGGTGAGTAATTGAGTAAAAGGGATGTAGGTGTTTAAGGAGGGTGTAGGAAGATCAAGGTAAAGAAGAACAAGGTTAAGGTGCTAAGAGGATGGGAAGAAATGTTTAGGTATGTCCAAGAGTTTAGGAATGATGAGTAATAAATGGAAAAGAGAGGAATTGGTGCATGGATATGCAAGGTGACTTGAGGAAGTTTTGGTAAATGAGCTGAAGATGGAAAAGATGATGTCTATGAAGTGCTCAAACTGTTAAGGAGGGAACACTTGGGTTGGTTGAAGTTTTGGTAAGGTTACAAGTTGAAAATGTAAGGAATTATATGATAAGTGTTAGGAGTTTGTAAGAATTTAGTAAATGTTTATGAAGATCTTTGGAAGTTGTTTTGGAGAGTTTGGTGGAAGTTCTAAGGTGAGTTTAAGTGCCTAAGTGGTATTAGGACACATGGGAGAACTTGTGGAGAAGTTTGGAGTCAAATGGGAATTTAGAAACAAGGTTCTGGAGCCGACCGACCTTAGGGACCGGACCTGCAAGGTCGGTCGAGCTCAGTTTACACTGCCGGAAAGAGTTTCTGGAATCAACCGAACTTGGGGACCGGACTTACAAGTTGGTCGGGCTTGTATTTTGTGTACGAATTGAGTCTCTGAATCGACCGAACTTGGGACCGACCTTGACAAGGTCGGTCGGGCTTAAATTTTCAACGGGGAAAACTCTTGGGAATGGACCGACCTTGGGGACCTGACTTGCAAGGTCGGTCGGGGTAAAATTTTCAAACGGCAATAAGTTCTGGAATGGACCGACCTTGGGTAAGGTCGGTCGGTAAGGTCGGTCGACCCTTAAGTTGTCAAAAAAAAAAAGAAACCCTAAGGATGTTTAGTGGTATTAATGGTACCCCATTAAGAGGGCATTGATGATTATAGGTATAAAGACCTAAGGGATTAAGTTAAGTATAAACTTAAAAGTTTAAGGTTAAGTTGTAAGAATAAGTTGTAAAACTTAAGAGGTGTTAGGTGGGGAAATCATTATGGGTTAGTAAGTTAATGAAGTTGAATTAAGTTAAGTGATTAACAACCTAAAACTGAATCAATTTTTAGGACTTGAGAGTTTGGACTCCGGAGGAGAGTAAGTAACCAAACGACCAACGGTGAACGGTACAGTTCTTCTTGTGACCTGCTTGCTAATGGGGTGTCCCTCGGCTTGTGTGCTATTTGTTTTGTGTGCTCACTAAACAAGATAAAGCATGCAACCGGAATATCATGTTGATTGTATTGTTGTGTGATGTTTGAAAACTAACACAACTTACGTGAGAACTTACTAACTAGTGTTTAGTAAGTATTGTGTGAGAATAAGGAACACTCCCTAATATTAGTTTGCTAATAACCGAAAGAGGCTAAACAAACAAGCGTCGCATTGAGACTACTACTAACTTTAACTTGGGGGGAGTGAGAAATCCAGAATGGTACCGGCACATGTGTATTGGGGGAGGTCGGTATCCTTATCAGATACCGACTTCCAAATATGACTTGTCTTCAGACTCGTCACTAGAGTCGACATATAGACTCGACCTCCTCGGACTACTTGTTTTAGGAGGGAGGCATTAAGATGGCGTGGGGGGATCTAGCCTACATCCCCAACAATTTAAGAATGTTGTTTATTGCGGTAAGTGTCCTGCTGCTGGCTAGGGTTAACCAAGCCCTACAAAAATAAACAACGAACTAAGGGTTAACCAGTTCCCAATGAGAGAACGGTTGGCATTTATAAGGTAAGGTTGAGATAAGTTGCAACCATTCCTATGTAAAGGATGGTTTGTATTATAAGACTAAGATAAGCTACATCCATTCCTTTTTAAAGGTTGGTTGTTTCTAAGTCTAAGATAAAACTAAGATTGAGGTAAGATAAGGATGGACTAAGATTAGAGGAAACATAACTTAAATTAAGATTAAAATTAGGAGTTAAATAATTAACTCTCTATTAAGGGAACGCATTTAGTCGTTCAATGGTTGAACTTTGATTATTCATATTTGGATTGTTGTTATTGCACTTTCTATTATGGTGTGCATCTAATCAACCTCCATGCTATCGACAATTAGTCATCGTAGCCACGTTAGCTTGGGGGCCATGAGAGGATCGTACCAGCATTCGTGCTGACCCCCTTTGGGGGCTGTTTTACTACACAAGGTGAACGTCAGGAGGCGGCCGTCACGAGAGTAAGATGGGGTACAAGTGTTACGGATTAAGTGTGGCCTACGAGTTGTGCATGTACACTCGTATGGCATTTTGAGTTAGTAAGATGTATAGGTTGTGAGGGATTGTAAGAAGGATATGTATTAGTTAAGATTTGTATGTACTAATGTTTGGTATATTCTGTCCGTCAGACCGTGGCAAGGTCCTGGAGTGTAATGAATTCCGCTGTGACATGTTATATATGTTGTTAAGTTGCGAGACCACATTTGGATTGAGATGGGATGTTACAGTGAATCTCATAATGCCTCCTCGTAGAACACCAGTGACCCCTCAGGGAGATGCTGCGGATGCAGTGCAGCAGTTTGTGGCGCAGTTGATGCAGACGATGGTTGCAGCTGCTGGGGGGCTGGTGGAGGAGCTGGTGGAGCAGGTCCAGCAGGGGCGAATGCTGTGGGAGGCCAAGTTAGAGCCCTCCAAGAGTTTATGAAGCTGAAGCCGCCTTCCTTCGACGGCTGTGGCGACCCTCAGGAGGCGAGCCACTGGATTATAGAGGTGGAGGATCTGCTGAGAGTGATGAAATCAGAGGATGACCAGAAGGTCGACTTCGCCACGTTCCTCTTTAAGGGGGAGGCGAAGGAGTGGTGGCGTATGTTGATGGGTAAGCATCCCAGCCTTGGACCTGGGAGCAGTTCTGCTTGGAGTTCAACAAGCAGTTCTACCCTGAGTTACAAGGACCAGAAGATTAATGAATATAATCGGCTGCGTCAGGGGAGAGACATGTCAGTCGAGGAGTACGTGAGGAAGTTCGTGACTCTCTCGAAGTATGCTCCGGAGCCAGATGAGCATAGGAAGACCCGTAAGTTTGAGAGTGGGCTCAGACCAGATATCAGGTCCGCGGTGACACCTCTCCGTCACCGGACCTTCAGAGATGTGGCGGATGTCGCTCTGCTGGTAGAGACCGACATCAAAGGTAGGCAGGCTGGCAAGGACCACAGGGGAAGAGGCGTGCTGAGGAGCCTCAGAAGAAGGAGGCTGCTCCTCCTCAGAAGAAGCAGTCCTATGGAGATCGCCGGGGAGCTTCTTCATCTTCGTCAGCTGGGGCGAAGTGTGGGTCTTGTGGTCACTCCATCCGGGTAGGGAGTGCTACAAGAAGACTGGTGCCTGCTTTAAGTGCGGGTCGATGGAGCACCGGATTGCTCAGTGCCCTCAGGCATCCAGTAGAGGCTCAGGAGATAGAGGCACCGGCTCAGACTTAGGGGCGAGGTCCGACCAGAAGAAGCCTCAGACTCAGGCTCGAGTGTATGCTATGGCGGGGGGGGAGCGTGATCGTGCTGGTGATCGCGTCGTCTCAGGTATCCTCCAGATCCATTCTCAAGATGTATTTTGTCTGTTTGACTCTGGAGCTACGCACTCCTTTATCTGCTGTGATTTTTGGGTAGGCTTGAATTGACTACTGTGCCTAGTGAAGTAGATTTGTGTGTGAGTAGTCCTTTGGGTGGGATTGCTCCTTGCATTCTTGATTCTGTGTGTAAGGCTTGTCCCATAGTAGTCCGGGACAAGACCTTTTGTGCTGACCTCATCCCGATGCGGATGACCTGTTTTGATGTGATCTTGGGCATGGATTGGCTGGCAGAGCACTATGCCCATATAGACTGTGCAGCGAGAAGAGTAGTGTTTGATCTGCCAGGCGGGAGCCGTTTTGTCTTTGCTGGGAATGCAGTCCCATGTGCGCCTATGATTGTGTCTGCGATGCAGGCAGCCAGCTTCTTGAGGAAGGGCTGCCAGGGCTTTTTGTGCTACCTACCGGAGGTACGCGAGGGATCTAGCTTGGAGAGCATCCCGATCGTCAGAGAGTTTCCTGAGGTCTTCCAGGATGACGTGCCCGGACTCCCACCAGTGAGGGAGGTGGAGTTCACGATCGATTTAGCGCCAGAGACTCAGCCCATCTCTAGGGCCCCTTACCGTATGAGTCCGGCGGAATTGAAGGAGCTGAAGGTTCAGCTTCAGGAGTTACTGGATAAGGGCTTCATTCGCCCTAGCGTTTCGCCTTGGAGAGCGCCAGTGTTGTTTGTGAAGAAGAAGGATGGGACCTTCAGATTGTGCATCGACTACAGAGAACTGAACAAGGTGACCATCAAGAATCGCTACCTCCTACCGCGCATCGATGACTTGTTTGACCAGTTGGCGGGCGCCACAGTGTTCTCGAAGATAGATCTTCGTTCAGGCTACCATCAGTTGAGGATTAAGGCCGAGGATGTGCCTAAGTCCGTTTAGGACTCATTATGGTCATTACGAGTTCTTAGTTATGCCGTTTGGTCTGACTAATGCTCCCTCAGTCTTCATGGATATGATGAACCGGGTTTTCAAACCCTACCTGGATCAGTTTGTAGTGGTCTTCATAGACGACATCTTGGTGTACTCCAAGAGCACAGAGGAGCATGAGGAGCATCTGAGGATTGTCTTGCAGACGCTGAAGGATCGTGAGCTGTATGCTAAGTTGAAGAAGTGTGACTTCTGGCTCGATCGTGTAGTGTTTTTGGGACATGTGGTCTCGAAGGACAGTATCTCAGTGAACCCTGAGAAGATTAGAGCAGTTATGGAGTGAGCGAGGCCCACGAATGTTGCTGAGATCCGTAGTTTCCTTGGGTTAGCTGGGTATTACCGGAAGTTCGTTGAGGGGTTCTCTAAGATTGTATCCCCGCTGACCCGTCTGTTGAGGAAGGAGATTAAGTTCGAGTGGAGTGAGGCTTGCGAGCAGAGCTTCCAGGAGGTTAAGAAGAGGTTGACGACCGCACCGATTCTGACCTTGCCTTCTGGGACAGAGGGCTTCGAGGTCTTCTGCGATGTGTCCCATAAGGGACTTGGATGTGTCTTGATGCAGCAGGGTAAGGTAGTGGCTTATGGCTCTCGGCAGCTAAAGCCTTATGAGAAGAACTACCCTACCCACGATCTGGAGTTGGCAGCTGTGGTTTTCGCGCTGAAGATTTGGAGACATTATCTGTATGGAGCGTCGTGTAAGGTTTACACGGACCACAAGAGTCTCAAGTATCTATTCACTCAGAAGGAGCTAAACTTGAGACAGAGGAGGTGGTTGGAGCTACTTCATGACTACGACTTAGAGATCCTCTACCATCCTGGTAGAGCGAACGTTGTAGCAGACGCTTTGAGCCGGAGAGGTGCTCCGGGCGTAGCTTGTGCGTTGACAGGAGTTCAGAGGTCCGCCTTAGAGCTTCAGCGTATGGGTGTTTGGGTAGTCAGACCGGCCAGTGCCAGTATGATAGCAGCGCTTCAGGTTCAGTCTTCGTTGGTCGACAGGATCCGGGTTGGTCAGGAGGCTTCTTTTTTCGGGTTTTTCAGGAGAGCAGATTCAGCTTTGTGTCGGATCAGAGAGGGGCTGTCCTTTAGAGCAGAGTTCGGACTTCAGTGTCTCCGTGATGGTGGTCTGCGTTTCAGAGGTCGAGTGTGTGTTCCAGACGACGCAGTTCTGTGTAGAGAGATCCTTCAGGAGGCTCATGGCGAGCCATACTCAGTTCACCCAGGAGGGGTGAGATGTATCGAGATCTCAGAGAGTCGTTCTGGTGGTCTGGGATGAAGCGTGACATATCTGAGTTTGTTTCGAAGTGCCAAACCTGTCAGCAGGTGAAGGCTAAGCACCAGAGGCCAGCGGGTTTGCTTCAGCCCCTTCCCATTCCGGAGTGGAAGTGGGAGAGTGTGGGGATGGACTTTGTCATGGGTTTGCCCAAGACTTCCTCGGGCTGTGATGCTGTATGGGTAATTGTTGATCATCTGACGAAGTCCGCCCATTTTCTACCAGTGAGGAAGACCATCAGTTTGGAGCGCTTAGCTCATTTGTATCTCGATGAGATAATGAGGCTTCACGGGGTGCCTGCTTCTATTGTGTCTGATCGTGATCCTCGTTTCGTGTCTAGATTTTGGCGCGGTTTGCATAAGGCCTTGGGTACGAATTTAGCTTTCAGTTCAGCTTACCATCCTCAGTCGGATGGCCAGACAGAGAGGATTAATCAGGTCTTGGAGGACATGCTTCGCGCGTGTGTCCTAGATTTTGGAGGTAGCTGGGATCAACATGTGACTCTGATTGAGTTCGCCTACAACAACAGCTTTCAGGCGAGCATTGGTATGGCTCCGTTTGAAGCGTTGTATGGCAGGAGGTGCAGGTCTCCCATCTGTTGGGATGACCTGAAGGAGAGGGTCTTGGTTGGGCCCGAGCTGGTACAGGGTGCAGTGGAGAAGATCAGAACGATTCAGGAGCGTTTGCTTGTTGCTCAGAGTAGACAGAAGTGCTATGCAGACCAGAGGCGCAGGCCGCTTGAGTTTGGGATTGGAGATCATGTCTATCTGCGAGTGTCGCCGGTCAGAGGCGTAGTCCGGTTTGGGAAGCGGGGGAAGCTTAGCCCAAGGTTCGTTGGACCGTTTGAGATTCTAGAGAGGATTGGCCTTGTGGCTTATCGTCTAGCTTGGCCTCGTCCTTGTCTGCTGTCCACAGTGTTTTCCATGTTTTGATGCTGAGGAAGTACCTGCATGATCCGTCTCATGTGATCGACTACAGCCAGCTTCAGTTGAGGGAGGACTGCAGTTTCGAGGCGGTGCCTACTCGCATTTTAGCCAGAGACTTCCGTCGGCTTCGTAGTAAGACCCTGCCTATGGTCAAGGTCCAATGGTCTGATCAGTCAGAGAGCGAAGCAACTTGGGAGCTCGAGGACGAGCTGCGTGCCAAATTTCCCTCCCTATTCGAGCAGTAAGGTGAGTCAATTTCAAGGACGACATTCTTTTAAGGGGGAGGTGATGTTATAACCCATAATTGGTAACCTTATATTATATCCGTTACAATGTTATCCTAGGTTGGACTAAACCCCTTTGCTGTCAGTTGGGACGTCAGAGGCGTTGTTTTATTTGCCAAGGACAAGGGGGTCATACAATTAATTAATTAAGGTAATTAATTATTTGATTTGTAAGGAAAGGAATTCCTTAATTCTTTTATTTTCCTGATCATTGTATTCACGTCGGATAGGTCGTGGGAGCGTTGTCAGTTTTCAAAGTCAGAACGAGCGTTCTTCTCTTCCTCTCTCTCTCTCTTCTCTCTCTCTCTCTCTCTCTCGATTTCCATCCTGGGTGAATGTGCCTCCTTCTACTGCAATCCGACTGGTGATCCCCGTTGTTGTGTGATTCTCTTGTCCGCCTTCAGGTTTGGCTTCCGGATTTCAGATTTGTAAATTTGAAGCAAGTTCTCTTCCTCTGCAGTTTCTGATTTCTGGTTGTTGTTCGATGAACCATCGTTTGTTTGTGTTTCTGCATTGTGTTCTGCATTGGATCCGTGAATCGTGTGAGACTGCTACTCTACGAAGAGTTGGGAATTCCGCGCTCTTGTAATCAGGTACGGGTTGTAGAATTTTGGAACGTGACGTTCTAGGTTTCCTTGTTTGATTGCTAATTTTGGATTGTGGAATTGTGGGAATTCAGTGGTCTTTATTCATGCCTGGCTGCTGGGTTGTTCGGACTGCGCTTGTTGATTAGACCGTTGATTTACTTCTGCTAATTGAGGTAGGTGGTTACTCGATTCGGTTTGGAAGTTCAGCCATGGGGTTTGTAAGGTTTTGTTGTCTGATTTGAGTGTGTGTCTAATTGTGTTGATGTTTGATTGCGTTTTGGATTGGCTAAACCCCCATGGTCTTCTGTATTTATGACTGATTGGTGTGTGTTCTGAGTTGGCGATTCGTGGTATCGAATTGCGTTGTTTTTCTGCTCTGATCGTCTTCTGGAAATTGCAGTTTTCGCACTGTCCGGACTTCCGTCCGAGCTTTGAAGTTCGGACAGTGTGTTTTTGCCTTTCTGATTTTCAAAGTTCAGGGTATGTCCGAACATCAGTCCGAGCATTGATGTTCGGACACTCCCTTTGTTCTTCTCTGATTTAAGTTCGACCTGTGTCCGAACTTCGACGTCCGAACACAAGGTCGGACCTTCCGCGTAACTCTTTTGTAAAACCTGTCCGAACATCAGTCCGAACTTAGATGTTCGGACACTCTGAAATCTCCTGTCTGATTTCAAATCGACTTGTGTCCGAACATTGAGTTCGGACATTTGGCTATTCCGGTTTCTGAGTCTCGACCTGCGTCCGAACTTCGACGTCCGGACACAAGGTCGGACACTGCTCTGTTTTCTGCGTAACTTCTCCGTCTGAACTCCGATTTGAGTACCGTTTGTGGCGTTGGACTCCTCTAAGTCTCTACTACGGTATTGTAAGTGGTTTGGCATGGTTTCATGCAAGGTTGCTTCTGTTTTTGCAAACCTTCTGTTTTGGGGCACTTTACTCTGTTCTGAGCCGTGAATGGCTGGGTCGAGCTATTCCGTGGTATACCATGTAGACGTCATTCTGAGTGTGGGTCATTCCCTTTCTGTTCTGTGGGGTTGACGAACCCTTTGGCTCTTCGAGTCATTTCTGCGTTGCCGAGAGACCTGTTATGGTCTATGGGTCTTCGACCCTTCTGAGTGTGTGCATGGTACTGTATCCCCTATCTGTTTGTGAACTCTGAATGTTTCTGAATTGGGAACTCTGGTGTTCCATTCTGTATTTGTTTCAGCAGTGCTCTGACTATTTGTGAGAACTATGGTTTTGTGCTAACCTCTGCTTCTCCTCTGTTTTCAATTGTTTTGAGCGACCTTACTGATGACAGTCACTGCTTACTGGGCATAGTTGTGTGCTCACTTCCCTACTTTTAACATTTTGCAGATTGATCAGCGAGGGTCATTCTAGTTCTGGAGCTTTGATTTATTAGACATTCTATTGTTAAACATTCGATTGTATGAGTTGTAGCCTTCGGGCCTTACTTCCTTTTGACGTTCCTTCAGGTTGAGGATTGTTTATGGTTTTGATGTATCCAGTACAATTGTTTTACAAGTATTTATGGAAGTGTTGTTTCGGGCCTTATTGGTGACTGGTAAGCGTTAGAGCCTTGCGTTATTAGGTAGTAATACGCGGCGTGGTAATGCCCTTAACTCGTAGGCCGGTCTTAGGGGTGTTACAGAAGGAGTGTTGGACAGCAACAAGAACAAGATTCCCACTCCAAAGTTGAAGCCAAAATCGGCTGGAGAAGCAAGGTATAAGAACTCAAAACTTGCAAATCTCTATTTTGCAAATAAGGGCTAAAAATGCTAGTTTGTTCAAATTCTTTTTACTTAGACCAACAAGGTGAAGAAGGAGCTTCTAATGGTGGTCTTCATCTTCAAAAACAACCATACCCATGGAGATGAAAATGGGTATTTTTGAATTTGGAAAAGAGGGGAATGATCTCCTTGATGAGAGGATTTCAATGGTACCAATTTTGTAATTTTTGTGGAGGTTTGAGTGCTCAACAAGAAGAGAGAAGTAGGTGGTGGTTTGGTTCTTCAAAATCGCCATTGTAGGGCTGCTTGGAGAAGAAAGAAATCAGAGAAAGAGAGAGAGAGTATGGTGGGAATGAGAGGGAGTTGGAGAGAGAGAGGGGTAAAAGTGAGTTTTTTTACTTTTGCTTTTGTTTACATTATTGCTTATCATGTAGTATATTAGAAGCAATTAACAAGTGAGAGAGGGGGAGTAAAATCGGCCCTTACTCACACCTCCTACAGATTTTTAGTTTTTATTTCTAAAAGTGGACACACTAATTTAGTTTATTTACACTCACACCCCACAACTTCCCGTTTTTATAGTTTTTACTATTTTCTCGTTTAATTGATTTTATTGGTTCTAAACCTTTATTAATGTTTATTAATGACTATTTGGTTGACCAAAATTATTACGAGTCTATTGACCCGCTTAAAGTCGTGTTTTCCTGATTTCTTCGAAAACTGGCTTTAAGGTTCATTTGTGTTTTTAATCCGTTTTAAGGATCGTTTTCTTCGGGATTTGTTCCTTCATGACCATTTAGGCTTAATTAAGCTTCTAAAACCTTCATTAGCCTAATTAATCACTATTTTTAATTTCAGGGTATTTCACACAAGCACACAAATCAACGTAGCACGGTTAGCATACAGGGCATGAGAAAATCGTACCTTTCACCTTGGGTTAACTTTACCGTGTCACCTCACGTTCTCGAGTCTTACTCTCGAACCACTGATTACATGTCAAATGGTTTTATTAACATCAATACTTTACGGTAGGTAAATGAATATTACCCCGTACTTACCCCGTTGTCCCGTTATACTTAGTTTTACTCTTATTAATTTAAGTCCTCACTTCTCAATCACTTCTAGCACTTGTTTATACTTCTTAGGACCTTTACAAGTCACCAAACAACTCCTAAAAACATCTAAAATCATTACCAATCAATCCCCCATGTTTAGAACCCTTAAAACCACTTTCGGCACAATTTTGGGGGTGGTCCGGGACATGGTCCGGACCCTAAGTCCCGGACCAACACTTAACTTGAATTTCGGCCTGATTTTACACCTGGTCCTGGACTTAAGTCCTGGACCAACCTACTAGCTTACTCTCGGGGCATTTTTAAGGGCGGTCCAGGACTTGGTCCGCCCCCTAAGTCCCGGACCCTGCTAAAAAGCTGCTAGAATTGTATTTTTCAACCCTAAACCAACCTTAATCCACACCTAATCATTCCATAATCTTTCCACATGTTTCCTACATGTTTAAACACCCGAAAACACACTTAAACGCTCCCAAATCATTGGTCCAATCCTTACCTTTATACTTGCTTAATTTCTACAAATTTCAATCCCATTTTGCACTTAAGCATCCTAGTGCATTGCTAAAACTTCTCTTGACATATTACTCTTTGTTTTCACTCAACTTGACCATTCCAAACTCTTCCTAGACATTTACATTAGCCATACCCAAGTCCAACTCTTACTTTCAAAGTCTTGCACACTAGTTCTTTCTAGTTATTCCAATGCACTTCAACACTCATTTGCTACAGATTTTACACATTTTAATCTCCCTCATCCAACCACCATTTCTAAGATGATCAATCAACTCTACTCCACCCAATGAACACCTAGATTCTCTAATTTACAAAGTCACCTAAAACGCTAATTTTCTACCAAAATTCGCCATAACTCACCTATAATTCCAACATTGCCCAAATGCACAAATTCATTCTCCTAAATCAATTTACT
Source organism: Limonium bicolor (assembly GCA_023374045.1). NCBI lineage: Eukaryota > Viridiplantae > Streptophyta > Magnoliopsida > Caryophyllales > Plumbaginaceae > Limonium > Limonium bicolor. The sequence continues at coordinate 108,783,673 of CM041777.1, read as the reverse complement.
AGCCACATCCACAAGGGATCCTACAAGCACACAATATTTCCTCAAAATATCATCAAACAACAACATAAGCACTAAACATAAAGTGCATGGCTCCAAGGCCCTTAAATTATTCAACAATCACAAATGTATTTAACACTCCCACAATATTTTCTCATTCTCAACTAACCACACTCCAAATCATATTGTGGGTTCATTGATTTATTTACCCATTCCCAATACTCTAAAACATTAAGATAGCAATTAAGGTAAGCTATTTACCTTAAGCTCCCAAGTTTGCTTTTCTCTTCTCATCTTCTCCTTTCTATTCCCAATTTCGGTCAAGTGGGCAACATAGTTGCCCAATTCCAACCCACAATAAATAAAGGAAATGAGTTTAAGTGGAAACACTAAACTCATTAATTAAAATGCTTAAGGCACTAGGATTGGTAATTACCATGGAAACCCTAGAAATGGGCTTTTGCCATGAATCAAAGGAGGAGCTCCAACCCACCATTGGAGACTTGGAGAATAGATCAAACAAGAAAGGAACAAGGCATTACAAGGGGGCAAAATTGGCCAAGAAAGATGGATGAAGAAAAATGAATTTTTCTTGGAACTTTTTACCTTAGGAGGACGAGGGGACTCCAAGCTTCAAGTGATGCCATTTTCTCTTCAAATGGGCTAAACCCATGGAGATGAAGTTCATCATTTTTGGATTTTGAAAAGAGAGAAATGTAGAGCTTGATGAGAGGAAGGAGAATATGTGGTTAGTTTTTCATTTGGAGCTTTAATGAAGCTTGTGCAAGAGGAGGAAGTGAGTGTAGCCATGGGAGCTCCTTCAATTTCGTTCCAGCCAGAAGGGAGGAGGAAGAAGACGGTGGGGAAGGGAAGAAAGGAAAGAAAGAGGGAACATGAGAGGAGAGAGAAGAGGGGGAGTGCTTTTACTTTTCACTTTTTCACTTTAACCATTTTTCTTTTCTAGTTTATTAGGTGTGTGTGAGGGAGTTGGGAGGCTGAGAAAAATGTGCCCCCTCACCACAATAAGAGTGCCAGCTTTTTAATTACAAGGGAAGAGGAGCATTTTGCTCTTATTACAATTAACACCCCAAAAGTTCTCGTTTTTACACTATTCACTAACCGGAACCCGTTTTCTGGAATTTTCTCGTTTAATTAATTTTAATGGTTCTTAAGCTTCCATTAATGTTCAGTTATAGTTATATAGTCAACCATAATTTTTAAGGGTCCGTTTGACCACTCAAAGTCACGTTTTCGGGTTTTCTCGAAAAATGTGCGTTAAAGCTTTATTAGCATTTTAATTCATTTTATGGATCCGTTTTCTTCGGGAATTGTTCCCGTACATTATTTAGGCATTACTAAGCCTTGAAATCCATCTAGGACCCTTGTCGAGGTCGCATTCCTCCTATGGTCACCTAACGCTCATTTTTATGTTTTTCGCTTTGTAAGCGTTCTCTTTTCTTTTGATTTTATTTTCTCCACCAAGATTCTTTAGGCACTAATGGGCCCTTAAATATTATATTAGAGTAATTTAATCACCCTAATTAAGTTCGGGGTATTTCAAGGAAGAAGAAGTGAAGTAGGGATGTTAATCTTGCCCCGAACCCGAAATCCGACTCGAAACTGACCCGTAAAAAGCTGGGTTCGGAATGAGATTTTTGACCCGAAAAGATTTTCGGGTCGGGTTCAGGTTGAGTTGTTGAAACCCGCTTCGGGTTCGGGTTGCGCCAACCCGTAACCCGGAAAAAATTAATTTAAAATAAAAAAATATGTTATATTTCATGACTTAAATTAGTGTTTAATGTTTAATTTATGACTATAATAAACATTCAATTTGTAACTTATGATTAAATAGAGTACATAATAATTAATTAATATTTAACTTTTATACTTAATTATTTAATAATCCAAAATTTAAAAACAAAATAATTTTTTCAAAAACGGGTAGGGTTCGGGTTTGGGTTGACCTAAACTATTTTCGGGTCGGGTTCGGGTTGAGCTCAACCCGACCCGAAACCCGATTTTGACACCCGTAAAGTGAAGTATCAGCCAAAGGAAGGATAAGAAAGGAGTGTTTGTCTCTTGATTTCTTAAGTGAAGAGGTAATGAGTCATGACTAGTAAAAGGATGACTGAAGCATCTTAAGAAGATATTTTCCAAGGTAGCCTATGACTTTTGAACTCTAGATTGCCACCTATACCATTGCCACCAAAGATATTGCATGGAGGGGTAGAATGGTCATTTTGTGTGTTTTTAATATTATGACTTCAATGTTGTACATTTTGGACTAGTTTCATGTGTTAGGTTTGTAACTCATGTTATTACCTTGTCCTTAGGTGTATTTCTAAGTGGTCATTGCACTTACAAATTTTTTTGACTATATAAAATATTGTTCATAGTCTTATCACATTGTTTGTGATCTTAATTCATGTATTAATGTGTTATATGTTACATTAACTTTCAGAGTTGTTTTCTCCTTATTAATGTTCCCTTTTAGTCCATTATTTCATGTGGGTTTAGTGCTCATTTGGACTATACATTTGTTTGTATGTATGTTTAGAGGTTATAAAATTCCTTATAGAATTTGGCTCATTAGCCTTTACCATTCAATGGTTAACTATTAATTATTCTTTGATTTAATAAATCCCTTATTAATTAAGTAACTAATGTTTGGGGTATTTCACAAATGGTCACTGCACGGAAACACAAACAGTCACCTGTGGCATTTTTATTGTAGACCATGAAGATGCATGCCCTGCTCTCCTCTGTTCTTTTCTTTCAACGACCTTTTCAGTCTGACCACTGTCGTTCTTGCTGTTGTTGAAGTTAACCCAAAATGCAATAAGGCGAAGTCAGGATTTAAATTATGTCGGGAAAAAAATTCAACATGTTTGAACAAAGTTGGATTTGAACCCAGAACAATTTACTCAATGCTTCTCTCCTACCACTAATAATTCTATGATATATATGAGGTCATTATACTATATATATAAACTCTAACTATTCTACATATATAAATCTTTGAATTCTTCAAAAAAAAACGTGGGATCACGTGACCCTACATAACCACCTAGATCCGCCCTTGAGGTCATGGACTCAGTTTCAAACTGGGTGACATATCTTAATAAAGCAGTATATTCGTCTTAACATTAGTGATAATGTTTTAAGAAATTTCATCAAATATCATGCCTTCTAAGTTGGTCACTTCATGATATCTCATCTTTATTAGTCCCGTAGTTTCATTTTCCTAACATATGGAATTATTTATCTTATAACCTATGGGACTACAAAAAACAAAAAAGACACAAAAAAGTTGGATTCCACCACTGTGGGTTATGGTGTTCAACAAAACGGATTAAAAAGGAATAAATCTTTATTTTGAGGTAATGAATAAATATTTTGTTTGTCCGGAATAAGGCACAACCGTTATAAGAAGTTTACTAAGTGGCCGTTAACTTTTATGTCAAAGTTCTTTTTAAGCAACATAAAATCATTATTACTAGTTACATGAAAGTAGAAAAAAAAAGAAAATTCATAATGTCACGAAAAAGTTTCATAATCACACAATATACCCTGATTTCAAACTTATTCACAACTTAAAGTCGGTTGTCTTAATTCATCTGAATGAGAAAAAATAGAAGCCTTCCGGTGGTCAATTTTTTTAATCTGAAGGTCGTCCAATTTTTTATACTTTAGGAACAAAAAAATGGATGACTTGAATAAGATCTCTTTTTTCACTTGAAGTGGCCCTTTCATTTTTGTCTTTTATGAATAAAAAGAGGATGGACATTACATTATGTACTTTAAAGTATGAATTGTTATACATTTATTTTTAAATATGATGTTAAAAGTTGCAATTTTCAAATTATCAAAGTAGACATATTCCATATTTTAGTTGAATAATTAAAGTCTGTTTTAAATTAAATTTTAATAATAGGTGAGATTCTAATCCCCTCCTAATAACTGTTATTGGGATTGAATTATGATTATTCCAAATTCACTCAATTACCACTATACCAACTGGTTATGAAGCATATTTTCTATGTAACTACATAACTAAAGCCATAAAAGTTTACCTATTCTCTCACCACATGATCCAATACTATATGACCGTCACAAAAGTTACATACGTGTGTAGTAAAAACTTGGTGAAATAGTCTATTTTAAGAAGGAGGAACGAGATAATAATCATTTTTTTTAATCAAGATGAGTGAGGTAGATCCCGGGAATGTATTAATATAATTTCACTAAATCTAAATGCAAAATGTAATCGCTTCGAATATTATTATCACTGAATGCAAGTCATTCGATCACAGCCCCGCCCAGGTGATTGGAGGGTTCCTCAGTCCTTTTCTCCCATGGCACGACATCTTTGACAAAGAAATAAAGCAAACGATGCAGTTAAATTATCATCTAGTAATTTTTAACATTTTGAAGTCGTTAATTTATATTTGTCTTTTCCTTTAATCTCGGCAAGGAAGTTCGTTAATTGTTAATCAACAATAAACAAAAAGCAAACCAAAGCGCCACGAGGGAGTACGGATCCATCTGTGTGCGTGTCTCTCTCTCTCTCTCCATCATCCAAAATTCCTTTTGGCTCTCTTTATCTCTCTGTCCTCCCATTTATCTGCGCTCTTTCTCATCCGTCTGTCTTATTTATCCAAATTCTTCGACACTAGCGCATTAGAATCCGTCAACCCCTTGTCTCCCACGCAGACTGCGTTCCTTCTTCTCCGACTCCGCAAATTAATTCGTCAGGGAAAGTCCTCTCCCAACACAATGAACTACAAGACCAAAATTTGATCATCATCATCATAAATAGGACAGACAGAAAAAAGAAATTTCAGCATTTTCCCCGTTTTATATTTCCCAGAAAAGAATAGAAAAACATTTGGGGGGGAACCAATAATAAACACCACTTTTTATTTTTGTCCGGAAAACCTCCCTTTACACCCGCTATACTGCCACCCACATCTGTTCCCCTTCGTTTCTTTCCTGGGTTTAATTAATTCGTCCATATTCTCCTTCTTCCTCTCGTCTGCTTTGTTGATTTTACTTGTTGGTGGGGGTGAATGTAGATGCTAACGTGGAATGTGGTAAAATCAAATGTTCTGGGGTCATCTCCGGCGTACACGTGTCTGCTACCTGAGCAAATGATAGTGATGATGGGTGAAGATGGGGGAGATGAAAATGGCGTAAAGAAGTACTGGGGGACTTGGGAAGAGCTAATATTAGGAGCTGCTGTTCTTAGGTTGGGGACTAAGGATTGGAATGCTGTTGCTTCTTTGCTTCAATCTAAGATGACTTATCCCTCCCTTTTCACTTGCGAGGTACTTCATTTCTCTTTATCTGAGGATGTAGTGGAAGTTGAACAGTTTTTATATGTATGATCATGTTATTAATTGTCACTGCAGACTTCATAGTTATGCCGTGACTATTGAATTGTACTTGCTGAAGATGTTGTCTATGCATTTGTTATTGCAAAAACATATTATGCAGCAATGGCAGAAATCCTGTCATTTTCTTTATTTTCCTAATCCTAGGTCTGATTTTATCAAACCTTTTCTGGTTGAGCTGAGTAGTGCTATATGAAGTTACAGTATCCAATGCCCCCATAGAAATAAATAGCTGTAATGTCGTCAAGTTAACAACGTTTGATTTGTGCATCAGTGCTACAGTCAATACTATTAACTGCATTCATGAAGAAGAGTATAACAGTCATTGATGGGTCATTAAATTATCCCCGTAGTACCCTGTGTGAATTTCTGTGCGGAGGAAGTGTTTCTCCCCTGTACCCAAGGTTTGTGCCTTAAGAATACTTTCTGTTGCATTAAACCTAAAGCCTCCGCATCCTGGTTTACTTGTGGCAACAAATGCTCGTGGCCCTTGTGGAGTATCCGCTGTGAAAATTTTGTAATGTAACAACAATGCTATTATTCACTTTGGCAAGTACATAATGTGTGCTCAAAAATTTTGGTTAAAAAGTTAATGATAGCCTCATAATTGATCAGCGGTTTTTAAAAGAGCTTTAGAGGATCATTTGTGAGTGGGGAACATATATGAGGAGCATCCCCAATTAAGAAAATTTAACCATACCATGTGCAAAAGATGCTTTCATCTATGCTTGAACGCATCTATTTCACTCCTTAGTCCAGTGCTCCTATCTCGCCTTCCTATTCATTCTTATAAATTAGATACTGAATTGAAATATAAAAAGTTCTCGTGAGCTATGTTATGAGCCAAATTCTAAAATGTGCCTTAAGCACACCCCCCTCGCATCTCAATAAATGACATCTATTCAATGATATTCAGAATCTTTCCTTTTCTTTCTTGGTTGGCTACAATTTCAGAGTCACTTATTCTCACTATTCCTGCTTCTCTTCACTCTGGTACCGTTGATTGACTTAGAACTTGCTAAGCATTTTTAGACTAGTTGTCTAGTTGAATTATCTCAAATGCTTTTCTGATTTCAGCTTCTTATTCAAGTTGTTGATTTCTATCTTCATAGAGATTTTCTATTAGAAAGTAGTAGTACTTGAAGACTTCCTATTGATTTGAATTCAATTGATGGTTTTGAACATAACCAAGTCATGCTTACAGTGGTGTTGCACTGGTTGAATTGATTCAGAATGCTATTTCCTGATAAAGCAAAATACTTGACTAGTTAATTAGGGGATGGGAATGTGGTAGGGTTTGCGCTCCTAACCTTCTGATGAAGCTGTAACCATAAGCTATGGATGGACTATTCTCGTTTTCTGAAAGCTAAGTTATCAGAACTCTTAGGAAAGAAATGAAGGAGTACAAAGTTCAAATTAATAAATTTATGGAGATACAGAACTGGTAATCTAGGGCTAATTTGCTATCTTATACTTGTCTGCTCCTTATTATTTCCGCTGGATGTTCCTTTGATGATTCAAGTTAATGCATTCAGTTGAAGCTTCCAGTTTCGCTGGACATGTTAGAGAAAAGTTAGAATTGCTTAGATCGTCAACTGACTGTAATAGCTTCTTCAACTCAGGATTGTAAAACCAAGTATGAGGAGTTGCAACAGCGTTATTCTGGCTGCAAGTAAGTCCATTTTTGTTTATCGTATGCTGTTGTCTTATACCTGATGCTATTGGCCAGGGTTGGATGTTCTGCTCTTTGTACTAAATCATTTACTATTGAAGTTTGCACTTCAATCCAGAAGGACCACCTTGCCTTCTTTCAGTGGACTGCAGTACAATAAACCTCTTTGTATACATGATGCTCTGGAAGCTCTTTGTATACATGATGCTCTGGATTGTTTGGTTATTGAAAACAAAAGAATTTCTCTGCAAGTTCAGTTTACCTGTGTCTGTTGGTGGTAATCTGATGTGTTGAAGGTGTCCTTTGAAAAAGCTATCTTTCCATTTTCTTGTATAATTATATGCCTTAAAATCTTCTATGGTAGGAAATGGATATGAGTATATTTGGAATTCGTTTATCCTCGCAACAATGTTATGTCAGCTTGTGGTTTTACCTCATTGTTTGACATTCTTGTAATTATTTTCGGGGGAGCATCTCAACCATATGAAGTAGGAAATATTGGTTCTTTCCTTTAAACAGAGTGAACCTCATGTGGTTGGTTTGTTCTGTACTATGTTTATTTTTTCCCACAAATCATCTAAGGATCTAGTGATAAATAATCATCTTTACAGAATGGGATGCATTTTCTCTTTTGCGCCATGATTCTTCAGATGACCTTGCAATTTCCATTATTGCCACATTCATTCTGCATCACACACACACATGTGTGTGTGTATATATACATATATTCAGTTTATCTATACCAAATTTCTGTAGTGTGAACAAGGGGAAGTGTGAACAAGGACTTGCCCTAATTCCTACGGGCATGGGTTTTAGCCTTTTTACACTATCCTTGCTGGGAGGATAAAATGACTATCTTCCTGTCCATTAGAGCCTAACGTTGGGCACATTTTTATATAGTCCTAAAGTTTGGTAGATATTAATCATTGTTTTCCCAATGTAGGATGGCTGCCTAGATTTAAGGCCGTAGGCAAGATATAATAGGTTTGAAAATTTGCTTATCAATTATGTCATTGTATTCCTTACTCAAAAACCATGATCAGCACTGCTTCTGTTTGAACATTTGAGAAATATTTTAATAACGTTTTCTTCCTAATGATGTGGCTGCTTAGATTCGATGCCATAGGCTAGATATAATAGGTTTGATATCCTATTTATGTATTAAGTGTTTGTAATCCTTTTTAAAAGGCATGATCTACTCTGAACTATGATTCTTGACTTCTTGTGATCGTTGTATCAAATGAGCCTGATTTTCTTAAGTTATAGATAATAGTATGATCTAATGTAGCAGTTTCTGTCTTTCCCTGATTTATATCAGTGCTTGGTTTGAAGAATTGAGAAAAAAGCGAGTCGCTGAGCTGAAGAATGCACTAGCAGAATCGGAGACCTCAATTGGGTAAGATTAAAATTGTAGGTCCACTTTATTGAGGCTCCGAACTCTCCAACTCTCTCAGATTTGCCAGCATTTATTATCCTGGATTTTCTTGTGATTTCTTGTTGACAACATTATGTATCACTTAATCCACTTAAGATGTAGAAATTGCAGACGGTGCAATTGGTAGTACAACTGTGGCTAAAAGTAGAAATTTTTCTTAAATAGCCGTGGCACATAATGCCTGCCGCTTAGCACACTGCACACTACGCACATGTCCCAATGCCTGTTGCTCGATGAACGACTGTGGCCCCCTAACGTGTTTTTGCTCATGTCATGACTTGTGTGGTCATCCCTCTTGACTTATCACGGGCATCACCCATGACTTTTGTCAACAATGTCTTGTTCCGTGTCATGACTCATCGTCAAGATTTACCTGACATTGCCCTGTCCTGTGTCACAAACAGCTTAGATGTATGAGTCATGTTTGGTCATGTCTGCCTGGCCAAGCTTCTCGCTCGCAACTGAGAGATGATGATACTAGCTACCCATTTGTGTATGTAGTGAGGCGAATTCTCAAGCCAGGCCTTTCTTGCTTAACTTAGCATCGACAGATTACCTTTGCGCATGAATCAGCACCAGTGTCCACATGTTAATGTGTGGCGCTGAATATCTCTCCCCTGCCCATTGGTGAATCCTCACTTATCAAAGCTAACAGTGAGCACTACTCTTGGATAAGGACTTAATCATGTCAGCGGTGAATGCGCATAGTCAACATAGGAGGAAGTACTTGTTTTTTCTCTTGTAATCGAGTATCTCGTGAGAAAACACTTTCGGATAGAGAATTCTGACACCCTTTCTGTTTTAATCTGTAATAGTTTGACTTAGAAATTTCATGTTCTCTGAATTTCTTCACATGACTGATGCATTCTTCTACATACGATGTCATAACCATTTGTACATTCACAGCTCTCTAGAATCAAAAATCGAACTTCTAAAGGCTGAGAAGACATGGAGCAATGCAGCAGCTGATTGTAGCTCAAGCAGGGGTGATGAGTCAGAGTTGTCGCCATTGCAATTTTGCAACAAATCAGACGCAATCAGTGAATATTCAGGTAAAGATGTCCCCAACAAGGATGGCCTATCAGCTGGAAGTTACACCGAAGAGGCTGGTCCGAAATGGTCGTCTTCACCCAATTCCTTTCGTGGGGATGTTTCAGAAGATAATAAAACTGGAATTCTGCCTCTGGCGTTGGAGACAAAAGCATCCAGCAATGGAGAATGCTTTGCCCAGAAAGATAGATTTACGGTGGGAGCAAGATCAGATCATAGGATGGTCGTCATGAGGAAGAAGAGAACACAGAACAAAAGGAAAAGGAGGATTTGGAAAGCTAATGATCAAACGGACACAGAAGTGGAGAACCACTGTTCGAGTCTTGGAAATGTGGGTGGCAATGATAATATCTCCCAGGAGATGGACATGATGAAGGTGGGTGGCTGTTGTAGTGCTACTGGGGCAGGTTCAGTGAAAGAAAGTGGTGGGAATGAGGATTTAGCCGAGGTTTTTAAGTCTATTATGGAGAATGATCAGGCTTCGATTTTCCAACGTAAAATGGACAGCCAGGTCCGTGGGCATTTATTTATGAATACTTTGAAGCTGTGTAGATGCTTTCATGGAAATGCGTAACGTTGTTGTCTTTTATTATTTTTATTCTTTTGCTTGCAGAAAAGAGCTAGGTACAAGCAAGTTGTCCGCCAACACATAGACCTTGAGATGATAAAGTCGAGGATAATGAGTAAGGGGATCTTGACAATTGGTGAGCTCTTGCGGGACCTTCTCCTCCTGGCCAATAACGCCTTGGTCTTTTACTCCAAGACAACAAGGGAATACAAGTGTGCTCTAGTACTCCGAGACCTTGTTAATAAAAAGTTGCGGACAGGCATCAAGTTGTCATTCTTAAGGTCTTCGGTCGAACACTCTCATCCGCATTATGCTAAGCTGCCAGCAGCCAGGCATGACAACAAACCGGTTGTCCATCATGATGATAAGCTGCTAGCCAAGCCAAGAAATGGCCATCATCCCAACAAGGCAGTGAGCAATAAGGCAGCTGCTAGCGTTGCTGGTGTCCCAGCTGCTCTTGCAACAGCTACGATGATTGCAACAACAAAGGGTGCTGTGAACATAACCAACAAGGTGAATAACATGGATAGAAATGGAAGATCAGAATCTGCTGTGTCGATGGATTCTTCCCCTGTGAAATTGAAAAGGCAAAAAGGGAGACCACCGATGCAAGTAAAGAAAGACAGAGTATCTGCACTCGCTGCTGTCGCGGCTGGTACCATTACTAAGTCTTCTTATGCTATCAAGCCAAGGAAGAGACCTAGAGCTGCATTGAATTGAAGCGGAGGAGAACTATTTGGAGGTTGAGTTGTTTGTGAATATGGGAAAAGTGTAATTGACTAGATTAGCAATCTTAAATATACTTACCATTGCCCACCGCCAAGTAAGATTTTGATATATAGGTTAGCTAGGTTTTGTTTTTGTTGCAGCTGAGATTTAATGTAAAAACGAGCCTAGCGCTCAAATGTTTCAGGATGAAAAAGAAGTATAGGAAGACCCTTTTTTTTTTTTTGTTGACTGCAATAGAGGAAGGACCCTTTAGGTGTGTATAGTCTTTTGTTTTTTTTTCTGGTAACAGAAGTCGGGTAGTAAATTGGCATCCTTGGACGGTAGGATGGCCCCCATGCTAAAATTAAACCAAATTAATTTTATGTACAAACATCAAATTGAGTGTTATAATACTCGCCCGCTGACATACTATAACTGGTCTGACGAAATATTGTCTTTGTTTTTCTTTGTCAGAAACTTGAGAAGAAAGAGTGGCGCGGCCCAATTCACTGGTACTGGTGTCGTTTGTTGTTTGTTTAAAATTTAGGGGTGTTCATGGAAAATCGGAACCGTCAAACCGGAATCGGAACTGGAACCGGTGAAATCAAAACCGAAAACCCGGTTAACTGAAGTCGTTTGCTGGTTTGGTTAACTGAACAGTTTAGTTTCCCGGTTCTGGTTACGGTTATTGATTTTGACGAATCCGGTTAACTGAAAAAACCCGTTTAAGTATTTAATTTATTAATTTTTATAATTTTTTTTAATATAAGTATAAAATACGGTTAATTATTAGATTTACCAAATATAAATATACAATTATATAGTTAATGGTTAGAATTATACCCAAAACCAATAAAATCTTATTAAAAACGACGGTTAACCGGTTTAATATCGCACTAAAACCGGAAAACCCACACAATGTTTACTAATTTTAAGAAAAAACACATAAATCTACATCATTTCGGTTAAACGTTAAACCGGTAAAACCCACCGAAACCGACGGTTAAACGGTCCGGGTAACCGCTTCTAAATGAAACGGTTATGGTTATCAAATTTGACTAACCGACAATCCGGTTAACCGAAAAACCGGTTATGAACACCCCTAGTTTAAATAGCGTTCGTTTCTTGTCCCGTAATTGGAGATTAGACAAAACATTACTAGAGTGTCTTGTCCTAATCACTCTATCAAACTAATTAATAATCATCAATCATAGTCCAAACTGGTCAATTTCATTGAACCAACATGCCCACAAGGCATTGCTGAGCTTCTCATCCCAATCTTGAACTCTACCAAGGGCGGAGCCACCTTATGGGTTAGGGGGGCCGGCCCCCCAATTGTCCCCATACATCACTTTTTTTTATTATTGAGCTCGTTTGGGGAACAGCTTCCAGCAGCAGACAGCTTCTCAATTTTTAAAATCAGCAGGGTTCCACCAAACACCTAAAACCAGTAGCTGACAACTTCTACAAAATCATCAGCTGACAGCTTCTCAATTTTCAACAGCAGGACCTAACAATTGTCTCTACTTTTTAAAACCATCAGCAGACATTCTACCAAACACCAAAACTAGCAGCTGACAGCTTCTACAAAACCATCAGCAGACAACTTCTCAATTTCCAGCAGCAGGACCCAACAGCAGCCCCTAGCATTAGTTTATATAATATAGTTTTTTTTTTATAAATTAAGTTGAGTTTATTAAAATTGTCTAAAAATATCTATGATATTTGTTTTTTTAATTAACATGAGTCCATTTAATTTGTTTAGTGCTATAAATAGGTATAATAAATTACACTTAAAATATTAATTAATGTTATTAAGTGTCTTATATTTTATACATTATTATTTTTATAACCATAATTTGAACTGAAACTTGCTTCTAAAATATTAATTGTGCTTATCAAATTTTAGTTTAAAATTAAGTCAATGAGTTCTTGTAATTGTCACCATGTTTTACCTTCTGTTCCTAATAAATAATGTTTCGAAAGTTACCATTTAAAAAAAAAATAAGATGTTCTGAACTTTTTTACCAGTCAATTTTCATATACCCCTTACATTATTCTCCCACTCACAACTTCTCTATTCCTTATGAAAAAGAAGGATAAAGTAGTCCAAAAATTGTCTACTAGAAAGTTATCTATGAAAAATAGGATGGAGTATATTTTAGTGAGTTATATATATTTAAAATATAAACCTTTAAATCATATTGTAAGTATTTTATTTAAACTTTTATATTATTTTCAGAATATATTTAGTATTTATATTAAAAAGATATAGCCAAATTTTTTTTTGCCCCCTAAGTTTGAAATTCTGGCTCCGTCTCTCAACTCTACGGTTCAAACTCTTAAAAAGTACTCATGGCTTAGAAACTCACGAAGTAACACCGTTTAGGGAAGAAGAAACGAAAATTTTGAGACTTTGAATAGAACACGGTCTTCATCTCAAGATTCATGAAGGGGCAACAGTATATGAATCAAACAAAAAAACCAACCAATGCATCTTTACGAAATCACATTAAAAAGGAATACTTTTCAAGTAAGTTTCACCGTAGATGTTGTTAAATGGGTGAAATCACATTAAAGAATCCGCACGAGTGCACTCAGCAGTCAGCAATGTAGTATTCAAGAAAAAACCAATCACCATGCATCAACTTATTGCCTTGCTGGGCCACAAGGAGAGAGATCTAATAACTAATTCCTGGATTGATCGACTAGAAACCCATCAATTAATGTTTGGCTTGACGATTGTGGAGTGACCTGTGATACTTTGTAAAGTGGAAACCGGAAATCTAGTAGATCAATGAAAAGTAATTTGATATGGCAGACAAATAAAGTTAAAATAATATGAGTTGGAAAGCTTATTTGCTAGTTGCTCGAAATGAAATTTTGATGTTGCTTAATACGAAGTCTAGTTAACCTCTCTTGGGTGTTCTTATATTTTTGTAAAGTTGAAACTAATAGGTGATGGTTGTATCTGAAATTAGAATAAATATAAAGACGGAGAAAAATATGACAATTAATTTATGTGATGTAAACTGATCAAATTTCAGAACCTCACGACAGAATGGAACGGTTGCTGCGCTACGGAGGAATGTCATACTCAACTATTGTTTCACGTATGCTCAATTATGGTATGGGTAGTAGTGCACGGTAGTTTAAATATAGTCCTAGTATTGAGCGTGATCACATCACTAATCTAAGAATAATGCTAGTATTAAATATAATCGCATCACGAAGTAGTACAGTATTCAAAAGAAAGCCCAAAATAGCCAGTCATTGAAAGTTTGAAGCGCGGAAAACAAATTCCCCTCTTGCTTCGAGAAAACAGATCCGGCTCTTTGTTTTGTGAACCATCTTTGGAGGTATTGTGTCAACACGGTTTCCCACATCACTTTCAATGAGACAAAACGCTTTTATTAGGTAAAACATGCACTACTAGACTAGTTCGTTAGAATTCCATTGTGCAAGACAAGTGTCAGCTAGCTAGCCTAGTTGAGCACTGAAGACGGGAAGGCGGATCAAGTTCCATAAATCTAGTTGTACGTGTCAGTGTGGTGTTTGGTAATTGTCCTTACCGCTAATATAATTGTTAAGTTACTGACATTTTGATTAATCAAGATTTGATTTATTTCACATTCTTTATACTGTGAATATCCTATCGTGAATTCGTGATTGTTGCATCTTACCTTGATCCATGGAAGTCATTGCCAATTGTCATTTGACAACAACGAATAGAGAGTACGTAGTTTATAGATATTTTTTTGGGAAAATTCACAAGATACCACTATTTAAGTTTCTAATTCAAAAATACCACTGTTTTTTTCGTAATTCAGCTTTAAACATGCTTAAACGTTGTCCAAAATTGATGAAACTTTACATGCACTATGCTAAAGTGTTATATTTTGGTCCAATATCAAATTTGAAGTTTTTTAAGCTCATATGTGACATGTGGGACCCAATGAACATGTCACCAAATTTGATATTGGACCAAAATATAACACTTTAGCATTGTCCATGTAAAGTTTCATCAATTTTGGACAACGTTTAAGCATGTTTAAAGCTGAATTACGAAAAAAACAGTGATATTTGTGAATTAGAAACTTAAACAGTGGTATCTTGTGAATTTTCTCTATTTTTTTTCGTAAACAAACCAACCCAGTTAATAGTAACTTACGCGGAGCTAATATAGTAAGGATTGAGTTCACAACTATCACACCGGGAACAAATTCATGGCTCTAGGCTCCGTTCGTTGGTCACAATTTCATTTTTGGGTAGATTAAGCTGACAGATGTTAACTTTCTATTGAAACATTGTCTCACAAACATGTAATTGGCAGCACCCCATTTGCTAACCAGATGGAGATTAAAGCAAACACAGGATTTGCTGCATTTACTGGCGATTGTCGAACGGACTCTAAGGGTCCTTTCTCTCGCGAGCAAAAAAAACTTAAATGCAACTTTAGCTGCTTTTGGATAAAGTCGGCTATGGTTAACTAATTGTAACTTGACACATATATTATACTAAACTTTTTGTGGGATCTAGTTCCTTATATACACCAATTATAGAGTGACACATGTGCTACTCTTTTTACAAATTACATTAATCTACAATATGTTGGTGAACAAACGGGTGTAGTTCTCCCTTAACTTTCCTATTCCTTCGCACATTAGGAAACAAAAGATCAAAACTAACAGTTATGACTAGAAACATTAAATTGTAGATGACATATTTGCTTCTGATAAGGTATAGACACAAAGACACTTAAGGCACTTGAATAGTGTATGATAATGGTGAATTAGACTAAAAACATACCCTATGTTGGCATATGTATCACTCATAAATGATCGTCAATCTGTTTAAAATCGCCTGCCATACACCATATCCCATCACCAAAGTTCTTGTGATGTTCACAAAACCTTGCAAGCAGACCAGGGTTGGATGCGGCAATCGCCTCCCCAAATTGTTGGTCAAGCACTACTCAGGTGGAATAGGATTGAGCCGACAAAAGAGAAGTCAAAGGAGAACCACCCACATGCCGCAACATCAACTTCAGTGTCTTTTTGCACTAGAGGAAGCTTCTCCAATATCAGAAATAAGCTCCCTTCACTTCTTTGTTGCTTGATTAAACCTTTCGCATTCATCTTCTGCTAGAGCTGTCCATTGTGGTGTGTCAATGAAAATAACCACTTTGATTTAACTAGAAAATCAACCAACACAATCCTCATCCACTGTCTTGCTAGTCACCGCCAAAGATACGAACCACGGTATCATCTTCCCGATCATATTAAATCGACATGCATACCCTCTAAAAGAGAAAATCATCTTCATCCATCCAAATCTTACTTTTGGAAAGAACTACCTAACTTGAAGGGAATATCATTCAAATTTATCCAAATCAGCGCCGCTAGGAACTGGGGTGAAAGCCATCTTCCATTATGGTACACTCCTTCTCAAAAGAGAAATCCTACCCACTATCTCAACCAAAACCATGAACTTCATAAATTAAGATAATAAAACACACATGCAAAGGCCCTAGTAGCAACAAAAGGACATAGAGAGATAAACAGTACTCCCTCCTGTTCAAATAAACGTCATTTTAGGTTTGAGATTTTATGTTCAAATTATTTGTCATTTTAGACTTTTGTATCTTACTTTCCCACCTTTGTCCTTTTCACTTTTTCAATTTTTAATGCCATTAAACTCTACTTTTGTGTCTTACCAATAAAGTATACACACTAGTCTTTAAACTCTTTCTTAAAAAGTGTGAAGATGTCTAAAACGACATTTATTTTGAATAGGAGGGAGTAACATCTTAGTATCCCACTATTGTAATATTCTCTGCTTTGCCGCATCTCATAGTTTTGTTTCTGGGGGTCTATTCCACCTCAAAAGACCTCACAACAAAGAGAGGTATTCCCACCCATATAAGAAGTGGTTCGCTCTTCGCTTCTATCGATGTGGAAGGTAAACTTCAGGGGTATTACACTCCACTCCGCCCCTTGGGAGCCCAGCGCCCTCGCGAGCTACCGGTACATTGACCTAGGTTTAGCTCTAATACCAACCGTAACAACCCAGTATCCCACTGTTGTGATTTTGTTTGTTTATGGGGGTCTATTCCACCTCAAAAGACCTCACAACAAAGAGAGGTATTCCCACCCATATAAGAAGTGGTTCGCTCTTCGCTTCAATCGATGTGGAAGGTAAACTTCAGGGGTATTACACTCCACTCCCCCCCTTGGGAGCCCAGAGCCCTCGCGAGCTACCGGTACATTGACCTAGGTTTAGCTCTGATACCAACCGTAACAACCCAGTATCCCACTGTTGTGATTTTGTCCGCTTTGCCGCAGCTCATAGTTTGGTTTTTGAGGGGTCCATTCCACCTTAAAAGGTCTCACAACAAGAAGAGGTAACTTCACTGGGCGGTTCATTCCCTATTCTAATCGATGTGGAAGGTAAACCTCATGGGGTATTACAGTAAAAGTGCATGCAACAAGGATGCTTCAACCTTTAAGTCTATGCATATCATACTTTCAGTAAGGTTGTGAGCTCTAGTGTTATCCTTTACTCCTCATTTCCATGGGTTAGGGCACAAATAGGAAGGTAGAGAATTAAAATACTCCATTTCCCTTTAGTCTCCATCTCTTGGGTGTGGCTCTTCCCTTAGGCCTCTTTTGCTCCATCTATTTAGTTTTCAATTATTTTAGGTGTGGTTTGGTTAAGATTAGAAGAATATTAGATTGTTTAAGGTAGGAAGTCACTAATATTATTTCTCACTCATGCAATTTTGGCAGGTATATGCCTAGGATGTCAAGTTAGTTGGTTATATGTGTGATTCATCTATAAAAGGTCTTGTTGAATCTTGTGTTAGCTTGTAAAGTAAGAAGAGCACATTTGGTGACAAGTTCAGGTGGAAGTTATTCAAACATTGGTGAATAATAACATATGAGGTGAATGTTTTTCCCTAGCACCATCTCGAGTATCCATAAAGTTATGTCCAAGTTTAAAATCCCTACTAATAGGAAGATTGTGGTTCGTCTTTTGATGTTGGTTGTGAAAGCCCAGGCGTAAGGGCTACTCTATGGGCCTAATATCTGTTATAGTTTGTAATAAGTCAGGCCTCTAGTATTGTTCTAGTATATTCCTCTATACTAGTATAAATACCTGATGTAATGTCCAGTTTACATATCAAATACTACAGTATCTTTCATAATGAATACCATTTCTCTTATATCTCTCGTGCTCTCAATATCCCACGATCTTACAGGTTGATGCAAGCACTATCCATCACTTCCACATTGATCATGTCTTCTCCCAACTAGATTAGGTGATGGTGGTTATATATGTTTTATGTTTGGATTAGTATGATCAACTAATTTTTGTATGTTAAGTTTCTTCTTCTAGATGCTACTATTGTTGTGTTTCTAGAGCTCCTTCGAACTAGATATTTGATCTCCCCTCTCTTGTATTTCTTATTGTGCTATGTTGGCTAACATCATTGTAATATAGTTGATTCCAAGTTTTTACATAAAATAATGTCAAACAAGTTGATGCGAAAATAACGCTTTTGGTAAGTTTGGAACATTTGCTAGTATTTGTATTCTTGATTTCATACGCATTTTTTAAGTAGAATTTGGTTGGTACGTATTTGTATTTTTGGTCAATTGTTGTTACTTTATTTTGGTTTCATACACATACTAAGAGCTTGCGTATAAAGTTTATGCGATCTCATTGATTATTAAAATATTTAGTGTACATTTTTGGAAAATTATGTTCTTATACTTGTTTGTATTTTGTTTAGACACTACTATTAATTTACTTTGATTTCATAGTTAATAAATTTCATTAACATTTTATAAGTACACATTCATGGAAAATGAATTGCTTAGTACTTATACTTTATGTTTAATTTATTTCGCTTTGTTTCACACACCTATTATGACATTTTATACACAATATTACAGATTCAATACGGAGAAAATCTTCAATTCTTACATGTCAAAAGGGTTATTCGTTCGGATTTTGAGTTATATCTATTCGGGTCAATATCCGTTAGGTCATTAAACTTTCGGGTCATTTCAAATTCGGATTATAACAGTGTTAGGTAGAATCGGGTTTCGGTTATTTTGGGTCATGGTTAATATTTTTTTAAAAAATTATTAAATAAATGTATACCTAATTTCTATAAAATTAAACTACACATAGAACACAAAAAAGTCTATACATTGCATATTATGAATTTTATTCGAATATAATAAGTTTAAATCAAACTTTTTTGTCATATCTATTCAGGATATTCATGTTCGTGAAAATTTAGGGTCACTATTATTTCGAGTTTGACGATTTCGGATTATTTCAGGTTTAGGCCAGTCTCGGGTTATAAAATTTTCAGGTCATTTCGGGTTCAGGTTATTTCGGTTTAACCCAATCAGATTTCAGGTTGGTTTCGGGTTTGGGTCAAACGGGTGAATTTTCGGATTGGGTCAAGTTTTGACAGCTCTACATCTAATACGTACTATACTAATATTTTAAATTTTATTCAAATTTGAACATTGGTATAAAATTATAGTATCTGATATATATATATTTCATAAGATAAAAATATATATATTAAAAAAGGATTAAATTTTTGGTTAAATTTCCGATCATACGCTGTCACCAAACAACAACTTTTGGTGCTACCCAAGCGTGCTGGAAATTTTTATTTTTGTGTTCTCGTCGAGGATTAATCTCCCCTTTAATTGAAAGCTAATATACTAACCTTTAAGATAGAGGTGGTTTGTGAGAGAGATGGTAGGTCCCACTGAAAAAATCTAAGAAATTAAATGTTGACATATGGCTATTTGAGATAGATTAATCCGTTACAAAATAATAAAGCTGAACATAGGACAGGTTATTAAATGTGGGTAGAAACAAAAAAGAGTTAATATTTGGAGGAATGTACGTACATTTTGAATTGTAAACGATTAAAAAGGATATCTGAGATCAGAAGAATATCCTAGATGTCATCACACCTAGATTAGTTATTATTATCACTGTCTTTGTGAAATTCGAAAGGTTATCTGTACCATCTGATTAATCAACTCAATTTATTTGATTAATTATCATTTTAATCATTGCATTTGCTACCCACACCACTATATTGGCATGTGCTGGTGCTAGTTATAATAATGCTACTTTTTGTAGAAGTTATAAGTAATACTCTTCCGTCCTGAATTGACCTGTTTACTATTTGGATATGTCGTTTGACTTCAGTTTTTAACATATAAGATAAATTAATTTTGAAAATTTAAGTTTTGCATATGATTCCTTACATGATAAACTATATGTTACAAAATTCAGTTTTATAAAATTATTTTATCTTATAGTTAATATTGAAGTGGAAAAACGTGTCATAAAACAAACAGGACGGTCAATTCAGGACGGAGGGAGTATATTAGCCTTGCGTGGTCCTTGGTCACCATGGTATTGCTGTTTACTTCAGAGAAACCTAGGTGCTTCAAAAAGGAAAAAGAAATCTCAGATAAACCTAGGTAGCTCAGATCTACACACGCATGCGTACTTGTCTGCTGCTATTGTGGTTAACATCGTAATTTGATTAGTTCGAATACTATCATATCGGTTACTGATTACTATTGTTTATAGTTCCTTAAAGGTCCAATTATTCTAGGCGGAACTTGCGTTGCAACTTGCAATTGGATGCCCATGGAATAAGACGAGTACAAAATAAATTCCATCCAATCATAAAGCAAGAATCCTCCCACCTAAACCATGGCAACCTATAACTACATACTGTAATAATAAAAAAAAAGTTAAGGTTAGTTAGGGGTTAGTTACTTTCAGTTGTGAGAAGGTTTTATTGCTAAAAAACTTGTTTTATAATAGTCTTTTTTGTTAGAAAAATTATTATCACATCTAATTTGTGTTTTTGTTATATTTGTCTATAAAAAATGAATTATATAGTAGTTGAAACTTTTTTTACATCTGCTCCGTTTGACGTGAGTTGTCAGAACAGTTGTCAGCTGTCAAAAAATAAAATAAAATAAAGGAAAAAAGTGAGATGTCCTATCTGTCAGCTTCCTAAATAAATAAAGTAAAAGAGAAAATGTGGAAAACGTTTACAAAAAAATGGCAACTGTCAAGTGTCAAAACGAATCAAGTAGAGGAGAAAAAAAAATGAAAAAACTGCCAGTTGTTGGGTATGGACATCAAATGGAGCCATTGTGGTGATTTTAAAGAAGCTATAAAATTATAGAAGTTGTAAAAAAATGCAAATTAACAAAGAACTTTAAACATATAGCATGTGGTTGTTTTTTTTTTCCTTTTTTGAAAACCTAACCACTTCATGACCTGGGCAAAACATAAGATAAATACATATAGGTGTCACTAACAAAATGAAACCCAATTAAGCCTAAACAAGGCAATTAAAATGTGCAACTGAATCCCAAGGGATGTTGCATGAGTAGCCTTGAAAAGACCAACCATAGCGCGGTCTTGGAAGCTTAAATCACTTTTCAAATCTTCACAATCCACTAGATAAGTAAGTCCTCCATCACCTAGCTGCATACACTGACCAACATGCCAAAATAGAGCTACAAACCTACCGCCACTAAGAGGAGCCCAAAATACAAGATATGTACGTACCACATTTAACTAGCAAGCATCTAAGAACTACATGGAAAACATAACCATAGCAAGTATCGCATAGCCATACTACCAAACAGGACACTAATATGAACCATAAGTTCCAAAAATGACTAATTTCACGAGTGTGACCCATCTCATGAAATTAACGATCAAAGGCTTCTTACCCCTTGGCGACCCCGAGTCTTCCCCAAGGTCGCCCTTCCCCAGGGTCACCTTTCTACCTACCTTTTTTGGGCCATTTTTTCTACTCACCACCTTAAGACGACCAAAGCTTGAAGAAGTCAAAAATTTCTTTCCCTTGCGATCCATCTTAGACAATCGCAAATCCTATAACTCTTCACGCAATGCATTTGCAAGAAGGTGCTCAAATCGATGCTTCCTTAAATGTTGACCCGAGGATGATGAATCAATGTGCATGGCTTCCATGAGGGATGATGGATCACCTTCCACCACCACTGTTCTAGGACTTGGTAGAGGACATACACTCGAATCATTCTCTTACAGAATAGAGGAAATATCATGGCCAAGTAATTCAGAGACCACCCCAGACATGTGTGTCCATGACTCAGTCTTCATCTGAACCTCCCTAGATCTTGTTCTAGCCAAATAAACATCAGTACGAAGCCACATACCTTAAGGGGAGTCGTCATCTTCGAGCACATAAGGAGTTGTTTAATACCCCGGACCTAAAAATGGTGATTAAATTATTCTAGTACGATTATTTAAGGCCTAATGGTGCCTATAGAGTATTGGTAAGAGAAAAAAAACCAAAAGAAAAGAGAAAACGCTTGAAAAGCGAAAAACGCTAAAACGTGCGTTAAATGAGTATAGGAGGTATGTGACCTCGGTTAGGGTCCGAGATGGATTCCTAAGGCTTAGTTAGGCCTAATTAGTATACGGGAATGATTCTCGAAGAAAACGGATCCAAATAATGGATTAAAACGCTAACGGAGTTCTAAAGCACGTTTTTCGAGAAAACCCGAAAACATGACTTTAAGTGGTCAAATAGATCCGTAAAAATTATAGTTGATTAAATAACTATAATTAAGTATTAATGGAGGCTTGGTAACCATTGAAAATAAAGAAACGAGAAAAATCCGGAAAACGGGCCCAGTTTATGAATAGTGCTGAATCGGGTAAAATAACGAGCGTTTTCTGTAAAAGACAAAAAACGCTCCAGCTTAATAATATAGTGGGGCCGGTTTTTTATACCCTCTCACACACTCACACACTAAACTAGTAAGAAAGAAAGAAAAGAAAAGTAAAGCAAAAAGTAAAAAGCAAATAGTGTAAAGTGGATTTATATCCCACTTTTACCCTCTCTCTCTCTACTCTCATTCACCTACGTTTTTTCCCCCAAGCCGATTTCTTTCTCCTCTCTGAAGCTCCAATGGCGATTTCTTCATCCTCACACAGTTCCTCTCTTCTTTCTTCTAGTTGAACACTCAAATCAACTCCAAACTCCACAAAATTACTACCGTTGGATTCCCCGCCTCACAAGGAACAAGTTCCACCCTTCAAAAGCTGAAAAACTCAACCTTAATCACCATGGATATATGCCATTTTGAAGCTTGAAGAAGAGTATTTGGACCTCCATCTTCTCCTTATTACCCAAGCCGATTGTTGATCTTCATTAAGGGCTGGAATTGCTAGCTTTGGCCCAAGAACTCCATTTAGAAGTGCAAGATTGCCTCATTTGGTAGACCAACAAGAAAAATAAAGAACAGGGGGAGAAGGAAAGAAAGAAGAGAAACCGCAACTAGCAAGAGGATCGCGTGTGTGAACCGAGCATGGTGAGATGACACGGTAAAAGTAAAACCCCGGTGAAAGGTATGATTTTCTCATGCCCCGTATGCTAACCGAGTTACTCTGATTTGTGTGTTTGTGTGCCGGCTTAATCAAGACTAAAGCATGAAAATAATCCATTGTTTGATTATGTATGTCTTTGTATGTTGAATGAGCTAACATACTTGTATGCGGTGTGGTCTAACTTCGTGTATAGACCGACTCATAGATGAGTCGATTGGCTAGAGACTCGTAGATCGGGTCGTATCATAAAATAACGAAAACGTGCAAACACCCATACTATCTATAACAAGAACAAAATCATAAACTTATGAACTCACTAGTTTGTGAGAGAGTTGTACGGGTTTAGTAAACACCCGGTAACGGTTAGAAAACCAACCTAAAACATTCCATGAAATGAATGAATTTGAAAGGTACATGAACCTCCAACTAGAGAATTGTAGAAAGTTCAAAGGTGTGAACTTGTAAAAAGGTAAAAGAGGCTAAGGGATCAATTAACTCCCTTGATACATGGTCGAACTCCTATATGAGAATTTTACCCGGTATGAGAAAATAACCGAAAGTATAAGTAAATGAAATGTAAGGGTAACCCTTAAACCTAAGATTACCCGAACTTAAGTAATGTTCCCAAAATCATTAGGAACATCGAGAGTGATGCTCCTAGACTAATATACATAATTATGTTATAACTCCGAGAGAGAAGTGCATAGGAATGTGAGTAGTCGAGAGTAGTCGGACCTATGTGAAAGTAGTAGGATCTAGGAGAGAGTTCTGGGAGCTAGTCGAACTATGCTCGAGAGCCATGTGTTTTGGCTTAAGTAAGTATTAAGAGGAACAAGCGTGACGTAGGAGACCTGTAGTGTCTCGAGAACTACAAGAGCTTGAGTATTAGTAACCCAAGAGTGTGTGTGAGATAAAGTAAAGTAATCCAAGTGACTGGGTGAGATTAAGAACAAGTAACCCGTGAGAGTGGGTGAGTTATTGAGTGAGAAACCAAGGCATAGCGGGGTATAACCCTCAAGGCCTAAGAGTAAATTGTTACAACTAACAACCTTGTTATGTTAGTTAGGGATTGTATCTCGTGATTAATTGTTGAATCCTTGTGTAGTGTACATATATAATGTATTACTATATGCATGTTGTTTGAACGAAAATGAACTCCATGTTCTCGACTAAAGTAGTCGGCGTACCCCGGTTAGCACGCGGGGTATGCGAATTTCATATGCAGCGTTAAGCTGAGCCCCTAGGGGCATCGTTTTTATTTTCAGGTACAGCGAAGACGATACCGTTTGAGAGTAGGACGGGGTCGGTGGTTAGCATGGGTAGTTAGCATTTATTTTACTCATGTAATTGAATAAGGTGTAAGACCGAATATGTTATCAGCATCCGTATATTGTAGACTCGGTATAGAAAGAAATGATGGTATTGTATTTGTATTGTGTACTCGGCTGTTCCAGTCCATCAGACCGTTATTGTATGTGAGATAGGCCTGGTTAGCCATAGGGGTGGCTAACGGCATTGTATCACCCTCCGTTGTATTTAGAATTCTGCTGTGAGTTTATGGGTTAATGAGGTTGTTTGAGAGGTAATTATGAGTTTAGCGGATGGGGTGTTACAAGTTGGGCATTTTTTAGAGACATGGAGGAAGAGGCAGCACTTTGAACAAATTGAGGGCATGTTATCATAGGTTATCGTGAACACCAAAAACTTACCATCAAGAGAGATTGGAGGGAACTCATGACATAAAGGTGGATGTTCAATAACACCTTGATACGCAAATACTTGTACCCCGAGAAGGCAACATCCTACATGACACCAGCGAACCTACCAAACTTTGTCGCCACCCTTTCCGCAAATTGAACATTGTAGTATGTACGTTGGCCATCATCAATACAAACCCCAAAACAATACCCAATTATACTCATGCTCCTCTATGGCTTTGCCCAATTCCAAACTTTGAATGACAAAGAGAGAATTGTTGACAACACATGGCCCTCGAACAAGTACTCAAGCATGGCCTTGATCTTTCCAAATTCGATCACAAAATAGTAGAGACCAACCTTATAGAATCTAAAACCTTCGAACGCACCCCACCATGGCATAGGGTAATAGCAAGGGAACTAAAACTGAATTTAATTGGTGAATAAAGCTTTCCTAGTAAGCAACGATTATAGGAGAGTAAAGCACCCTGAACTTCGAAAACCCTCGTGATAAGAAATGACCCTTGCAACCCTAGCCACACGGGATCACTACACTAAGAGAAATAAGCTTAAAACCCCAGCTTTTGGAAACAACCCGAGAAGATAACCAAAAGAGGAAGAAGGAAAGAGAGAAACACAGAGGAAATTACTAGCATGCAAGAAGACGACTATACTAAACCTATAGTCAAACAGATGATGAGGAAGAGAAAATATGTCGAGGTTGCTAGAAAGTAATCATGTAAAGAGTGGCTAGAGATGAGAGGCAGTGTGTGAGAAGAGAAGAAGTAACTGACATCTGAAGACTTGCAAAGATTACGAGAGTAGCTAAGGAGATAGAGAAGCAGAAAGAGATGTTGTGGAAGGTTCCACAGAAATCGCTAATCATTACCAAACCCATTTAAAAAGAATCACTAACTAAAAATCCATCCCGCAAGAAAGGCGAATAGCATTGAGCTAGAAACCCAAGGGATAAGGCATCGTTGAAGAAGTCGAAAGTTGCTATTGAGTTGAACTTCTCCCGCCCGAAGAGAGACCAACAACAACAAGTTGTTTTGAGGATGTACAAGTGGTTGTTGAAAGTACATAAAAGCTACATAACGATTAAGGTTTTGTTTTTGTTGTTGTAAAGCATTTAGAGCTGAATCTTCTTCCATGATAGTAGTTTTTTATCAGTAGTATGAAATCATCAAAAAATATGTTTTGACATATTTAATTTTTTTATGATAAATTATAAATAGAAGGATTGTAAAGTAATAAAAAATTAATGTAGCTTAAGACTTCGTAACTTTTAAATTAGCTTCGATTTACAGATTATATATGGAACTGAAAATAGAGTAATGGACTCTCATATGCTTGAGAACACGATCGACTAGATAAACCCAACATTACAGTAACTAGACTAGACACCAACAACTTTTCCATAAACGGCCCTAAACCCAAGGGAAATACGTTGATTAGGTTACTAGTAATTGCAATAAGTTTGGTAAAGTGTAGTTGATGCAGCGGTGGTTAGATTAGATGCAGGACATTCGTGATCAGTTAGACCATGTTACGATTACGGAATCGCTTGTGCTTTAACACTCTATCCATATATGTTTTGAATTTAACACCCCACCATCCCAAACCAAAGTTTAATGTAATCCATGCTAAATATGTCAATTTTGCATAACTAAGCAAAGTTCTCTGTTGTAAACTTTTATTCTTATTAGTCTCATAATTAGTAGTATTGTCGTACGTGCAGAGGTCTGGTTGATGATGATATTCATATTGATATAGGTCTCTTTTAGTGAAAGTATATGCATAGATGGTACAGCCTAGACATGACGCTAGATGTATGCTATATATATACCATTAGGTCTAGTTCGTTTGCGGTATAAACGTTGCATAAATGAGTCTGACATATTGTCATGTTTTGACATATTTCCCTTTGTCCGTTCGTTTCGAGCATATTTACACACATCACATTTATGCTACTCGTCATTTCCCACTTTACCATAAATATTAATATTTAACTTCACGTACATCGAGTAATATTAGCCATATTTTTTACTACTATTAATAGTTTATTATTTTGTATGTTGTATACAGTAATAAAGTAACTAATTAATTATCATATTTTTATTTCATAATTTCTTAATTATATTTTTTTATATAAACTATTAACTAATTAACTTTAGCTAAAAATATAACAGGGTCCCTGAAAATGGAAACATATTAATATACATTCATGTTGAATTATGATCAGACATTTGTTTATGGTGTATACAATAATAAAGTAAACTAATTAATTATCATATTTTTATTTGATAACAATAAACTACTTATCTTATAACATTTGTTACATGCACCAGACGCCATACATAATTCATCTAAACAAGTACGCATAAACATTTGTTTAGGAGTAGCTGTTCCAAATAAGACAAATCATCAGCAAAGAAGACATGTGAGATAAGAGTGTTTTTTTCTACCAAGTGACAGAGGAAGCCAATCCTTTCTCATAACATGTCTATGAATTAACTGAGATAGTCTCTCCATACACATAACAAAAATAAAAGGGGATAGGGGATCGCCTTGGCGAACCCCTCTACCAGTAGAAAACATGTCAGATAAATTACCATTCCAGCAAACCTGAAACGAAATAGTGGTAACACATTGCATAATAATATTTTTCAGATTTAAAGGTAAATCAATGCAATCCAATGTTTCATCAATGAAGTCCCAAGAAAGACAATCATAAGCTTTAGCTATATCAATCTTCATAGCTACAAACCCCTCTCTAGCTTTCGTATTATGCATACAATACAAGCTTCCTGCACTAAGATAATATTTTCAAAAATATTCCTACTAGGCACAAAGCTGGACTTACAGTCCGACACCCAAGTAGACATGAAGGGCTTGAGTCTGTTAGCTAAAGTTTTTGCAAGTATCTAATATTGTACTTTACATAGGGAAATCGGTCTAAACTGGTTAACCATTGTGGGATGCTTAACCTTAGGGATAAGCGTCAGAATAGTCTCATTCATACCCTGGCCCAAAACCCCTTGACTGAAAGCAGTCCTAACAAAGTCAACTACTTTGGGACCTACTAAACCTCAAAACCTTTGATAAAAACCTGCAGGAAATCCGTCCATATTAGGAGCCTTAAAATCCATCATAATTTTAAGAGTGTTACTGACTTCCTTTTAGTATTGAACTAGCTAAAGTCTCTTTAGCACTAGCATGTGATATTGGAGCAAAATCATGACTTTCCAAAGGCACCCGAGGATTAGCACTCTTCTTAAAATGTCTTAGAAAAAGTCTTTAGAAGGCTAAGTGACAGGCATGGTGACAACATGGGCGCCTTTAGAAAGGCAAAGTATGGACGCCTTTAGAAAGGCTAAGTGAATGGACACCTCGTGTGCATGGGACTACCGTCCAAGTGAGTTTATTTCGGGTTGTCCTAACTGACGCCCGACAGTGCTAACCAATTAAAGAGTTATGTGGGGGCCCGAGGGGCCGTCCGTTGTGGTATGAGATAATTAATAAATGTGCGTGAATTAACGCCTTTGTTGTATTGTTTGATGTAATGTTATGATGTTGTATAATTGGAATGACTGTTGTGTGTGAATTGTAGTGACTGATCTAATTGTTTAAATTACAAATTACAGCCATTCATGAGTTTACTACTGCTTATCATACCTGTACACCGGTAAAGCATGTAACGAACTTAATAATGACGACCTTGACTATTAAGTGACCAATAGGGTCCAGGCCTGGCATACTCAGCGTTTATCGCTGAGCCTTTATGGCATATGTGCAGGTGATGACTACCGTTGAAGCCGAAGAGCGGGACCGGGTAGTTAGAGATTTTTCATTGCACGAGACCTCACAATGTATTAGGATGATTATTAGTTTAAAGTGTTAAGGATGTTGTATACAGTCGGGAATACATAGACGTTCACTTGTCATTAAGATTATCTTTGGTTTAGATTGATGTATAGGTTAGTATCTCGTTATCACTACGGTTATGTATTTGTTACCAGTGTTATTTCGTATTTTAATTAGTTCTACTTCTTTACTCATATGGACGAGTAATGGCATGTGACACCCGAGTGAGTTTTATTACTGTGATACTTCCGCTGTGAGACGTTGTTAATTAATGCATCGTGAGTGATTATTACGTGATTACGAGTGGGGTGTTACAATACCAGACGGTACAGATAGTTTTGAGGTCTATTGCGACGCATCAGGCATGGGTATGGGTTGTGTGTTGATGCAACACAGGAAGGTCGTGGCATACGCCTCCTGACAGCTAAAGAAGCATGAAGAGAACTACCCTACCAACGATTTAGAACTGGGTGTCATTGTCTTGTCTCGCCTTGAAGATATGGCGACATCATTTGTATGGGGTAAGCGTGACAATCTATTCAGATCAGAAGAGTTTGAAGTACCTGTTCACTCATAAAGAGTTGAACATGAGGCAACGAAGGTGGGTCGAGTTTCTGAACGACTACGACATCAACCTTCAGTACAAGGAAGGTAAGCGAATGTGGTAGCTGACACATTGAGTCACCGAGCACACTTTCTCCATTCGCTAGTCTCTCACTCTAGCTTGGTTGAAGAGGTGCGGAGTGCTCAGATGTCGGATCAGTACATGCAAGAGATCAGGCAGAAGCTGATTGATGGTACATTCGAGAGTCAGAAGTACGACTTCTGACTTCACGATGATGACCTGATTAGGCTGAATGGCCGATTGTGTATTCCAAGAAGTAGCGCTGAGCTGAAGGAGCGCATACTGAGTGAATCCCACTGTTCTTCTACTTCGATTCACCCCGAGCTTCAAAGATGTATAAGGGTATGAAAAGGTATTTTGGTGGACTGGAATGAAAATGATGTGAATGACTACGTGGCAAGGTGTCTCACTTGTCAGAAAGTCAAGTTTGAGCACCGACGGCCTGGTGCTATGGTGCATTCAATGCCAGTGCCAGAGTGGAAGTTCCATGACATCTCTATGGACTTCGTAGTAGGGCTTCCGCCTACAAGGGGAGGTCTAAATATGATTTGGGTCGTTGTTGACCGACTGACCAAGGTGGCCCGATTCATTCCGATGAAGGACACTTGAAAAGTGGCGAAGCTAGCAGAGCTCTTCGACCGAGAGATTGTACGGCACCATGGAGTACCGAAAACTATCGTGTCTGATAGGGATACCAGATTCCTCTCGAGGTACTAGAGATCTACACGGGAAGCGCTTGGTACCGAGTTGAAGTTGAGTACAGCGTTCCACCCCCCTTAGACAGATGGTCAGAGTGAGCGCACCATTCAGACGCTTGAGGATATGTTACGTCGTTGTGCACTTGACTTTCAGACCAGCTGGATTGATAAGTTACACTTGATCAAGTTTAGCTACAACAACAGTTACCATGCTTCGATCAAGATGTCTCCTTTCCAGGCATTGTACGCTAGACCATGCCGCACGCCTTTATGCTGGGATGAGTCGAGTGAGGTAGTTATTGTAACACCCCTAATCCTAAACCTGTAATAATGTCGCAAGTCGTAGCATAATAAACAACAATTCACAGCGGAAAATAAAACTAACTACCTTGGTGTTACACGCCGTTACTCACCCTTGTGAGTAACAAGGCATCCTCACTCCTTCCAACATTACAACCTCCCACGCTGTGATGAACAGATACTGAGCACTCTAATTATTACAAACCAAATCCAACTAAATGAGCAACTAACTGAATACAAACAACCCCCTTAATACAATCCAAAATAAAATCACAAGGTGTTTGTTGAAAACACAACAGCTACCCCCGTGTCCCGCACTCTGGCTTGAATCTTCTTCAATAACCTGGAATGTTTGGCCCATTGAAGGGCTCAGCAATCGAAATGCTGGTATGCTAAATGTAGTCTTAAATCATTTGGATTCCCTAAGTCGTTTTAGCTATCTTGATATTAGATTCATTACATAAAATACCGGTTTACAATGATAACAGTAATAACTGTAAACATTTAACAATCACATAACAATCCACCTGTAAACGCCAGTGTACAATAGTTCACAACACCAATAACTACACATCAATAATCCATAGCAATAACCAATAATTGCACGTCAACAATTCACAGCAATAACCAAACAAGATACGCGTATTAAACTGTACTTGTTAGTCGGCCACCTGACCCTTATCTTTTAAAACAATCATTTAACCTTTTCCAATTAATTTCCACCTCAGGCATCATGTCAAGACAACCCTTAATAACTTATTAATGGACAGTAGTCCCCTGTGTTCCATTGGAACTGTTACCAGTTGACCCTAGGCCCTGGTTAATTGACCGATCCGGTCGAACCTGTGCACCAACGGCAGTGCCCTCTGCCATCCCCGAATGTGGCTGATGGATTTCCTTGAGTGACTCTCCATTGAAGTCTCTCGTAGTGATCACAATGCGCAACCAGAATGTCGGAACAGTCTGGATTCCTCTCTTTATAAGTTAGCCCTTTTTTCAGTGACATAATAACCAATCCTTGAGTTAAGACTATAATATTGACCATCAGTTAGGCTCAATAATTCCTAAAGGTCAGTTAGTCTTGTTCCAATTTAAATGTATAAACTTTCAGTCATAAGGCATTCGCGTAAGAATACAACGCAACAAGGTTGAGCAATACAGTATATAATATCATACACATAAAATCACAGATATCGCTCTTAAACAATTAACACAAAAATGTCTGGACCTTAGGATAATCCTTAGGACATTCAGACCACACAATTAACATACCGTTCACCAAGTAACTGCTAGCTTGACAAGTTCCTGCTCAGTAGTTCCTTCCCGTACGCTGTTATTTAAACATGCAATACCGGGTGATATTAATATAACTATTCATTAAATATTACAGTACTGTCACTGTAGAGTTTATTTACGTAGTATACTAACTCCGTATGTTCTTTAGTTTCCCTCTGTTATTTATCAGTGGTTCTAGGTAGTTCACAGTTAGTTATTTTATGTGATATTCACATGTGATAATGAATTTCCACCTTGTGGTAAATTTCTATTTCCTTATTTATAAACTCATAACTGATTCCACTTATTCTTTATATTATATCCCTTGGTCATTTTTATTATCACCACCATTATTTTATAAACTTTATATTACACTCCATAATATACCATAATACATTATATTACCTAGTTCCTTTCCTTATTAAATTACAAAACCAACCTTATTAGTTCGGTATTTATATTTTATACCCAACAACTTTATGAATTACTAAGTAACCACATATAGTTTCCGGTAATCATAATTTGAACCCATTAACTTTTACAACTTACCAAATAACCAAATACTTTTATAATCTACTAAATACCCATATTAGTTTTCGGAAATTGTAAAATAATTATACTTCCATAAATTGCCAAATAATCTTATAACTTTTATAATTCACTAATTAGCCACATTAATCTTGTAAATATTAATTAACCACATTACCTTTTTAATTTACCAAATATCCATCTTAATTTTCGTAAATTACAATCTCATTATACCAACTTTAATAAATTACAAATAAACCCTTAACTTCCGGTTTTTACTTATATTTTCCTTTATTCACATTTAACCCCACAACTTAATATAAGTTACATATTAACTTATAAATTATAGTTTTAATATTAAATTCTTTTAAATAACCTAAACAACCCATATCTTTCTTCAATTAATATTTCCGCCCCATTTAACTTCTATTTTTCATATATACTTTCATAAATTACATATTCACCCTAAAACTTTTATAAACTTAATATTTTATGTCATAAATCATGTTAACCCAAAGCTTTTGGTCCACACTTTGACCAAGACTTAATTTCATAATTAATACTTGAATATACCCATAAAATCATATGTAATTCTCGGTTATACTCCAAACTTCCCAATAATTACAAAATAGTCCCTAAACTTTATAAATTGTTATTTTAACACTTAAACACTTATTTAAATTCACCAAAATTCATAATATTAATTCCTACCTTATATTATAACATAAATTTACCAAATAACCCTTATACTCTCGGCAATTATAATTTGTACACCAAACTTTTCAAAATTTACATTTTAGCCACATAACTTTATAAACTAGCCATTTAAATACTTGTAGCTATTTTTAATATTCCCAAAATTTATAATATAAGTTAATACACTTATATAATATCTAAAAAAATCATCAAATGCAATACTTTGCTCTCGGTTTAATATTCCTTTACCATATAGTTTAAAACTTGATTTAAACCTTATAATAAATACATATAAATGTATACAAGCCATATAACACTTCTAAAAATTATGCTAATGACTTAGAATGATTATAAACTCAAAATAGAACCTTTTATCCTTAGATATTTCGGTTTAATAATATATGTATCATATTTAATTTTGTGACACAATTTTATACCTTAAGGTAATAATCTTACCTTATAAGGCTTATATGTTATAAATTATTTTCTTGCCATTATAACCTATGATTTTTGGCATTAATTTATTTAGAGGTTATACATAATTTTTATACCAAAGTTTGAAGCTTAAATCAAGCTTAAACTTAATAAACCTTAATTATATAAACTTACCCTTAAATCAAGACAATTCTTGTACTTGATTTTTCCTTGAATTCCAAGCTCTCCAAATGCTATTTTGATGTAGAGATTTTGGCCTCCTTATACATGTTTATGAGATTCATTTGTTAGACTTCTAACAAAAATTATAAATGAGATTTGGAGTAGTTTTACAAGAGTTTACCTTAGGAATTTATCAAGGTATTTTTGATACACCTTGTGATGATTGTAGATCCAAGTTTCCTTCATGAAATAATGAAGAGAACATAGGTTTAGAAGTTCTAAATTTTCAAAAATGATTTAGGTAATTACTTAGGATTTTTCAACATGAAATATACCTTAACTTGATCTTGGTGTTCCTTGTGTTGTTGTTGAATCTAGGAACCTTCTTTGGAGTACTAAAGCTTGGCGATTTTAGCAAGGATTGCTAACATGTTTTCTTGCTTCAAGACTTAGAAGATTTAGCTAGGAATTTACATAAAATGGTGTTAGAACTTAATTTACCATTAATGGAGCTTTGAAGCTCTAAGGAAAAACTTGACAAAGGAAGAAGAAAGAGAGCTTAGCAAGGGACTTACCAATTCGGTGATGAGGCAAATGAAGAAGAAGGTTCAGGTAAGATATTGGAAGATAGGAAAGGCTGAATCAAATAAGAATTATTGGCAAGTCACATGTCTTTATTTTATGTCATGTTTTTAAGATTATTTTGATTACAAAATTAGCTACAAAGATCCTTAGGTTGGCTAGGTATATGGCTGGTTGGCCATAATTGAATTTGGCATCTCCTAATCTTGTAGAGCTACGGCTAAAGGAGTGGGAGAAGATTAACTTTGATTACTTAATACTAGGCATGACAATTGTTTAGGATTATTAAGTTGTTTAATGTTGTTAACCTTGTTTATTCATGCAGGTGGAGGTGATCGGCATAATGGAGTAGGCAGCTCCACCTCTTGTAGGCTTACGGCTGAATGGAGTCTTAGGAGGCCACTTTGTCTTTGTTAATTGCAAGCTAGATGATTATGGAAGTTAGGTACTTGTCTATGTACGTTAATCAAACATCACTCATTTCCTTAATGCCTTGTCCATTATTGGCACTCACATCCCCATTGATCAAATAATTCTACTTGTTTAATTACCTAGTCTAGATATGACTAGATTTACATTTAATTTCATTTTCTTCCTTTGAGCTAATCTTTAATGTTTTCTTGTTGATCTCCTGCAGGTAATACGGTGGAGGAGTCTTAATTGACTGCTATCAATTGCTATATTAACATATACTACATGCTAGGATGAGCCATCTTAGCATAAGATATAATTTTGCAAGAATCTTAGTCATTTACTACCTGAAATGGCGCATTCAATAGGGGGTGAATGGGTCTGATTTTTTATTTAAATTTTGTCACAATATATTGTATTAAGACCATATTATAACATGTAATAGTTCACAACATTTAATTGGTACATTTATACCATGATAAAAGATGAAAGTTTTAAGGTAAAAATGCTGATTTTAGGTACCTTTTTGTCCCAAAAATTGCCCCTGTTTGTGCTATGATTTTAGCACTGGAATTAATTGCTTTAGATGGTCAATTTATCCCCTTTTAATATTATCAACTCGTGGCTCCTCAAAAACTTCTAGGCAATTGCGTAAAACGCGTTTTTGTGACACCTGAAGGTGCGTTTTTGTGCTTTAAGGATTTTCTAGGAAATAATTAGTCGCTATGAGTTCCAAGTGTTTATTGACATTGTTTATAGTCAATAATAATATGTTAAGGTGTTATATTGAGTTATATGGGAATATATCAACTCAAAACACAACTCCCGGGCTAACCGGGCAAAAAGGAGCGTTAAGAAATTCGTCCAAGCACTTTGTTTATTTTTGAGGAATTAGCTCGTGCATTCTCTTTGGAATGATTGATAATGATGTTAGGAACTCTAATAATGAATTTTTATAGGAGTTCATGCCACCTCGGCACTCCTCCTTGGCATTCCCGAGGGTTTATGGGACCCCCATAAGGCATCTCTTAGCACTTTGCGTTTAACTGAGAATTTAGCTTGAGAACTTCATCTTATATATTTAATAAGGTGTTATGGTGCATTTGGAATGAAGTGTAAAGCTTTACTTCATCCTATAATATATTTCCGGGACTTTCGGGCCTTAAGGGCCTTTAAGGGAACTCCTGAGCATTTTGTATTTTTACTCAGTTTTAGATGAGGTCCTGCATTCTAAAGATCATATAATGACCTTGGTTAACTTCATGTGAAGTTTATAGCTTATATAACTTGTTTATCTTAAGGTCGGGCTTTAACGCACGTTTTTAACCTTAAGGAGTTTAGGTGCGTTTTTAACGCCCAAGTGTTTCTATGCTTTCTTAGGGTTTAATAAACCCCCAAATAATATTTATAATTCCCCCAAATTAAATTTATTTACTTATATTTAATTATTTAAATGTTAGGGGTATTTCAGTTATTATTGGGCCGGAGTATCTTGAGCAGGTACAAGCAGAAGTACGCCAGATCCAAGCTAACATGAAGGCAGCTCAAGATAGGCAAAAATCATATGCCGATGTGCGTCGACGTGACCTGGAGTTCCCTGTGGGTGACCAGGTATTTCGTAGAGTTAGCCCATGAAGGGTGTGTTTCGTTTTGGCCAAAAAGGCAAGTTGAGCCCAAAATATGTGGGGCCTTATGTTGTGACGGAGCGGATAGGCCCGGTAGCTTACACACTAGATCTGCCTGCTGAGCTGGGCAAGGTACATGATGTATTTCATGTATCACAGTTGAAGAAATATATGTCTCATACGTCTCATGTGCTTCAGCCCGAAAGGCTAACGTTAGAGCCGACCATGCGATCAGTGGAGACTCCCGTACGGATTCTGGACACTAAGACTTGAGACACTCGCCATAAGTCTGTTCGACTGGTGAAGGTCCTCTGGTCTAACCAGGAAGTCGAGGAGGCCACTTGGGAGCTGGAGGACAGAATGAGGGCGAAGTACCCATCGCTGTTTACTCACTAGTTTTCGTATGTATAGGGTACGGGCGTACCCCATTTTAAGGGGGGTAGATCCGTTTCGTTATGTATGTACGACATGTACTGAAATACATTGTCTATGTTATTATGTTACAGACCTTTGAGTCTGAATGTTGTTATGCTACCCGGACCTTGAGTCCGAGGGTTGTTATGTAAAGTATGTTTTGTTATGGAAGTTTTATCTTAAGTTCTATCTTGCAAGTAATCCCCGTATTCTAATTAAATGATGCGTGGGGAACTATGAACTTTGAGGACAAAGTTCTTTTAAGGGGGTAGATTGAAATACTCCAAACCTCAATATGTTATTTAAATGTTAAACTATGATATATTAAGGCTAAAAAGTGCCTTAGAAATGTTA
This sequence comes from Limonium bicolor, assembly GCA_023374045.1. Classification (NCBI taxonomy): domain Eukaryota; kingdom Viridiplantae; phylum Streptophyta; class Magnoliopsida; order Caryophyllales; family Plumbaginaceae; genus Limonium; species Limonium bicolor. The sequence continues at coordinate 108,746,731 of CM041777.1, read as the reverse complement.
GTAAGAAATTTAAACAATAGTAAACATAGTAAAGCATCATTAAGGCAATTTGAGCAAAAACATGCTCTAAGCTTGGGATAACCTTGGTTAGGACTCAAAGAGCTTACCAAGACTTCATTAACATGCTAATGGACATGTTAAACCAATTAGTAAAGAAAACCAAGCTCAAAAACAAGTTAAAACACAAATTGTGCTTTAAGGAGTCTTAAAGCACATTTTTGAAACATTGTCTTAGAAATGGGTTTTGAGTGGCTAAATGCCCATGATTACACCTTAATCAACATGTGTAATACTTAGTATCACATTAGGAAGCCTAAATCAATGGGAAACCAAGAATTTCATAAATATGTGCACTAATTTGTGAATAGTGCTCAAATAGTGCTTAATTAGCATTAAGTCAACATAAGTTATTTAATTGGTCAAACTAGCTCCTAAATATCCTATTAACTAAAGGGGGCCGGTTTTTTCTAAGTTGTGAGTCATCACACTTAGCTAGTTTATTAAGGAAGAAGGAAGGAAGACTTAAAGTAAGAACTATTTGCTTTATATAAGTAAATATCTTGTAAAGTATACCTTCTCACCTCATTCTCTTCATTTCCCTCCATTCCCCACCACCGTCACCTTCCTTCATTCTCCCTTCTCCAGCCGGTTTTTCTACAGCATCTCTACCATCTCCAACTTCTTTTCCTTGTAACTTCCAACTCCATGCTCCAAATCAAATTCCAAGACCATATTTGTCTTAGTTAGAGTAAGCTCTACATTCCTATCTTTTCAAATCTTCAAGAACTCCAATTTGCTGCCATGGAGAATCTCCATTGATGGAGGAAAAACTCATCTTTTTTACACCTTGTTAATCTCTTTTGCTTCAAGGTAAGAAAAACCAAAGAAAATTCTTGTTTCCTCTCATTTTCATATATGGCCGAAAACCACCTCTTGATGGTGCCTTGTCTTGCTCTTTTATTAGCTTGATTCAAACTTCAAAGGTTAGGAGGAGTCCTCTTGAAATACCCCTAACCTTAAAAACTTAATTAAATGATCTATTAATGATCTAAGATGGTTAATAAACATCTAAATACCATTGGGGGAACAATCTAAAGATCTCAACAAGGCAAAACTTGCCTTAAGATCGGTAAAGCCAAAAAATGTGCTTTAAGACACCATATAGATTGTATGACCTCAATTAGGATCCAAATAGGATTCCTAAGTATTATAATGAAGTAATGAACATTATACAACCATTCTCAAAGGAAACCAAGCTCTAAAGCATGTTCTAACACAAAATGTGCTTTAAAATTCCTTAAAGCACGTTTTTGAGAAAATTGACTTTCTGAGTGGGTTTTGAGTGGTGTTAAGCATTGGATTAGACCTTGATATACTAATGTACTATAATGTACCACATTAGAAGGTCTAAATCCAAGATTTCAAAAAAAATCGAAAATATGGCATTCATTTGTGAATAGTAACCCAAATAGTACATTTTTAAGCAAAATTGACTAAGTATGGTCAATGGTCAATTAATGACCCTTCTAACCCTTATGGAGTTGGCAGATTAAGAGAATGGAGGACAGCACATTCAGCATTAATGCTAAATATCTAGCTAATTTGGTGAATCACCATTTTACTATTCCTTTCTTATACATTTTATTCATTTAAACACATTACCTTTGCTTTCTCTTGCCTCTTGTCCCATTCCAGCCAAGCCATCAGCCTTCTATAATCCTCTCAAGCTGTGTTCTTGAGTATGCAAGGCAAATCAATCTCTTTTGCACTTAAGGTAATGGTTTAAGGCTTATTTTAGCTCTTTTTTCTTCTTCTCTTCATTACCTACACTTGGAGCTCATGATCTATCACTTTCCATGGCTCATTCTCAGTTATTTTAAACCTTGAACAATCATCATTCTCGGCTGAAGGAAGTCTAGGGACCAAGGTTTCCAAAATTTACATTATAGGTAAAAACATACCTTAATTCAGGCCGAAACCCTTTGGAAACTTCCTTGCATTTTTAAGGTGATTTTTGCCTTAAATCTTACATTAATTGTTCTTAATGGTTAAGCTCATGCTTGGAGTATAACCATATCTTATTTTGGTGTATTAAACATGTCTAAATGATGTGGTGATTTTTCCTCCAAGCTGCCGAGTTGTTACTAAGGATAAACCAAGGTATAAACACCTTAAACTTATGATTTTATGATTTCTTAGCATATATATTATGTGCCGAGAGTGGAGTTAATTATATGGGTTATTTTAACCTAAGAATGGAAAAAAATGACTAAGATAAATTAAGCTAGTCATTTAAGTGATTTAATTAACATAATGGTCAAATTATGACATTATGTGGAAAAATAAATAAACTACAGCAAGGCCGAGAGTTTATAGTATTTGAGCTATTTATGTGTAATTTTATGTTATAAAGCAAAGTTGTAATAAGGCCATGTCATTAGGCCATTTTAATTTAAGTTTAAAGCTTATTTAGTTTAATTTATGCTTATATAATTAAGTTTGGGGTCAAATGGTAATTACTAGTAAAATATAAAGCCGTGGGCTTAATTTAGAGGAATTTAGGGTTTTTAAATGAATTTAATAAAAATTATAACATTTTATAAAGTTTTGGGTCAAAATTGTAAAAATAAAAACTATAAGGTATAATTGGTAATTACCGAAAGTTTGGTTCCAATTTGGTATTAGAAGTCAAAGTTGACTATATAGGAGACTTTGACCAAGTTTGGAGAATTTAAGAAATTAAAATACTACCTTATATTAAGATAGTTATTAAATTGTAAAAGATTTATAAGAGATGGGGTTATATTGTAATTTCCAAAACTTTGGGGTACTAAAAGGGATTTAGTACAGTCCTTAAGTTATTAGGAATTTTTAGAAGTTTATTTGGCTAAATTTGGAGTTTATATGAATTATATAAGTATAATATATGATATTTTATAACATTGTTACAAATGGGTAACATATGGGTAAAAACCGAGAATTGTAGAAAGTATAAGGTTAGTAATGATATTTATAACCTTTTGGTATAGTTTGGTAATTTTTGGAGTTATATACAAGGTTTTATAAAGATATGTATAATATATAGTTTTAATGACATTAGAAAACTATGTATTATAAATTGGGGAGATTTGGTAAATATACAAAGTTTGGTGGTGGGAATTTAATTAAAACAGACATAGGGTCTGTTCGAAATTATAGCCTTTAAAAACTATAGGTTATAATTATATTAAGGTTTAAGGATTATAATATAAGGTATATATTATAAGTGTAACAATGAAATATATTTTGGGGCTGATTTGTAATTTATGGAAGTATTGTGGAATATAGTGAAAGCCGAATAGTATAAGGGCTGTTTGGTATTTTATAACAATATATAACTATAGGTTATAATTGTTTTAATGACATAAATGTCATAATATATGTTATATAATTATAATATAACATTATATTAATTATGTGGTGGATTTTGTAAATACTTATGAAAATAGGTGTTGTTCGGTAATATGGGCATTTTTTTAAATGAAAATTTATAATATGGTTTTAATGTTATAAAAGGGTGTAACATTTTTAATGTAAGAAATATTCATTAAAGAGAATGAATATATTATAAAGACTTACCATATAATAAATAGTTCCATAATACATGTATATAAATAAATATATGTTATGGTGTAGAAAATATAATGTGGTTCAATAACCATATATTATCATAATTAAAATGGTACTAGATAAAGAGAAAAGAATTACAAACATTAGATATGGAAATTCTAATGTTAAGAGTATACATGAAATAATAAGGATTTATATAATTCAAAGTATTTTTACATATGAATTATACCACATTAAACTTGGAAAAACAAACCTTAGGAAAATAAATACTAAGGTGAGATGTATAATATATGATAAAGAATTATACATGCAATATAGAAATAAACTATATGATATACAAGAGTATACTAAGCTACATGCGATAACAAGTTCAACATTAAGTATATTAATATACGAGACAAGACTACGCATGTAATATAACGTTTTTCCAAATCCCGAGTTAAGCCGAAAACCCGACAAACGTTGACAGTTAATAACGGGGGATTAACGGGAGGTATTAGTGACGGTACGGGGTACCGTAGAGTTATGTTATTATACGGGATTCTAATCAGTGGCGTTGTGTATTATTAGACTGTTAGAGACGACACGGGGAGCATCGGATCTAGCTGATTCATACTCCACGGTTATACATTCAGGGTGAACGGTATGTTGTTACGTGTCTCTGATTGTCTCCGAGGGCTTCCTCAGTTCAGACTTCTGTGTAATCTGTGATAAGATTGTTTGTCTGATTGTGTGAATAAATATACATGAACTGTATATATAGCTGCTTATTATATACTGTTGTTGCGTTAACAGTATTGGTTCGTATATATGGACCTATATATATATATAACGAACTAGCGGCTATGGTGCTATCTTATATGTGATATAAGGATCGTCAGAAAAACGTTGTAGCACTAGGATAATAAGATATACATATTATCCAAGACTTTAATACAGAGCATTGGCCTTTCTAAACGCCACTCTTGTATCTAACACTGGAACCCAGGTTTACAGACTCCGGATTGGACTAATGACCTTAGTCTGCTGTGTTAGAAAAATTAATAATGCGATGCGATGGTATAATTAATTAACATAACAAAGCCAAGAGGATGTGGCTCTTGGTGCGCGCTGTGATCACAAAAACGTTACTAGGATGTCCGCGTACGGGTCCGCAAGTATCAAGAAAATTTCCCGTGAGCTAGGATGGCTCGTTGGTCGGAGACTCTACCCCGCTGGAGTGGCTACTGCCGTGGGTGACCCGCCATAGTATATGGGTAATTTAGAGGCATGTCGTTTTTAACGAGGCATTGTCACTAGGTATAACTGAACACTTATTACAGTTGAGACTTGTACATTGGCGAACAATATTGGTTTTTATACCAAGGACGGGAGTTAATACTAGTTTATTATTCTTGTTGTTTCGCCTTGTTGTTCACTGGTTATACTGTGTGGTTTATATTATGTGTGTTGATGGTTATGTTGTTGTATGGATATTACTGTTGTATGTTTTACAGTTTAAATATTAAAACGGTATTGCATGTAACGAATCTCATGCTCTTGACCAATTAATTGAGGGGTTTGAGGAGGCATGACGGGGCATGTGATAACATACTCAGCAGGGGCTGATTCCATACCACAAACCATTTTTATTTCAGGAGACTAGCTGGTGGGTCGACGCGAGGCGCGACAGTTGTATTTACTTTTGACTAGACTTGGTACGGTTTGAGACTGCTGTTATTTCGGACTCGGGTTTGTAAACCGAGGTGTATGTTGGTTAGACGCTCACGTGTATGGTTTGTAATAAACGATTGTTGTTGGATATGTTTTAGATTGTTTAAGCACTACTATCTATCTCTTGTGGTCACTGCGGGAATACGTTTCGTATGTTGATTATCATGTAACTAGTTATCACCCGTATGGGTGAGTGATAACAGTGACACCATTAGAGCGAAAGTCTGTTATTTACCGTTGCGATTTATTTATTAAGTACGACGTTTATATTATAATTAGGAGCCGGATTAGTAGGGGTGTTACAAAAGTGGTATCAGAGCGGAGTACCACTCTGATTACAAGAGATAGTAGTCTAAGTACCGTGAGCTTAGGTTATTCATATACGAGTACCAATGTGGAAGTTATGAATGAGTTGAGTTAGGAGATTGTCGGGGACAATGTGTTTTACGCCTTTCAGGGCTATGTGAACTTATGGTTGAGAAAAGTACGGTATTTATACCGAGAGTTGACCTTGATTCTGAATTCTTCAGATGTCTACTGGAAGACGTTCGACAGGCAGAGGCAGAGGTGGAGGCGGCGGGTTTGGAGGAGGTCCTCCTGAGACCCCAGCCGTGGGCGTTGCTGAGACGGTAGCTGCCGTCTTTGCTCAGCTAGCCCTGATGGGAGGTGTCCAGATAGGAGCGCCACCCATAGTCCCACCCGTACCCGCACCGAGAGAGCCAAACTGGCTAAAGAGCGTCGCCGACACGCGAGTACCTACTTATGACGGAGTAGCTACCCCACCGTCCTGGAGAGATATATTATCGAGCACGAGAAGGCCTTTGACGCCATTCATGTGCCTGCTGAGCACCGGGTCGGTATAGCAGCCTTCCATCTGAGGGACGCCGCCAGCACTTGGTGGAGGTCCGTGAAGGCACACTACACTGCTATAGAGGGTTTCGGTTGGACGGGTTTTGTGGAATTGCTGAGGGAAAAGTACTATCCTGCTCACTTGAAGCAGAGGAAGAGGGAAGAGTTTGAGGCTCTGAGGCAGGGTAGTCTGACAGTAGATCAGTACTACTCCTCATTCATTGGGCTGTTGGACTTTGTCCCGGGAGTTGTTTATTCTGACACTGTGAAGGTGGAAAAGTTCAGAGGTGGACTACGATATGCTATCAAGGCCGCCATGGGTGCTGCCTTATACCCTACGGTCCAGGTAAAATTAATTGACAATTTATACCTTGTAACTCAGTTTGATTTATTACAAGTTCGGGGAACTCATTGATGCATTGTAGGAGTGCTATGATGCTGCTTCTCGGACCAAGCTGTTGGTGAACAGCCGGGATGACAGCCAGGGGCAGAAGCGTAAGGCCCCCGAGAAGGAGGCGGAGGTTGTGGCTGGAAGCGGAGGCAGCAAGGGCTAGAAGTAAGAACCACCTTTAAGTTATTTAATCCATTTAAATTACTTACTTGCTGCCTGCTTTTATACCTGCTATTCCTAACACTTTGACGATCACAGGAAGAAAAAGTTCTCCTGGAGGGAGAAGAAGAAGGAGCAGGCCAGCCAGAAGGGCAAGGAGAAGGTTCCGATGCTGACCGGACCTACCTATGACGTCCAGCCTCTCAGATCTGCACCCCCTAAGGGTAAGCGATCTAACCTTGTGAATGAGTTGTGTATTACCCTATCCATTACCGTCCTTGTAATAAACAGATTGTTGTATGATAATAGGTTCTACACCCCCCGCCCACTTTCACTGCAAGCGTTGTGGTAAAGACCACCCGGGTGTTGACTGCACCGGGCAAGCGGTGGACTGCCACCACTGTGGGAAGAAAGGCCATAGGTCGTTCGAGTGCTTCGCGAATCCGGAGAGCCGAGCGTACCGCCCGTCGAAGGGGACTCAGAGCGCACCTACTGGAGGAGGTGGAGCTCGAGTGGCCAGAGGGGCCAGAGGGGGCCGGTGCCCCAAGGTATGGGAGCTGCATTCGGTGGTTAATCGGAAGTTAATTAAGGTAATTAACCGACGTTATTAATTATGTATAGGAGCTGCATTCGGTGGAACTCGAACGCAGCAGGGACCAAGGTATGGTTTTCTTGCAGTCTGTTTGCTACCGGTTTACACCAGCTTGAGTGTGTTTGTTTTTCTGTATGTTTATGACTTTGTAAGATTTAAATCATGAAATGAGTTTACAGTCATTGTTATTATTGTGGTGTGTACGTTCCGATACCGTTTAACCTCGAATACGTGCTAACCCGTTAGCTAACCAATGTTAGGAAAACGTAAGAGAACGGTATTCGGCTTTTAACGTTTCAACTTACGGAACGTTCTAACTACGGCTATCCGTGTGTTAGTTGTGGTTTATGTTGTTAAAATGTATCCCATCTCCCTTGTGTGCCTAACAGGGCCTAAACACTTACAGTGTGAATTAATGTGTTAAGTTCCGTCAATGGGACTACTAACAAGTGTATAACCGGGGGGTGAGGAATCCGGGTGTCCGGTCGCGCGTGTATGTTCGAGTGTCGATATCTGGATCAGATTCGATTCTCTTTATGTTTTGATTGTTTTCCTTCTTGGATTACAATCTCCCTCAAGTCTAATTAATGGCTTTCCTACCTTGACTTAAGTTCGGGGCTAGGGGAATTTATGTATGGTATGATTGGATCACTATATTCGACATGTCTTGGGGTAAGTTAAACGTTCGACAAACCGAGCGGTAACAAGTTAGGTAACGGGCTTAATATGAGGATGGCAACATTCTCTAGGCTCAACCAAGCTTGGCTAACTGTTATTTGGTACGTTTCCATAAGTGAATCGTTTCTACTGATGTTATGTGTACGTTGTTAATGTACAATGAGTGTTCTGTGTTTTATGTATATTGTTTGTTTAAAATAAACCTCATGTTCATTATGACAATTAGTTGCGTGTATCCCGGTAGCTGACGGGCTGCACGTTAATCATACCAGCCAAGGGTTGCTGAGCCCCTTTGGGGCACCATATTTTATTTTGCAAGATGAGGATCGAAGAAGCGGAGTCGCTTTAGTTCCTAGGTGTAATGAAATACTTTTGTTAGCTTTTGGATGTTGGACCCGGGATGCGCCTGTGCTCCCGTGGTCGTATATTTTGGTAGCGTCAGAATTACAGTGATGGTTTGTATATGTATACACTCGGTATAGTTGGTTTATATGTATGTGGATGTTAGTACCTATTGCTCGGGAGTCTGTGTCCATCAGACCGATACATTTGTACGTATTTAGCATTGTTAGCCACGTGGGTGGCTAACGGCGTGTAACATCATCCCATTTTAGTTAATGTTTAAGTTACGAATTTCCGCTGCAGTTACCGTTTATTGTTAAGTTTTCAGTTGGGGTGTTACACAATCAGAACCAAGTATCGATAAAAAATACTCATTATAATACTCATTCGGAAGGTCAGGAATACGCACCAGAACTTCCAGGCTCAACAAAGCTTTCGAACAAGGGTTAAAATTGGGTCTTCATCTTTGAATCGTTAGATAATGGTCCATGATTGGCCATGGTCCCTCCGTTAAAACAAATTGAACATCCTCTGGGCAGGTAAACACAATTTTGTAAAATCCGTTCGACAAATCGTCCATCAAGAAGTCCCCTCACAACTTCCACCTGTTTTAAGCCTATCCTTCATAACATTCATTGGGAGGTTCTTCCCTAATAGTTTTACGATCAATGCATCCTGCCATGGCATTCGATACTTCAGCTTCTGCTCCTTCGTGAGTATAACTGTCGGACACTTTGGGTCTTCATCTTCCATTGGATCTTCCTTATCGTCAGAAATTTCGTCAAGCATATCACTTCCAAAGTAGAATGTCTCACCCTGAGTCTGGCCCGTTACCGCCTTCTTGAAGGTTAGGTTCTGATTCAAGGTTGGCTCCCCCATCATCAATCGCTTATCCGATTCGCTACCCATAACTGAATCAAAGCTCCCTGAATTTCTAGGTTTCTTGCTCACATTAAGTTCAACTTCATAATCTTCCATGAAACCCATTTCAGTCAAAACTAATCCACAACTTCAGAGGAAAATCACGAAGAGAGGAAGAAGAAGCTAAAATTAAAATAAAATCTCTACGCACAGGCCACAAGAGGTGACCTGTTAGAATGGGAACAACCAAGAACGATGGTTAGACGTAGGAATCAGTGAGATTGAAGATGGGCAAGGAGGTAGACGACGACTCTCATCAGCGCTTTTTCTTCTTTTGAGAGAGAGAGAATTTCGTATCGTGTTAAAAAACCGTACTAACTTTTAACATTAGTGATATTTTTTGCGCTTTAACACGTCAAATCATGTACCCATGGTAGGTCAGGTCTATTACCTCATTGATACCATCCCTCACATGCTTTCTTCTTCATTAAAGATATTCTTCTCTTTTGAAAGGGAGTAAATTTTTTTTACACATACTTCTTCCTCATGCATTAGCTTATAAGGATGAGGATGTGTATCACCTCTCTTAGGCTCTGTTCTTGAGTGAGATTATGAAGCTAGCCGAAGATTACTTATTTATGCCCCATTATCAAAGTAGATGAATAAGGTAGATTAAGTTTAATTACAATTTGTGAGACCCTTCATTTAATCTATACCATCCACCCTTTACTTTCAATGGTAGATTAAATGCGAACGTTGCTCATACCAATGTTTTAACTTCATCAACCTATTTCATCTTCAGTTCTTCACTCAAAACGGAGCGCTAATGGGCACTACCAATCAATGTTAAAGATTATTGACTTTCATATTGGACGCTCATTCATCAGTTGCATCTCCAAGGTACCAACTTTCATCATATAGATACATAACGAAGCCTTAGGATTTACAATTGTAACCACAAGAATCGTGGTAATCTCATTTCATAGTGTATCACTTTTTGTTTGGTACACATTAGAATTTACAATGTTCTTTTAAGTACACTTGGTAAGTCAACTCATCCTTCGACAAAAATATAGTTGCAATATCACATTTTACATTGGTGATTTATAATGATATATAATAAATTAATTACAAGAAGAACTTCAACTTTTATGTCCAAATGATAATAAAATGCTTAAGTGAGTCTAATTTTGAAGTATATGTATATAGCTCTTGCAAATTTTCTTAAATGAAATTTTTAGACATCATTATTTTATTAGTTTAGCTTTATTGAGAAGCAAGTCATATGTCTCTTAAATGGTATTTTTAGGCCTCATTCTTATATGCCAATCTATTACTTTTTTTTTACCCATAATCATGTTCCACCATCCATATGTCAGCTCAACATTATTTAACTACACCACACCACACATACCTTTATCATAAATTTTTCAACTTTTACGGTTAAACTCTACCCATACTAATATGAATGTTGGAGATCAAGTGTGAGTCCCACATTGAAAAATTATATAGCTAGTAAGTAGTTCATATAGCCTATGGGCTACTCCACCTAATGCCAATTGGTTTTATGATGGAACCTCATGGGGTATTGGGCCTTACTAGTCTATTTGGGTATTTTATATAATTCCCTCCGTTGGGCCTATTCTTCCCCCACAATATTTCTAACATGATATTAGAGCCCAGGTTCAACCTTGGGTAATGCACCACTGTCTAATGGATACCCGAGTAAACAACGGATTGTGTCAATAAACCAACAAGAGATGAGACCGGGCCAGTACCAAGTGGGGTCCAAACAGGGTGCAATGTGGGAGGCCTCGGAGGTGAAAGATTCACACTTGAGGGTAGGGCTGGCAAAACGGGTTGGCGGGTCGGGTTGAGCTTAACCCGAACACGACACGATTAATAAACGGGTCGACACGAACACGACCCATTTAATTAATCGGGTCATGTACATCAACCCGAACACGAATATACTTTAACCCCCCGACCCGACCTGTTTAACACGATTAGTTTTTCGTGTCAACCCGATTAACCTAGTAGAACACGACTAATCTGATATTTACATGCGGCTATTCTCTCAATTCAAAGTCCAAATATGATTTGAATTTTGACGTATTAGTTTTCCTTGCCATACAGATTAAAGAACACTATTACAACAATATAATTTAAAATTCAATGGGTTGAGTAAAAAAATTAAAATTCTATGGGAATTGGGATGTCATCATGTGCCGATTTGGGTGTTTGGCTGTGTGGTTGGATAGAAAAGGAGAGTAGGTGATGTAATTTTAATCGGTAATGGGTTTGGATATATATATATATATATTTTTTTTCAACTTAAAGGTTAAACGGGTTGGCGGGTTACATTAGTTAAACCCGAACCCGACCCAATTATTAAACGGGTCAACCCGGACACGACCCGTTTATTTAATCGTGTCAAATTATAAAACCCAAACCCGTAAATTTCGTGTCGGGTTCGTGTTGGTCAAACGGGTCGTGTTGAAATTGCCAGCCCTACTTGAGGGGGATATTGGAGATCAAGTGTGAGTCCCACATTGAAAAATTATATCAATGGCCTCAGTAGTCATTATAGTGTTCTAGATCAATAAGTACGATGATAATGCATAGGCTTTGAACAAATCAATTTTTTTAATTAAGTAATTATAGTACATACCTAAGAAACAAAATAATACAAGAACATAAGTTTATGCGTAATAGTAAATTAATTTATTGTAAATAATTTTTCAAAACTCCAATGGATAATTTGAAGTTACAAAAACTTACATATTATTGGACAAGCTTATCAACTTTTACATAATTTTTTTTCTGCATTTTAAACTACATAAAATCACATTAAAATTCTTAAGTTAGCTAGATTTGAATATTTACTAATATTTTCAAATTTTGTTTACTAGCTTGTTTATACCTAACTAATAGAACATTAGTAATTGATAGAATAATTAATCCTCGAAGAAAATTTATTCGATCGAATCTCTCTCACCTAAGACAAGGCATATTGTGTGGTAACTTACCTCATTCTATTGCTACAGGACTAGTGATAATCTCTCAACATGAATATATCACTTTTTGACCATTAAAAACTTATAGACAAATATAAATGTGTAATGATAAAATTTGCTCTGTTTTAGTAATATATTTAAAAAAATTGAATTATATTTTAAAGCAATTTTTAAATAAGGATATAATTTTCAAATAAAATATTAATTTTAAAAGACAGTTAGCATTAATATAGTAACAAAATTATAGTCTAAATAGCTACAAAAACTATGTCGAGGATAATAAGTATCATGAATGATAATAAGTAGGATGAAATGAATAAATAGTTATGATAAGTTAATATAAGACATATTGTTCAATTGCATGACGTTAGATAAACATGTACTAACAAATATATAATAAAATAGTAGTACTGATAAATTTATTACTAGTACTAAGTAAGCTACAAACCGAGGTTAAACCAAGGGAGGTTTGTTTGGGTTATAAGGAAATGGAACAAGAATGACTTTGTTTATATTTTATAAAAACATTATTCCTTATTTTTATTAAAAGATGGAGACTATGATTCCTTTTGCTTAATATTCTTTGACAGGTTATGGTTATTGATATTGACCAGTGATTTCATTTTCACATAAAGACTGAAATAATCAAAATAAATTCTTGGGAAATTTCATGATATACCCCTGAGGTTTGAGCGAATTTTACGAAATACCCCTGAGGTTTCATTTTCATTACGAGATACCCCTGAGGTTTCATTTTTTTTACGATATACCCCTGAGGTTTCATTTTCATTACGATATACCCTTGGGGTTTCAATTTTATTACGAGATGCCCCTCGGTTCAGATTCGGATATATTATATTTGTCATATCCTCATTTCACCGTCGCACCATATACCCCGTAACACGGGTTTATGGTCAAATTTTTTAAAAATTTAAAATATGAAAAAAATGGACATAAAAATTAAAGATCAATTAATTTTTTTTTCAAATTTAAAAAACATAAATAAAAGTATAAAAACAAATTAAAAAAATTAGAATCATACAAGGTTTAAAATAAATAGAAATGATTAACCAACAAAAAAATAATCTATTTAAAAAACTTATTACATAATTCAAAAACTATTATAGCCGTGGCTTAAAATCATATGCCCCACAATAACCTCATGGATATATGGTCAAAGTTTTGTTTGAATTTAAAACTTAAATAAAATACTCATATAAATTAAAGTTCATATAAAATTTGAAATCAATATTGAAAAATGAATATAATTAAATAAACAATAAACAAAAAAAAAAATAAATAGAAATGACTAAAAAATAAAATTGAGAACCCGGTTTATTTTAAACTTTTTATAATTCTATTTTTTTTAAATTTATTTTTATACTTTTATTTATGTTTTTTAAAATTGAATTAAAATTTTAATTGATCTTTAATTTTTCTGTGCATTTTGTTCATATTTTAAATTTTTAAAAAATTTGACCATAAATCCATGTTACGGACCATATGGTGCGAGGGTAAAATGAGAATATGACAAATATAATATATCCGAATCTGAACTGAGGGGCATCTCGTAATAAAATTGAAACTTCAGGGGTATATCGTAATGAAAATGAAACCTCAGGGGTATATCGTAAAAAAAATGAAACCTCAGGGGTATCTCGCAATGAAAATGAAACCTCAGGGGTATTTCGTAAAATTCGCTCAAACCTCGGGGATATATCATGAAATTTCCCTAAATTCTTTTTCTATGTCCATCATAATTTTTTTTTTCATTGTACCCTGACTAATTATGAAAAGCACTATTACCCTATACTTTTAAATTGTAAGTTGCAGATTTTTTACAAATTAAATTAATTAAAAATCTCCGAGACACAAGTAAAACATTAACACTATCACATCATCTTTTTCATTTCGTGTATCATTACATATTTTCTTTTTGGTTCCCCCTATGGTCAGGAGATAGATGTTTGAGGCATGGACCCGAATGCACTTCCTTCAACACTGAACAGTGTGCTCAATCAGAAAAATTAAGTGGGGGCGGCACCAGATGCGGGGTGGAAGCTGCATTAGGTAGTAGTAGTAGAATTTTAGACACAACAATTATTTATTTTTTATCTTCCTTGTGCGCAATTATTGTTTAGCGTAGATATACTTCTTTTTTAATTACTCGAGAAACTTATAATTGTTTATCCCGTAAATAGGAAGTTAAATTCTCTAAGCATCACAATCCTCAATGTACTGAACAAAATGACACAAAGCACTTGTCGTCGGCGATGATTATTTTAAAATACTAGCAGTTTAGCACCAAACACCTTCCCCTTCCAGGCGCTTTCTGAGCTTCGCCATTGCCAAGAATCCCCTCTCTCTCCTCGTGCCGCTCTTTCTCCTTTTCTCGACCGCAAGCCGTGGCGCTTCCGGCACGCACATCTGTCTTTCTCCTCTCCGCACTGCGCTCGCTCTTTTCAACTTTTTTCCCTGAGGCGATCAGAGATTCAGAACTCTCGCTTTTTTTCTTAAAAAAATTAATGCTTTTTCTGCACTCTTCCTCCTATACATTCATCCGTCTTTACACCTTTTGAGTGGCCGACGGTCGTAGGAAAGGCTCGGCGCCCGGCGGAGGCTTCCTTGAGCTCCGTAACTTTATCTTCCCCGCGGGGTTTGTTTTTCTACAGACCTGTTTTCAAGGTATGTGTTTTTTTTTTCGCTTTTTATGTTTGTCATGCTTGTTCCCTGTTTTTTTTCGAATTCTCCGCGTTGTCTTGGTGATTTCGTGAAATCCTAGACGGGAGAGGAAATTTAGCCTAATTGTGGAATAAAATATAAGGAAGCTCATTCTTTCCGTTTTTATCTTTGTTAGTTAACAAAATTTTGATGATCATTAGTGTAGTGATTATTCCCCCGCAAGCTTTGCCTTTCCATTCTCGTCAAAACAATTGTTCGTTGCTTCTAGTCGTTGCTTAAATCTAAGCTGGATAGATGCTGACTATACGCATGCAAATTTTGCTCGTGTCTTCTTCTGCTTCCTTCACGTTTGTTATTTTTTAGAATTCTGAGATTTTGTTGGAATAATTTAAGAGTCACAAGATTCTCGCCCCTCCACCCCCTCCCCACGCGCACGCAGAAAAAACAGAGTTTGCATGTGTTTCTGTGTGTATTTAGATACAACAGCGGTGGAATTTGGTATCCTAGGTAATTCGGTAGGTAGAGATATGGCTCTACCTCGCTACTATATTTTTGTGGTTTAGCAGAGTTTTTCAGTCACTGCAGTCTATCAATTTCCGTTCTGAATTACTCGTGGAGTTGAAGATATGACGGAATTCGGTACAAAACGAAACTCTTTCCAAATATAAGGGTTTTGGCTTTTTCTATAATTGTGCTACTGCTGCTGTTTACATGGTCATCCTTGCATTGCATTGCAAGATGATATCTTCCGTCGCGACCAACTCTTATTTCTCAGAGAGGATGTTAATGAGGGTTTACATGTCCCTCCCCCTCCAAGCTATTCTTCTTGGGCATCTTTAAGGAGCCTTCCCCTGTTTTTATGCTACGATTATTTGTTTCAGTCGTATTCTTACGTTAGTGTTGATTTGAAGTCTCAGATGAATGGATGTTGTTTATGGAAGTTGGCAAGGCCATTTACTAGTCAATTCTCACTGCTCAGAGTGTATGGAGGGAAGAGAAACAAACTAGGCGATTTTAATTGTGATAACAGTTACTGGTCGAAGAAGTTTTTTTTTTTTTTTTTTGCAGTTTGCAAGTAGAAGTTTCCCAAAATTATATCTTGTTGGTTCATGTACCTTCTGCAAAGAGAACGGCTTAACATCTACCTTCATTGTCCCACTCTAGACCCCTTATCGAAACACCTTGAATTTGATTGCAGTTTGGTATGAAGGTCCAAAGATACTATTAAAGTCTATGAAGACAGCTAAGCCATGGAGATGGCTATCTAGGAAGAGAAGCTTCCTTGAGGGGGTCTGTTCTGTTTCCTTCTTTCTTTACTTCGTTCAGCTGTATATTCTCCCTTGCAAATGATTGTGACTCTTTCGTCCTTGATGGTACAGGGAGCACAAGGAGGTCATGGATTTAAGACGAAACAATTCTCATTCATAGGAATTATGTGCATAGTTACGTTGTTCATTGTGTACAGAATTACAAATTATCAGTACCAGAAAACCGAGGTATTGCTGCACATTTTACATGGTTTCCCTTGTTATCTCAAGTTGACTTGCCTAAGTGGACTTTTGGTCACTGCTGTTTTCCTTTCTCTGTCACTTCTGCTGATTAAAGCAGCACCCAGCAAATTTAACCTTCTTGTAATTGATAGCACTAGCTGATAAGTAATGTGTGTTCATTGAGGGTGGGTTCCTTTACTGTTCATATCTTCTCTCTTATCTTTCTATTGGGGACTGAAACTATTATTTTCCTTTTGGTTTTCCTTCAGGTGGAGAGCAGACTGTTTCCCTTTGGTGGAACAGAGGTGATTTTGCTATTACAGAATCCTTTCTTGAGTGTGTTTTTGGCCATTAGTCTGTCATCTAAATCTCTCCTCTCAGATTTCTGAGTTGACTTTGTTGTTTGACATAGGGATCTGGTTCAGGTAGGTTGGGTAGTCTACCCTATGGCATCGTTCAAGGGAGATCTGATTTCGAGTTGAAGCCCTTGTGGTCATCAGAAAAATTGATTTCCAAGGTTTTATATCAGATATCTCTAAGTCCATTTGAAGCCTGCCTTGCTATCTTCTATTACTTCTTTTCTAGGTTTGTCTTGTTTACACCAATGTTGTGTGATAATAATATCATAATCAAACATGTTTTTTTATCAGGCTGATGGCCCAAGTCATCATCACTTACTTGCAATGGCTGTTGGAGCTCGCATGAAGGAGAATGTTGACATAGTAGTTCGGAAGGTACCATACAGTTTTGCTTATTTAGCTTGTCCTGGATCCGTGTTTTTGAAGAGACCCATAAATCATTTCATCTGCTTGCGTCCAGTTTCTTTCAGCAAACTTTACCATAGTGCTTTTTCACTATGACGGCAATACAGATGCATGGTCTGATTTGGATTGGAATACAAACGCCATACATATAGTGGCTCAAAACCAAACGAAATGGTAGGTTTGTATTTCCAGCTGATTTAGTACTCATTCATATTCATGCCAAGCCTATTGATGATATCCAGCAGAGGTTGCCTTTGGTTTGATCATTTCAGCTTAGGGCTGAGTACTCTCATGCTTATATTATTGCATCTCCTTGAATATTCTAGCCAGTTTGATTGAAGTCGTACAAAATGTTGTCTTAAATTAATACCTTTCCTTTTAGGTGGTTTGCGAAACGCTTTTTGCATCCAGATGTTGTCTCCATCTACGATTACATATTCCTTTGGGATGAAGATCTTGGAGTGGATCAGTTTGATCCCCAGAGGTATGATGAACAGCTCAAAAGCTCAAAGTGCCTTTATCACCTTCTTATCCTTGACCTGTATTTCGTAAATAAAAATCATTTTTGTAGGATGTGATAAGTTTTAACTTCATCTTGAATTTTTTTGGGACTAATAATTATTTTTAAATGACATTGGAAGTCATTATCCTTTTCACTCTTGATGTAGTTGGTTCTAGTGTGTAGGGTTATGGAATCTGCTTCACTTTTTTGTGAAGGTAGAGATGATTAGTGGTTGAACATATTTCAGCATTCTTATTAACCTGCAACAGGTACTTGGATATTGTGAGAACAGAAGGGCTAGAAATATCTCAACCAGCCTTGGATCATGACTCTCTTGATATACATCATAGAATTACTATCCGAAACAAATTTGTCAGGTCTCATAGGTGAGTGATTTTGCAGATTCCACATCTTACTTATAATTTTATAGAAACATTGTAATCTGTGTTAATGATTTATGCAGACGGGTGTTGATTATAGAGGCAGTTTAAAATGCACAAGGTCAAGCCGAGGTCCACCTTGCACAGGGTTTGTTACCGACAACATCTTTGATACTTCTATAGCTTACTTGGTGCCTCCATCAATGTTTCTTATGTTCTTTCGTTCTCTTATTCTCTGAATTTGAACCTTTTGTGTTCTTCGGCGTGAAACCTTAAATTATGGCACTCAGTTTGAGTTGTATATTTATTTAACTAATTGCTTTGGAAAGGCTATGTTTGGTAGCCTCTCTTGCTTTCCTACCATTATGGCCCCATAGGTGAACTCAGATGCTTTTGATTGGGATTTTGTTTTTAGAAATGACATGTTGAAGTGTCCATTGTACTGTGTTCGTGGGAAGTTGCATCTTAGTGGTTGTGATGATATTTTGGGATCAGTTGGGTTGATTTTTCTAAGTTCCCGGAAGTCTCAGCGCCTTTGTGGTAATTTCATCTGCAGATGGGTGGAAGGCATGGCACCAGTGTTTTCAAGGGCTGCATGGCATTGTGTCTGGCATCTTATACAGGTAACTCATCTTTGAAAATTCAAATTCTTTTGCTGGTTTGTAGCCTTAATGAAAATTCATTATTCTAAAAGGATTTCACTGCTAACCATCTATATACCAATTATGGGGCCAAATTTATTCGTGGCCTTGAACATTTTGTGCTAAACATGCTCATTTGCTCAATTAGACTTTTGACTTGGTTCCATGCGTTTGAATGAAATGTTGGTTTGAGGTTGAGATGCTAATCCTTCTTTTATAGATAAGAGCTACAAAAGAACAAGTAAGCTTTGATAAGAGGATAGGCATTATCAGGGCTTCATTCACTATTTCACTTTTTACTGCCTTTAAACATATTCGACAAAACAAAATTACTAGCTGGCCTGCTGAATGACTACTCCCCTTATTCTCTTATACCATTGATAGGTTCATGCCAATCTCTAGAGGGATCTTTAGAAGGTTGCTTTTCCAGCTCAGAACCTTAATTGGGGAAGACTACTCCTAGTCACCTGCCCTTCACATGGCACATTCTAATCCTTTTCCCCCTTTGTCTTGTACACTACCCATTTGGTTAGCTTATAAATAGGTTGTGTAACACCTAGGAATGTCTCTTACGAGCAAACAGAAACATTATTATTCATCTAAGCAGTCTTTGTGACAGCTCACTGAAACCTGTACAATTAACGCCAAATCTGAAGCCTGTTGTGGTGCTAGGGATTTCAAAGAAGTTAGGATGATAGGAGAAAGAATTTGGGTGGAAAGGAGACCACTGTCAGTTAGCGCATAAATAATGTATTTTGAGTCTCAGTTGGGAGATGATTGGTGAGCTTCTGTTAGGGATTGATGTTGATGGTGGCCATTGGAGAGAATCGCTTGTGCTATGTTGTCCTTTCTGAGCATTTTCTGCGTCCTGTTAGTGCATTTGGGGCTTTTATTTTGGGTCCTTCGACTTGGAGGTGCTTGCTTTGTGCTCCGATATGTGGCAGTACTGTGGTGTTTTCTTACCGGGCTTGAGTTTATTCTGCTTTTAAGCAATTTAATTAGGGGGGTATTGATGAAACCACTTCTTGTACTCCTTAAAGACAGCTTAATGATCACATACAAATGTCGAAAGTTTCCATTGATGAAAGGGGAAAAACAAGGAAACAGAACAGAGAGGATAAATCAGGACGTTGTCCTGCCAATTAGGGAAATCAGGCTCAGCCTGCCAATCCTCAAAAGTGGCCAATAAGACAACAATTCCCCTCCTTTCTCCTAGCACTCTCCTTTCCTTAAATAGCTAACAAACATGGCCTATTGCCCACACATACAGACGCTGCACACCACTCAATAAGGAAAACGACAACTAACACACTTGACAATACTCATGCTGCTCTTCATATCGTGCCTCACTCACCCACAGTGGTCCCCCCCTTTTATTTCTGCGCACATAGGTCAGATGGTAACGGTCTTGGTCCCACTGTTTTCATCAGGTTGGTCCCCTGGTTTTGCTTAGTTCCATTAGATTTGAGCAGTGATCATCAGTTTGGGTTTTAGACACTGCAGTTGCTGATTATAGATTCTCCTTTCTGGCGTCTTTCTGAGGAGGTGGTGTGTGATCTTTGAGGAGCGCGGAGTGTTGGTGGTTTGTTTTCAGTTCTGGTGGATGTTGTGTGGAGGATTTCTCTGTATCTTCTTTGTAATGTACTTTCGGCTAATTAGGTATTATCTATCAAAAGAAAAAATGTAACAGATCCAGTTAACAGCTCATCTTAACATTTAACCAACTTCAGCTCTCTATTATGTTCCACCAATGGGGCTTACATTTGTTTTCAACCTTCTTGCTTCCGTGTCTGTTCAAGGACAATCTTAATTGGATATGCGGATTATCTATTTTCTGCACTCAAAAACATCTACCAAAGCAGTTCTGAATAGTGTCTTTGACTTTATTGAAATTGCATTTTCATGCCATACAGTAGTTTCATTTGAAGATTTCATATAATCTGTTATCTAAGTTTCTTGATGTGTATTAATAATATTTTCTACCTTTGTTGCAGAATGATCTTGTTCATGGTTGGGGACTTGATCTAAAGCTTGGTTATTGTGCACAGGTGAGAATTGTTAGATCCCAGATTGGAACCAGCCTCTGAAATTTAGCGCTTGAAATTTCTCTCTCAAAATCATATCTTAATAATAGTCACTTCTACGTTGTTTTCCCCAAGAATTTTCATCCTCTAAATTTCATAAGCTATTTCAAAACTGGATAGTCGCTTTACTAGTTTCTGCTTTAGATTCTGTGTTCTGATCCTCCTCACTTTTCAATTGCTTGCATATTTGTTTTTAACGCTTTCTATCCCACATCTGTTTACTTGCTTGCTCCATTTTGGTTGTTGTAGTTTGCTGATATTTTTATAAAACATTTTTGGCAGGGTGACAGAACGAGGAAGGTAGGAATAGTTGATAGCGAGTATATTTTTCATAAAGGTATAAAGACTTTGGGTGGCGCATCCAAGAAGAAGGTTTGCTTTAGATCTTTTTATCCTTTGGAATTGTTTAGACACATGCATTAATTTTTTTTTTCTCATCCTGTGTTGCTATTACAAAAGCAATGAACATTAGTGATTCATACTTGCTTACATCCATGAAAACTTCTCTTTGTCTCCTTTATTTCTGTAATGCTCACATTTTGTATGCATGACTAAAAGCAAAAGATCCTGGTTATATAGAGACAAATCGTTGATTTCTCAGTACTAAGATTGCTGTGAACCTGAAAATGTCCCACAGCTTATATCTAAGGATTTATTGAATGACCATCAGTTTGTACTGTCATATCTATTATGGTCGTTTTATTGAGTTCCTGGTCAGCTATTAACTCATCATCTTGCTTTGCCTGCAGCAGTCAGATGATGAAGAGGCAGAGACGGTGCAAGAGAAGGTGGTCTAACCTACTTCCTAGTTTCCCTCCACCCACCAACCCCTTGAAAAAGGATTTTACCCTAAATCAGTGTTTATGGATGGTCCATTAACGTGCAATATCATGACAAATGTATAAGTAGTTTGACAATGTATACCATCACTTGTGTATATATGCAATAACAAAATAAGCCTGTTAGCATCATAGATTGGCTATTTATTGTTCTGATGTGTGAAGACCATCTTCAAGCTATGATTAAGGCCAAGATCTAGTTCGCACACATGTTTTGAGTTGTGTAGTTGGCATTTCTGACTCTGGTATCTTTTTGTGACCTGATTGCTTGCAGAAACCTACGAGAAAATTTGACAGCCGAATCGCAGTAAGTGCAGCCAACTCCTCATGTTTCTTATTTTTGGTTCTTTCCAGTTGAGCGATAAGTGTAGCCTTGCTGGTAAAAGACCGAAGAGTGATTCTTATATTTGCCTGTGTTTGGGCAAGGCTTACGAAGTTGGTGAAAACAATGATTACCAAGTTGAAAGTGTTTTAAGAGAGCCAAAGAACCTGCAGAGATGCGGCCGCCTGCTTAATAAACCTTGTGTCAAGAATCTTGATTTTGTTTTTGTTTTTTATGTTTGTATATGCCGCATAGTTTGATTTAAAGGACCTTTCTCCAGGTTTGATTCACATTCTAGATTTGGTAAAACGAAATGCCATGTGTTGTTTTTGACTGCAAGTCTAACCTTTCATTTGTTTGGTATCTTTCCTGTGTCTTCTTCTTCTGATCTCTCCTTGTGCGAATGGGTTGGATGCAGATAAGGAGGCAAGCGTCATCGGAGCTGCGGACTTTTGAGGAACGATGGGAGAATGCAGTGCATGAGGACAAGACTTGGGTTGATCCCTACTGGGATTGGCTCGATACTTTTGCTTACTTGAAAAGGCGACTCATCAACAGACGTAAGTAGATCTCTTGTCTAATACCAGAAACAGTTGTTAACAGCAGCAGCGTATAGAAAAGAAGCTTACTAGTTGAAGACCGACATTGAAAGAGAGGGCGAAGCTTTTTACCTGACTGACTACTTCCCCTGCTCCATATTTTTGCATTCATCTCTGTATCTATTCTCTTTTTTTTTACGTTCATCTCATTCGTACTTTCTCCACGCCTCGCCGCTCCTGTAATAATTTGTTTGATTTTGTCTTGATCCTGCACTTCTCTTCTTTTCCATTCCATTTTGAGGCTTTCTCTGCGTGTATAGTAATTTTGCTCTCTGCTCTACAAAATATACAAAGTATTGATGTTTTGGTTGAAGGAAAAGTGGCTCAATTTTGGAATGCTCTATGCATGATTTAGTAATTTACAGTTTCCGTTTCTAATTTTGAATTTTTTTTAGATTCAAGGACATGTTGCTGAAAAAAATGGAATGTTGTGCAATGTTACCATGTTTTCTTTGAAGTTCAAGAATGTCAAAATATAGAAATGTCCTACCGAAGTTCACAAATTTACAATTTCACATTAGGTGTTAACACTTGCAGCTAAAAAGGTTGTTTGGCTCATGTCATGCTCATAATGCCCTCAATGTGATTTGACTGTTAAAAAAAAGTGCTCCAGGAAAGACCTTTTTGATACTAGTGTTTGGAAATCAAAGAATGGGGACGAATAACCTGAGAAAATCATTCTCTTCATTTAGGACATCTTGTTTATCAAAAACATTTTTTTGAAAATATTTATCGTGTTGAAATATTTTCATAAAAATGTGGCGAATAGGGTTTGATCTATTCCTTTTAGCACGACACCGTAAATTTAGAGAGTTATTTGAAAGTATTATTTTTTTTTTTGTAATTGGCTGAAAGAGCGATAATGAGTTTTAAATGAACACCACTTTATTTAAGACAACAAATTAATATATGGTGTGAACTTTTGATGATTATAGTATCAATTGTCGCAAACAAAATTTTGAGGTTTATTTTTACAAGCTTTACAAAAGGGAAGTGTTCAACCTTTTATACGTAATTTAAACATCTAACGGTGCAGTTGAGTTGAGTAGACTCAACACCCTCCTACGATCTTTTTGTCGAGCGTCTCTTAAGCTTTCAATCAGCAAAACATCAATTCTTTCTTTCGTCCAACACATAGATGCTACTTAAGGGGCATCACCCGCATCCATCACCTGATTTAAAATTTTTATCTGATCTGATCCATCACCCGTTAACCATCCATCACGGGTGAAACCCAAAACAGACTTGATAACAAATTAAAATTTGAACTAGTTTTGAAAGTTAAAGGAACTTTATATTATATGTTAAGTATATCTCAAAGATATAAATATTTGATGTTTTAACTAGATTGTCAAAGTTCGAGAACTTTATAATAAAGTACTTCACTCCCTGGTTCTAAAATTTTGATGTGGGAGTTAGATGCTATCTAACATCTATCTCCCCTCCCATATCATTTCCGAGTCCAAGAAATCGTGGGTACTTGGGTTTATTTTTGACAAATCTAAACAAATCACACGTGAAGTGTTTCATATTTTAACTAAGCTAGTCAACCGTGTAGGTAGACCAAGCCATGTAGTATTAATACTTGAATGTTGGAGAAGAGTAATTTATAAGTGGGAAATCCAAACCTATGAACTAATAGTTTAATGTGGGATGCAATTGTTGACTAACTTAACACTCTCACCTCCCACATATATACACAATATGAGTCCTCATTTTAAACATGGAGACTCACTAAGTCAATCCTAGTTTAAAGGATAATAGACTTGAGTTAACAAGTGTAATTGTTGCCATGCAGCAACATTACTCGATATTGAAACAAGTCTTCCACTAACGCTTTTACAAGCATTGTAAACTGACTTCCGTTTAACATATTTGATGTGAGAGATAGGTAGTTTAGTGCCGGAATCATTAGCCTGACTCTCACATTGATTTACAGTTAGAGTTGTAATTACTTTATAAAGTCTAAGGAGTTTTTCTACGGTAGACTGTAACTCAATAATGGGTTGGATTTTAGGTTGAGGGTCGAGTGATGGGTGAAAATAGTGTCACCCGTATCCGACCCATCACCCGTTTCACCTGTCACCCTTTTTATTCTCATTTATTTCAGGTTTTCACATGGATTAGGTTGGCGGGTGAAGCTGGTACATGATGGGTATTGCCATCCCTAATGCCACTTCATATCCAATCCAACTACTAATTTTTTTTCCTGAAATTTGTCCATGTATTAAGTAGCCATCAACAAGGTAAGAGTTCACGTGACTAGTATATTTGTTTGATTATCTTTTTACTGATTTTAGGTTGAAGATGAAGCTGAGAACTGATTTTAATGATAATTTATTCTCAATCTCCACTTTACCAATTACGGTGGTCTCCTTGGCCTTCCGTCGGGTAAAATAATATATTGCTCATAAGATAGAGTGAGACACATTCATAATGGTCTACACATTCCCCATGTGTTTAGAGGCATCTGTATCTGTCTTCTTTGGCCTCGTCTACTGGGTTATTAAGTCTTTAAGGGCGCTTCATCACCTAGCTTCCTAAGGCTGCGTAACCTGGGAAAGTGGGCCCAAAGCTGTTACAAGGGTGGAGAGAAAAGTTTAGGGGAATAGATGTGATCCTTGTGTGCTTAATATGTTAAATGTTTATGAATTTCAAATGTGAAAGTAAAAGTGCTTAAAAGTTTAAATGCAATGAAAGGGGATCGTTACAGGCTATGAGTATGTGGCAATGAAAGGTATTGTGCATACGACATTACTTCTTGCCCCTTGTCGTCCAACTGGTAGTGAAATTGGTGGAAGACTTAAGCTAATTTGTGTATCAGTTTTGTAGTCTAGTTTACTCGTGCTTTTATTAAAATTGTTCTCTATTCACTAATTACGAAAACTGATAGCTTAGAGTAAAATGAGTTTTCTAATTGCCCTTTTGCTTGTTTTCCTTCCGCTTATGTTGATCCTAGGGTTCAGTGTTTTGGTTTGAAGTAGTTACATTCTTTATTTGTTTGAGGACAAGCAAAAGCTAAGTGTGGGGTAGTTGATAAGTGTTGAATTAATCCATATTTTAATGCTTAATTGACTAATATGTTACTAGATTATGTGATAAATTCCCTTACTTATATGTTAAGTTATAGGGAAAATTACATTGCCCACCCATGAGGTATTGATAAATTGCAATGCCCACCCATGAGCTTTAGAAATTACTATTTCCACCCATGAGGTATTAGAAATTACAATCCCTACCCGAGCTTTAAGAAATTGCAGTGCCCACCCATGTACTTATTTAAATGAGGTGAATTTGAATATGTAGAGCAACAATTACCTTAAATAAGAACTTAGAAAACGGTAAAAAATTTGAAAGAACCCCCAAATTTACATTATATGACCTCTTAGAATTCAAATAAATGAAAGATACTTAAAAAGAATAAATAAAGAAGCAAACCAATGATAAATCGGTGAATGCATTGCAATTCCTAGTAATTTTTGTGATTTTTTCTTCTATTCCCCACTCTAACATTGCACGAGGTAAATTTGGGTTTCTTTTAAATTGGTTTACATTGTTGTTCATCAATATAATATTTTATAAGATCTTCATTTTCACACTCATTTCAATAAGCACATGGGTGGGGATTGTATTTTCTCACTACCTCATGGGTGGGCATTGTAATTTTCTAAAGCTCATGGGTAGGCATTGTAATTTCCCAATACCTCATGGGTGGGCACTGTAATTTTCCCTAATTTATATTATATATATATATATATTTTGATAATTGAGGCTGTAAGCCATTTTATTTAGCAATTCATGGAGAACCATGTGGATGGGATTTATGGGCCTCATTAAAACCCTTTTAAGTAAAACCCGGTGGGATAAAAGCTTAGAAGAGAAAAAGAGTACCCCCACATCCAAGTACAAGCCTAGGGATCCAACTAGGGAACAAGAGCACCTTATGGGACATGCTCGTACCAGAAAGAAACATAACAAGGCACAAACTTATTGTGCACACAACACTAAACATAGTCAGCTACGCATTCTACAAAAAAAAACCCGGCAAAAACAAACAAACAACATGAGATGGCAATTCCACACTCTACAAGTAATCTTTTAGAGATGAAGTTCCAATGAAAGAGTTGCAAGGTAAGGGGAGGTCACTCCACCAAACCTTTGTCCATCTCCAGGTACCTAACTTGGTATGCAGCACAATGCGTTCAATATCACATGCCTCACCCTTGAAGATTGCACTATTACGCTGCATCCAAATGTAGTACACACAGTAGCAAAAAGTAGATTTCCAAACCCTCTTTGCCTTACTTGTCAAAGGGGGTGCAAACCAATCCTTATAAATTTCCCCAACTTGATCCTTGAAGTGAAAAGACACATTCCACCATCTCAAAATAAGTGCCCAAACTTTCGAAATCCTAGGGCAATGGAACAAAACATGCTCCACGCCCTCCATTACGCGCCTGCACCATGGGCACAAGCTTTGCCCCAAAGGTATGACATCTATCTCAAAGAGGAGTTCCCGAGTTACTAAACGCCTTATGAGGGTAAACCAAAGGGTCATGCCTATTCTTGGTTCACAAAGACCTTTCCAGATTTGGTTTATACCTTCAGGCCAGATATTAGAAGTCTCCATGTTCACCGCATAAAAAGAAGAGGTTATTTCCTTTGTGATTGAACACTTACCTCTAGAAGACCATGCACACTCATCCGGGGCATGTGTAGATGATGGCGTGCTGGTTAGTGCTTCATACATTTGAGCAACTACTTCTTTCTCATAAGCAAATAGGTTACGACGCCATTGGAAGCACCACTCCCAACAATCATTTTCCCATAATCCTATCTGGGCTACTGTACAATGTTGCTGCAAACTTATGTGATACAACCGGGGGAATCTGGTTTGGAGCGCTCCAGCATTGGTCCAGTTGTCATGCCAAAACAGAGCATCCTGCCCATTATTCAGAGCAATTTGAACCTTCTCTTCAAGGAGTGACTGAAGGTGAGCGTTTCTTGTTGTGGCTCTTACAATCGAGGCCCATGGCCCCCTACGTCGAGCTGCCCTTCCATTCAATTCACCTGTGTGCAAGCCATCCCTCATGTGATATATTGATTGTACTACTCTTTTCCATAGGGGTTTGAAGTTTGTTGCATAGCTACACCGCCACTTGGCTAGGAAGGCCAAGTTTTTAAGTTGTAGGTTTGTAAAACCCAGGCCTCCTTCATCCTTTGGCTTCACCATTCTTTTCCAAGAGGTAGGTGTGAGGAATATTTTCTTGTTCCTTGCCCCAGAAGAACTGTCTCTGGATGGATGTGAGTTCCTTTCTTACTACAGATGGGATCACAAAGAGACTTGCATAGTATAGTGGAATAGACTCAAGCACAGATCTAACAAGAACTGCACGACCCGATTTTGAGAGGCTTGCAGCCTTCCATGTTGCCAACCTTGTTTTGACTTTTTGGATGACCGGTTGCCATGTACTTGATTTTCTTACATTTGCTCCCAGGGGGAAACCTAGGTATGTGCTTGGTAGGCTACCCACTTGGCATTGAAAGATATTTGCTACTCTTTGTGATAGCCGGCGAGGGCATTCGAACAAAGAGAGAAATCAGAGAGCAACTTGGAAATGGGAGCAGAAGACAGAGACTGGATTCATCATCGTTCTACGACAATTAGATGATGTTTTCTTATCTCTTTATCGTTGTTATTATTTCTTTGTCTCCTATGTTTGAGTAGTTGTTAGAATTCTGGTTTATTATGGATTCCTAGTTTGAGATTTTTTCTTCCTTTTATGTTTACAAATAATTCTATACAGATTGTAGTTTTATTCCTTGCTTTGTTTATATTTCTCTGGTGATCTGTACAACTGTTAGAGAGATTTAGTTTGTTCACTTACAAGTGAGAACTGCGACGTGCAATATACTATAGGAATATTACCAATGAAACTTGAGACGACATTTCCTTGGGATTAGTAGACTAGAAACCAGGTGAATCTTGAACGCTACTAGTTAATTAACAAATTTGTAACGAGAGTTAGGATTTAGTAATTGTTAGTAAGAATCTATCTTGTGGGAGACCGGTTTTAGATTAATTTAGATCTGAGGTTGCAATCTAGAATTAAGAAAAACACATAGGAAAGGGGAACTGAAGAACTAGAGAGAAGTAGTAAACCAGGATCCCTCTGTTTAGCTAGTCAATAAGATCACCTTTTATTATTTTTATTTTTTATTTTAGTTTATATTTTTTTAAATTAAACCCTCAATTTCTTATTATTTTATTTCTATATTTTATTAGTTTAATTAAGATAGAGTTCAAAGTAGACCCTGCTCTTTTGGTTCAATAACCTGAAGGGATACTTTAGAAAATTGACTACAATAGACTGGTACACTTGTCGTATTAGGTTTTACCCGTACAATATTTCATTTAACTATCAAGCCACCCATAGAAACCTATGAAATGGAACTTCAACCCTCCAGGAAAACCACATTCGCAGCAATATGATGTTTAGAATGATTAAAGACAGTGATATTAATCCCAGTCTTCCAAAGAAGAGGCAAACGCCACTTCTACCGACACTAGGGGACACAAAAATCTCATAACCTTTAAAGCTTTTGCTTATAAGATTCATCTCTTCAACAAACCTATGAGTCTCCATTAGAAAAACTATCTTTGGGCTTTAGACCTAATAAGATCTCGCACCTAAATTACTGCCCGAGGGCGACCCAACCCTTGACAGTTAAAACTAATATATCACATCATTTGTCTTGGCAGCCTTGTGGCTTAGCAAGGTCTGCCTGAGACAGAGTCCAAGTTTCATCTTGAGAGTCCTTGGCCTTTTCTTCTATCTCAAAAGGTTTAACCACTAGAGACTTAAGAATCACACTCTTCCTATTTTTGATTTTCAGAGTTAACTTTTTTCATTCATTCCTGAATGAATGTTTTACCCTTTCTTTCCCTAAGAATAAACTTATCAATAGAGAGACTATCAGCTTTACCAATTTGCCCATGCCCTGATTTAGCTTTTCCTTTAGAGTCCGCCTCTTGCATAATCTGTGCAATTGACATGTCTATATCAGCTTGAGAACAAGAATTAGCTTTTGCTTTTTTAGGCTTATGAGCACTAAGGTTTCCAGAGCTGAACCCCGGTCAAAGGCTTGATAAAAATCCCTTTTACTAACATCTTCTCTGGACATCTTCATCTGCTCAAAACCTGGAGGAACATCTGGACCTCTAAAACTTTCCTCTTGCAACTGTTTTTCATCATAACAGCAAAAAGGAGCCTTTAGAGAAAGTTTCAAGACCACTGTTGTCACTAGGAAACATACTGTCTAAATCGTTTTGGATAAAATCCTGAACTTCTTTCTGAGCAACTGAAGTCTCTCCCCCTAGAAATCCCATATCATAAATAATACCAGTGACATCTTTTCCTTTACCAATCTCAGTATCCATTGAACTATCACCTTCACCTTGAATATGGAAAAACTGATTAAAAGTTTTCTTATTGCCAGAAACCTCTTTATCCGACTTATCAACATGAAGGTTCAGAAGCTTAATACCTCTTCCAGCATCAAGAGATCCCATATGTCTAAGATTCTTATTCATCAGAAAATCTTCAAAGAGGGATGCCATCGATCCTTAATATTCTGCTCTCAGCCACACACCATATCTGTCTACCACATTCCACCTACATATAATCAATTCTACCCCATTTGAAGCAAAAATAAGGATGATTCTAATAGGAAATTCTGCAACACGATCCTTATGCCCATCATTTATCAGCAAAACTCTACGAAGAGGTTTAGTAATATTAATCTCCACCCTAACTTTGAGAAAGTTTACCGAAAGAGGGCTAAACTTATCAGCACAACTAACAAAGTCTCCTAGCTTGTTCCCTAAGTTAATAGCCAAAGCTTTGTTGAAAAACATCATCGGGAGATTATGGATACCAGCTCAGATGTTAATTTTCCTAGGATCATGTTCATCTATATGCTTAGAAGGATCTATAGGCATGATCACCAAGAGTCTATTGTGAAAATGCCAGGGACCGTTAGTAAGGATGTTTCTCATATCACTTCTAGAAGTACATAGGAAAGTAATTATGTTATACCCCATCTCACTTACTTTAAATGAGCCTTTAGGCTTCCATATATGAACTAAGAAGTTTTGAAGAGCTTTAGCTGATATCCTACTAGGATGCCAGACTTTTCCAAATAGAGCACTAGAGATTTCTTGACTGTAAGGATCTTGATGAAGCAATTCTCCTAGTTCTGTTGGGTGAATCTTGAGGTTGACCCACTTAGAAAGCATACCTTCCATGATAGTAAAAGGCTCCCAAGGAAGTATATGTGAGACACTTAGACACCGTCTTCAATACATACAGAGCTTCCTAAAACCAACACTTTTAAACTGAATCAGGGAACGATAAGTACTAGCAAATCCACACCAGATTGTGCAAAGAATAATAAGGAGACTTGTATCACCATAGCTAATATCCTGATCTTTATCCCAAGGTTTTTCTACTCAAGCAATTATGTTTTATGGGAAAACCAAAGGTAGACGATCACCATAACGATGGCAGATGGGAACTTCCTGTGATTGGGACACATAAACAAAAGTACTAAAATGTGTCTGCTTAATAACCCTCTGATCCTCCTTACTAAGAGTGGTTAACCTACAACCTTTCAAATCTGCATTTCCCAACTCCCTTTTTTTTTTTGATAATTGGCTGGTTGCCCAGCTTACATAGCAGTACTGAGGTTCCTAAATTCATGAAAGCGATACTTATAAGTCGGTAAGGAAATCGCCTGACCGTTTTAACTAGTGATGATGTTACTTACCACTTTTGCTAGCTAGTTTTAGCTCAGTAGACGAGTATTGGTCGTTCCAGAAACTTTTAATCTATTAATCTAATAGTAAAATTAAGATTTTCAGATCTTATCCGTCTATACGAGCCACTATTACAGAATAGGCACCATGATTTGATTTATGGCACAAAGTCAAAGTGGGTCTAGAATCTAGATAATAATTAATACGCCTGTTAACGTAATAGTCAATGGACGACACCAGGAGATGTTCGAGTAATAAGGATAATCAAATTCCAATCTAGCACCTGACCTGAGTATACTTAGCCTATTCAAAATATCTGTCCGTATATTTGAATAGAAAGAAGTAGTATTAAGTAACCAAAGTCATAGCGCATTTAACAAAGAACTAGTCCTCGGCCAGTGGTGGACAAGGCAAACTAGCTGGCTACATACAAGGATAGGCACTATTTATTGGGCTTATTAAATAAACAAGAATTGCATGTAGTGGGAGCAAGAGCAAGATGTACCCATGCATATTAAGGGAAAAACAGGTGGTTGAGAGGTATTCATTTTCTTTTTTTTTTGGTCGCAAGAGGTATTGATTTTCTGTATATGATTTTGTCCCAACTTTGGGTACCAGTACCACGAGTTTTCCTAGCTTTATGCCATCAATTATATATATAAAAAATATTACTAATATTTAGTTTGTCCACTCAAAAGTAAAAATAAAATAAAATTGAGGGTTGTGTCTCTATTTTTTATTTTTCTAATTAATGGTATTAAATGTGTCAAAAAAACTTAGTTATACACAACATAAAGCAGCGCAGCAGTTTTATTCCGCATATATAGATATAGGGAGCATATTTATTAAACACAACATCATGGCGCGACATATCATTTAAAAGCAAAATTAACACTGTCAGTCAAGTACAGCCAGCAACTACATAATAGTATATATATATATCGATAGTTAACTAGTGTACGACTAATAACAGTGATCATACATAAAACTTTAATACCCATACTATATATAACATATTTACAAGTCCATACCATACCACCATATAATAACTTTATACGACTACTCCCAAAGTCTAGCATATGCATCAAAACAAGAAACTGATAATAATAACACGTATTATAGATAGATAGATATAGATATAGATTTTTTTAAAGTGTTTTAGCAGTAAGCTATGCAACTCTTCTTACAATCGATGGTACATCCACCACCACCACCACCTTCACCATATCCTTTCCCAGACCTATGGTATGAGGAGAAACACTTGGCAGGACATCTCAGCTTCTTCATATAACAAGGGCCCATTTCTTTACAAACAACAGTGGGCCTAATCACACCACCACGTGAATACCCACCTTTTGGTCCACCATAACCCTCACCATACCCACCACTTCCTTCTCCAGGGAATCCACCAGGAAACCCACCAGGATACCCGCCACTCCCGTCAAATCCCGGTATACCTGAACCGCCAAACCCAGGTATTCCGCCGTATCCAGCCCCACCTCCTCCGGGGTAGTTGTTGCCACCGCGGTGGTTGTTGTTGTGGTGGTGGTGGCCGTGGGGTCTGGTCGCGCGGGAGAGATAGGGTTGAAGGAGAAAAAGAAGAAGAAAAGCGGTGACGATGACGACAAGAGTTGTGGATTGTTTCGCCGCCATCATATGATCTTACTAGTAGTCTGGCCCTTTTTGCTTTGAGTGTGTGGGAGAGTATTTTGATTTAAGCGTGTAGAGATGAATGAATACCAAGAAAGTGGAAACAATGTTATGAGTGTGGTAGTGGAAGGGCCCTTTTAAAAGAAAGAAGTAGTGTGTGAGAGTTATTTATGATGGTGCATTTAATATAGCGGGGCAGCTGGCTTGGGATCAATGGTTAGTTGGGAAGGCAAGCCAAACATTATTATTACTGCTACTACTACTAATGTGCATGTCTGAACTGTATGCATATACTATCTTTTACTACTATTTGTATATAATTGTGGGTTTTTTTGTCTCAATTTACTACTCTTGTTATTGTCATCTGAAGAGTTGTCGACTGATTATATATATAATATAAGTAGAAGAGAGTTGGGGATCAGATATTTATATATATACCAATATAGTAAATGGAATACACTTGTACAAACTCGCAACATTCAAGCCACTAATACGGAGCCAGAAAAAATGACAAAAAAAGAGAGAGAGAAAAGGTCGACAAGAACGCGCCGGCACGCGCTAGGAGATATTCCCCTTTCTTCTTCATCGTTGAGGTTTTACCTAATGAGAGGAAGAATTTAGCTAATGATGAGCTACCTGCACTACCCAGTGCTAGCCCTGAAAAGGAACCAGTTCAGCCCCAGAGGAAGGAGAGTATTCAATGCAAGCTGAGAGAGGAGGAGGGGAGGCGGAAGAGTTGGAAATTGGAACCCGGCCGGATGTCGCATCTCGCTTCAATGGAGGTGGTTGAGCAGAGGAGAGAACACCGCGTTACGCCAGTGGAAGGAAAAGAAACCCAATCGACGCCGGTTGGATCTAATAGTAGAGGTAGATCTGACCTTCAATTTTCTGACCTAGATCTAATTTTATCTGCAACCAAATCTCTAGTGATTCAAGGGGGATTTGTTATGATTGTAATTAGTTGTAATAGTAGAAGGAAAAGAGTGTTGAGATATATCTTGATCTATGATCGGGGTACGAATATGCTTAACTCTTTCCAAATCCGAATTCCTATTTTCCTCAACCACCTTGTTCTCCTCTTTCCTTCGCTCTCAGCCATGGATAATTTCTCAAAAGCTTAAACAAACTTAAACTCCATCCCGCAGAATCCGAAGCCGCAAACACAGAACCCCTTATCATCGAACCTTCTCACCCAGAATTCAAAAAATCCCTATTTGGGAAGGTCTGGCACCCAAATCGCATCCACGCTAGACAAATTCAAAACTTCATGATCCAGCTCTGGAAACCAAAACCTCATCTAAGAGTTAACGAGGTTGACTTCAACTGTTTCGCCTTCACCTTCTCCAGTGACATTGAAGCTAAGCACATCTTGGATAATGGCCCCTGGCACTTTCAAAATAGGCTTCTGGCCTTAATGCCCCTGAATCCGGCTCTGAGCTATGCCGAGCACAACCCCCGCACTATCAAGATTTGGGCAGGGGTTCATGGGCTACCAATAGGATATTGCAACAAACCTTCAGCCATTCTCCTAGCTCAAAGGATTGGTAAATTCATAGAGGTTCCTGATAAGGTAAATCCTCTGACCTCTCGTGTGCTTAGATTCAGGATAGAGATAGACGTGAATGAACCCCTGTGTAGAGTTCTTCTGGTGACTACTGGACAAACTAAGAGGGTATGTCGAGTGTCATATGAAAATCTGCCCAATTTCTGCTACAATTGTGGGAAACTTACCCATACGGTTAATGATTGTAAAAGTGTCAAAGAAAACCCTCAAGACCCTGATAAATTCGGTCCTTGGATTAGAGCTGAAAGTGCCTGCCTTTTGTCTCCTGCTTCGGAAGAATTGTTGATCCTCCAGTGGAAAAATGAAGGGCTCATCAGAGATGACTACCTTCTTGCTCCTCAATCTAATAGTCCCATTGCCCATCCACACCCTCATGTTAATGTCGACCTTTCTCTAGCCATGAATCCTTCAAGAGGTTTATCCCCTGCAGCTAGACCCTCTCCTTTCCCTTCCCCAAACATTCCCAGAAGCCCGACTCTGATCCCTTTAATTGGCTACTCCCCGCTTACTCAAAATTTAAACACCTTCAGTTCGACTCAAAATACTGAATCCCAATCCCCAGGCCACAAATTCTAGCTTTCTTATTACAACCCAAGCTCCTCAAAATGTGATCCAAACAAGCTCCCTTAGCCCAAGACCACAAAACTCTTACCAATTTCCCCCTCTCCCTGTCCATCATCACCCAATCCTTGGTACCTTAACCCCCTTCAGGCCTCTCCAACCCACTGTCTCAACCAGAGGTCCTTCCATTTGCTCGGGTCCTCTGAATAATCAAGTGTTTCATCATTTTGATTGGAATGCCGCCTTGTCTGAGTTTGGTCTTCATGGACCCAATAAGGCCAATAGCCCTGAATCTATTAACCAGAACCCTACTCAAACTATCTCTCAAATCCTCCAAGAAGCTGACCTGAGATCAACCCTCCTCTAATCTTGAGCCCTCCTCTACCCCACAAGAACCCCTCTGCTCCCTTTATCCAGAGGCCAGGCAAACAAAAAGCCTCTGTTAAAAACTGCTTGGCCCCAATAAACCTGTGTTCAAAAAAGGAAATTCTCAACAGCCCAGCCTCTTATGATTAGATCTCCCCATTCCCATGGAGATGATCTAGAGAGTCTGAGTCCTCTGATTCTTCCTTAGTTAAGGCAGACCTTGCTAGGCAGCAAGGCTGCCTACCCCAATGAGTTGCATATCTCTAAACTGCCGGGGTTTGGGTCGACCCCAGGCAGTTACTTGGGTTGCGGGGTTACTAAAAAAACACCAACCTGAGCTTGGTTCCTGATGGAGACCCACAGATCCTCTGCTGAGATGGATCGTATTAGAAGTAGATGGACCGTTTATGATGGAATAAGTGTGGCTAGTAAAGGTAAAAGTGAGGTTTGGCCCTCTTATGGAAGAAGGAGATCTCTGTCTCTTTGGTGAACTTTTCCTCTCATCATATTGCTGTGAATGTCTCACTTCCAGGTATGTCTGCTTTTCACTTTACGGGGTTTTATGGGTGGGCTGATTGGGGGTTAAAATATCTATCTTGGAAACTCCTGTTAGCCCTTAGTCTTCAAGTTAATACCCCTTGGATAATAGCGGGAGATTTTAATCAGATCATGTATGAGAAAGAAAAAGAAGGGGGTAGAATTAGGAATGATTCTTTTATGGCCCCTTTAGGGAGGTTATTAGAACTACCGGGCTTATCGATGCGGGCTTTCTAGGTAGTCCTTTTACTTACACAAATTGCCAGCCAGACCCCTACCTTTACATCAGTAGACTGGATAGAGTTTTCTTTTCCTCTGACGCTCAACGTTTGTTCCCTGCTCTTTCTGTTCACCACCTCCCAAGAGAACACTCTGACCACTGCCCTCTTCTTATCAAACTTTTTGGAACCCACAAAAAACCAGGATCTATCTTCAGATTTGAGAATTTATGGTTATTGGAGGATAAATGTAAATTGATCGTGTCTGAATGCTGGGGGCCTAATAACCCAAATGTCATGGACAATATTAGTAGATGCAGACAGAAGCTCCAGAAATGGAAAGGTTTGAACATCTTAAAGTCAGAAATAAGATCCGAAGCAAAACAAAAGAGCTTCATAATATCTCCTTGAGAGGCCAAACTGTTGGTAGTATTACTAATAGAAAAGGTTGATTATGGAGATTGAGTTGCTCCAATACAAAGAGGAGCTTTGGTGGAAGCAGAGGTCTAGGGACAAATGGCTTAAAGAAGGTGACAAAAACTCAGCCTATTTCCATGCTAAAGCCACAGCCAATAGAAGGAGAAAACTATTTTTGGGCTGGAAAGGAGGATGGAAATTTGGCGTTTAGATGGGAAGAGCTTGAGGACATTACAAGAAGTCATTTCCAGAATCTTTTTAAGTCTTCTTCTCCTGATAGTCCTGATGATTTCTGTGACCTAGTTGGAAACATTTTGAATGAAGAACACAAAAGATCCCTGTCCATAGATTATAACCAAGCTGAAGTCCTCAGGGCGGCTAAAAGCTTAGGGGCAGACAAGGCTCCTGGACCAGACGGGTTTAATGGCAAATTCTATAAACACTTCTGGCCACTTATTGGTCCTCAGGTCTCCCAGTTGGTACTAAACATTCTAAATGGCCAACCCCTTCCTCCCTCCCTGAATGAGTATTATATCACCCTCATCCCTAAACTCCCTGGGGCCACTCACCTCAACAATTTCAGGCCCATTGCCCTATGCAATTTTACATACAAAATCATCACCAAAGTGTTGGCAAATAGGCTGCAACACATTCTGCCTGAAATCATTTCTGAGAATCAATCCGGCTTTGTAAAAAGAGACTTATCACAGACAACGTGATTCTGGCTGGAGAACTTTATCATAAAATAGCCAAAACCCAAGCCACAAAAAACCCCATGTTTGCTTGCAAGATTGACCTAAGCAAAGCCTATGACAGAATTGAATGGTCCTTCATTGATAAATTAATAAAAGCTATGGGATTCCCTGATCTTTGGAGGATACCCATGATGAATTGCATCTCTTCAGTCAAAGGTGCAGTGATTATAAATGGCTCCCCAAGTAGACCCTTTATCCAACAAAGGGGAATTAGACAAGGTGACCCCTGTCACCTTTTATTTTTATCCTAGCCCAAGAAGCCTTCTCTCGGGCCATAAACAGATCTATGGATGATAATATGTTTCAAGGTATAAAGATTAAAAACTCAACCCCTCCTATCTCTCATCTTGCCTTCGCGGATGACATGATCTTGTATGGCATTGCTCACCCTAACAATGTGGCCATATTGGGAAATATCATTTCAAAGTTTTTAAGGGCCTCTGGGCATGAAATCAACCATCAGAAATCAGAGATTGTGTTTAGTAGGAAAGTCAGTGCTGAGGCAAAGAACCATATCATCAATATCCTTCAAGTGCAAGAGGTTACTCATTTCAGAAAATACTTGGGTCTTCCTACCAAAATAGGAAGGAACAAAAATGAGACATTCAGTTATATTCTTGATGCAGTTAGAAAGAGGATTCACAATTGGAACAGACCTATGGCCCAAGCTGCTAGATCAGTCCTCACCTCTTCTGTTCTCATGTCTATCCCTATTCTCACTATGTCTATCTTAAAAATCCCAAATCACATAACAAAAAAGATTGACTCTATGATTGCTCAATTCTGGTGGGCGGGTAGCACAACAAAGAAACCTCTCTACTGGTCCAAATGGGAGAAGATTTGCAACAGAAAAGAAAATGGGGGACTGGGTTTTAGATATTCCAAAGACTTCAACCAGGCCCTCCTAGCCAAACAAGTGTGGAACCTCCTCAAATACCCAAACACTCTAGTTGCCAGAACCCTCAAAGCTATTTATTACCCTTCTACCTCCATTTTAAAGGCTGCTCCTTCCAATAAAGACAGCCCTATTTGGAAATCAATCCTTTCTAGTTTGCCTTTAATAGAGGCGGGGGTAAGGAAGAATATTGGCAATGGTAATGATACAGATATTTGGAATAGCCCGTGGATCCCTAGAGATGGAAATTTCAAAGTGATTGGACATGAAGACAACTGGTCAGGTAATAGTACAGTCAGAAGTCTCATGAATCGAGAAGGAAATGATTGGAACTTAGAGGTGTTAAACAGAAGCTTACTCCTCATAGACAGGATTGACATCCAAAAGATGAGCATAAACCCCCAGAAGGATGATGAGTGGGTTTGGCATTACTCTGCAGATCTGGATTATTCTGTTAAACAAGGTTATCTGCTCCTGCAGGACAAGAAGCTGCACTGTAATGTTTCAAATCCTAACCGTAGCCCCTGGGATTTCCTCTCGAAGATACCTGATAACTTTTTCCCCACCCAGAGCAAAGCTGCTCTGTTGGAAACTTCTTAATGGCCACCTTCCTTGTATGGTTAACATAGCCAGAAGAATAGGAGGCAAAGGGAAGTTTTTTTCTGTGTGTGCGCTAGATACTGAGATTCACTCTATTTTCCTGTGTTGGACCAGCAGACGGTTTTGGGATAATCTGATATTATTAGATGAGATCCCAGAAGATACAAGAGGGGTTATTCAGGATTGGTTAATCCACAAAGCTTCCTCTTGGCCAATCAGGAAAATCTCTCTGGTAGTCAACACGATATGGTCTATTTATGATGGCAAAAACAAAGCGAGACATGATCATGAGCTTGCTGTGATGAATTGTATTGAACAGAATCTTGGTTCTCAGAAACGTACAAAATCAATATGTTAAACTGCGGTCAAAATCTTACTAGTGATATTTCTATTACTGTTTTACAAGATGAGATCTTACTTGTAACTGCATGCTACAGGAAGAAAGGGCATAACACCTTTTTTGGAGGGCTTCTCGTTGATTATGGCAAAAAACCAATTGGCATTCAACATCCAAACATCACCGAAGAAACAAGATCATGAATTGGAGATTCAAGCTATTATTAAAGGTATTCAACTGGCAAAAGAGGAGGGATTCTCCAAGATCCATATTTTGAACAATGAAGGCGCGACCAACAAAATCTGCAGCAACTCAAAAGATAATTCCCTTCAAGGAAGAGGACAATATCTGGAGCTAACGCATCTTATCAGAAGTACTAGTCTTGTTAACTTTTATTTGTGTAATTCGGATTTCAGACAATTCCCGGCTATGTTAGTTACAAAAATGTTTAATTCCTCTTTTGACTGGAAAACTTGGAATAGGGAGAACATTCCCCTAGCTATTTACCAAGCATGCTCTATCAACTTTGACTTGGCGTCTGTGCCAAGTAGTAGTAGTAGTAGGTGTAATCGGTGACTTAAGTTTTATATATGAGGAGCAACAAGTTATTATCAAAAAAAAAAAACTCGCAACATTCGCTTTGGCTATTGGGAACCATAGTGCCACTATTTGTGAGGATGGGGTATAAAACATTCTCTAAATTTCCCGGTTGTAAGTTCCTATTTCTGATGTTTTTGCTATGTAATTTTCTATGAATGAATGAAGTTCTAGTTATTATATAAAAAAAAAAAACTCGCAACATTTGCTTGGTCTCAATTTCTCATGATAGGTGATCATATTTCCAATAAATTTAAAAAGGCATTTTAATATCAGGAAAGGGAAAACACACGTATGTCAATGCTAGTTTTGAAAAAACTAATTTTGAAGCTGAGACTCCAAAACTTAACAAACTAGCTAGACTGGAAAAAACGGCAACATTACATAAATACTAAAGCAAATTAGAAATATACTAAACTAAGTTTGTTTAAGGGCATCCACAATGGTGTGGAATCCACTCTAAATTAGTAAAACAAAAAGATAAAATATGACATGAAGGAGAGAAGTTGTGTGAGAGTTTCTTAACTAAGAACCCAAAAAGAGGGTGTCTTAGGGCATCCACAATGGTTATGGGTCTTAACGGAAACGTAGGTGCCATGTCACCATAAAATATTTTTTTATTGTCTAAGCAACTCAATTCATTCGTTCATCCCTACAATAAGGGAGTTTCTAAACCTTCTCACTCCTCCCACTATTTTATTTAATGTATTATTATTAAGTGAGATATAGTTGAGATAAGAATCGTAAAATAGAAAACAGTAAATATTTTTTTATTGTATGTGTAAGACAAAACAGAGAAAAACCAATGAATTTAGTTTTCCGTATGTTGCTTAAATAAGGAACGATGAAAGAGAATTGGTGTGGATTCCACACCACTGCAGCTCTTTTTTTAATTTCTTACTGACAAATATGGGTGGAATCCACACCACTGTAGATGCCCTTAGCAAAAGAAGAGAGAGACTGTGAAGAGAAGAATAAAATAATATTATTTTGAGAGTGAAATCCACTCTTATTACTGTGATGCCCTAAGGAATTCCTTTCTTATAATCTTGAAACCGTCAAGCTAATAAATACTGACGTATAGATATATTTGGATATATATAGGTTCCCCCGTGAATGTACGTAGCGTTGGTTTTCAACGGTGGGGTTAAGAACAGACGACTTATAGTGGCATGAGAGAGCATTGATTAGGCAGACTAGTGGTTAATTTTTAGAGTAAAGCCCTGCAATTAAGGGAAATAATTAGTTAGCTTGATCGATCGGGTCATTTAATTTTGAAATTGACCTGTCCTCGTCTTTGCTGCTCCATTTGGTTTAGCTAGCTGATATTTGCCACTAGTAGAAGCTGACATTTTTTTTTATAATTATATGTTAATTGGGAGATTGGGTAAGATCTATACAATTAACCTGCCTCCACCTGTGCACCATATCTATCATAGCGTATGTATGTTATGTTAACTGATATTATAGTACTTTCTGATTTTCATTCGTTATGCGTTCAACTGATTTGTATATTACTGTACTATTTTCCAACAAATTAATATACCCATTTTCCGAAAAGTAAGCCATAGTTATTTTTGTACGTCTTTTTGTTCTTTAAATCATACTTTATAAATGATACCGAAACCTGGAGGGAACCAGCCGGGTGAGGTTAAAACATGGAACTCGTTAAAACCTTTTCTAAATAAAACCCAGTGAGAAAAAGCTTAGAAAGGAAAAGAGTATCCAACCTACACCCTGAACAATAAGTGTAAAGCAGATATTAAAGTTTTATACACCTAGAATCCAGATTAAAAGAAGATTAAATCTTATAACTAAGTTTATAATATTAAGCTCGTCTCTTAAGTAAAAACCCTAATCTTATCTACCGTATGCAAGAAGCCCCGTGAAGAAGCTTGTGTATTTGGTAGAGTAAGAGACCAGCCATGTCGCAGCGTAACCGTCCCCATAAGCAACCAAAGTTTCTCACAAACACCCTTAATATCTCCAAATATGGCACGCTGTAGTAGATATCCGATAATCGGTTCTTA
Organism: Limonium bicolor; assembly: GCA_023374045.1. NCBI lineage: Eukaryota > Viridiplantae > Streptophyta > Magnoliopsida > Caryophyllales > Plumbaginaceae > Limonium > Limonium bicolor. The sequence goes on along the minus strand of CM041777.1, from coordinate 108,704,872 downwards.
ATCAAAATCGACATGTAAAAGCTCCAAAGCCTCAACTTGGTGTCATAATGCGGGAAAGATCTTGGATGGAAGGAGCTAGATCACGGATTTGTAAACCCAAAACCGACATGCAAAAGCTCCATAGTCTCCAACCCGGTTTTTCTGTGGACGATAGATCTCGGACGGAAATAGTTGGTACATAGATTTAGTAGCCAATTGCTGTCTCAGATCCCGATGACTGCAGCATTCCCTCGCCGGAGAGGGAAACAAAAGCAAAAAACAAGTAAAGAGAAACATTCGTCGAAGAATAACAAGAAAATGATGTGGAAACAAACATGCAACTGCAATGAAAATTAGTAGAAAAAAACTAGAAGATGGTAGAAACAAGGGGAATGAAGAAAAGGTGCGGCGTATATTTTGTTTTGAGTGTTTTATACATGTTATTGAAGGAGAAGTGAGATCACCTACAATACTCTAAATATATTATCAAATATGTCACAAAATGTTGGGAGCAGCTTTTTTTTAAGGGAAATTCGATATATATCTGATTCGAGCTACCAAATAACAAAAACTTCTGCCATATACCAAGATGCTAGAATAAGAAATATATGTATGGCAACGAACTTAAAAAAGTTGGTTCTCAGATCAAAATCACTTAGAGACTGGCAGCGTAACACTTGTCTTAGCTCACATTTTTGGATGTGAAAACGACTTATCCAAAATCAGAAGCGAAGTCAAGAGCAGCACTGCTGCAGTATCTGGTCACGCATTTCTTTGTTATTCGCATTTAAAAGATGAGCTGGTGCCGGTGATTACAAGTTCAATAGTCAACAAATTTATGGATCAGACACGAAATCAGGGAGCGGTGCAAA